>CM045917.1:13715978-13742195 GCA_025169955.1 Salix arbutifolia | reverse complement strand
ATTCACTTAAAATAAAATGTAAATGCTGTAAAACAAAATTATATTTTTAAATTATTTTTATATGTTGTATAAAAAAATATTTTAATATATTTATAAATAAAAAATAATATCAAAAATAATATCAACGTTTACAAACATTCATTTAAAATAAAATGCAAATGCTGCATAAGGTCTCCTCGGTCTTAGTTTAGGGGGCTCTCATATATTTATTTATTTATTTATTTATTTTAGTGTAACTGCAATAATAATTTTAGAAAGAGATATTAAAATAATTATGCAATGAATGATTAATGGAGATTATAAACTTTTAATCTGATTGTTTGAAAATATTTATGACCCCTGAATTTTTTTATTTTCTGAAAAGTTATTTTATTATTGTAAATTATTTTTTTATCATGAGTCACTGTTTGACTCAACCTATCTAAAACATCATCTTAGATTTTCATACACTTGAATGATATAAAAAATGTTTAACTAAGTTTAGAAATAATTCTTTTAAAATCTATATAAAGATCCATGGAGGCGTGACTTTAAATTCGAGTATTATGTGTTTGTTTGAAAATATAATTAAAAATGTTTTTAAAAGTATTTTTTATTCAAAAATATATTAAAATGATATATTTTTATTAAAAAAAATTATTTTTAACAATTAGTACATGAAAATAATATAAAAATATAAAAAATAAATTCAAAATATTTTTAAAATGCAATGAGAAGATACCGGAACCGTTAATTGCAAGTCGACGGCGACACTACGTAAAGGCTTAGCTGGACTTTAGCAATCAACAAGGAACCCAAAGTAATGAAGAAAAAAAGAGTGGTGGGAGGAGTTTTGGGCATCCATATTCTCTACGTAGACTGCTGTGTGGTTGTAGATAAATATAGACTTTTTTCAATATTAATTAGATTTTCTAATGTCCCTCGAAATTCCTTTTTTTTTCTAGAAAAGAATGGAAGGTTGCTAAGATACCGTTTGAGAACCGCCATTGCAAACGGATTCCAAAACAATGGTCAAAGTACATTAAACTTAATTTTGTAAATATCCAAATCACAACAATCATGCATAGAAATAATTTAAATATTAAAATTTAAAACCAAACTTAAATTCTTAAACAGGTAAATGATAATAACCATTATTTATAATAAAAAACCCCTAAAGGATAAAATGCAATTTAAATTTTGAAATGCAGTGTCAAACAAACACGCTATCATTATCATTTGCAAAGTTATCAATATTTATCAAATCTATAATAAAAATACAATGAATGAAGAAATACTATATGCTAAACTATATTTTATTTATAATAATCCATTACTATCATTTAAAATATCTTGGATAGTTATTAATGATAAATAATGATGAAAGCTATCCATTTCTTCACTTGAACTTGTCAAGGCTGGAAGGTATTTTCTCAAGTTTCATTGTCATGGAAGGCTCAAGAATAAATTGGATCTCTGCAGTAATTAACTAAATATTGACTAAATCACAAAAAAATAAAAATTATTTCCGTGTCGGAGGTGACCCAAAAATTAGCGATGTCAGTTCCATAGGCCCAAGAAATCCAAGGTTCCCGGGGATATTGAAAACAAGTCAAGGGCAGGCTACTCTTACCCTGTAGAGTTTATTAATAAATTCACATGGAAATACATTCTTATCTATTTGTCAAAAATATTTTTTATTTTATTTTTATTTTGAATTAATTTTTTTATATTTATATATTATCTTGATATGATGATGTAAAAAAAAACACAAATCTAAACCATTTTTCAAATAAATAAAAACATCTTAAAAGCTATTTGGAAAACAGGATTTATCGCACCAATCACCATCTGTAATATCATGCTGAGATTGATTTGAAGCTCTGAAGAGTGAAGAATAGGGATGGGGATAGAAAATGAAGAGCCAACGAACCTATCTCTTACCGTTTAAAATAACAGTACAAGTAGCTACTAAACGACTGTTCATAGTAGGTAATGGAGCCCAGCAAGGAGTAGGTGGAGCGGCGCTACTCAACGAACATAATAACTGACCACTTAAACAATAACACGCGTAAAGTACGATAAATAATAATATCTGAAAAAAGGGTAATTTTTGTCGTCTTCTTTGGTGACCACGTAAAGGGCCTTCCTGTCACGTGCAATGCCAGAGAACACGCGTTTGCCTCCTTTCGGTGCTCAGATCTCAAATCTGCCGCCCATGACATCAGCATCCCGTCGGCATTCCTTTCACCTTCTTTTATTCTATTTCGTTTATTTCTTTTTGTGCCGTGAATAAGAATGTCGATTTTGCAATTCTCCAAAATACCCTCACATTTAAACAGAAATAACCTTGAGAATTAAACAATACTAAAAAGCTGTTTGGGACAGCATTTGAAACTGCGTTTTAAAAAATTTAATTTTTATTTTATTTTAAATAAATATATTTTAGTGTTTTTAGATCATTTTAATGTGCTGATGTCAAAAATAATTTTTAAAAAATAAAAAAACATCATTTTGATATATTTCGGCACGAAAAGCATTTTGAAAAGCTACAGCAATAATTGTCCCAAACAGGCCAGGATATGACGTCAAAAGGTTAATTCTTTGTGTTATTTACAGACGATAATTGACGAAAAAGATAATTAAAAAAAATCAAATGTGTTATAAATTAACCTGTAATTCTCAGTCTCGTGTAAATATGGCATAATGCTTGCCAAAGCCTTGAATAACTTTTAGACGGCGACGATATCATGATGCTTATTATACTTTGGTTTTGTTTGGCTTTCCATTTTAAAAATATTTTTGAAAAAAAAAATTATTTTTTATATTAAATTATTTTTTATAGTATTTTTAGATTATTTTTATGTGTTAATATCAAAAATATTTTTAAAAAAATTATTTTAATGTATTTTTGAATGAAAAAAATTTTAAAAAATATTTTTAATCACACTTCCAATCCAAATAGAGACTAAACTATATATATATTGGATCAACACTCATGGAAATGATAACAAATAATGATTTTTTGAGGTAAAAAAGACATTTCATTCAACTAACACTATATCAACAATGAATGGTAATTGTGTGTGTACATGAAGTATTACATTTATCTATATTGGATCAACACTAGTGAAAATGATAACAATTAATGATTTTTTTTAGGTAAAAAAAACATTTCATTCAACTAACAGTATATCATCGATGAATGATGATTGTGTGTGTACATGAAGTACCACATCTATCTATCTATCTATATTGGATCAACACGTGAAAATGATAACAATTGATGATTTTTTTTGAGTTAAAAAAAACATTTCATTCAACTAACAGTATATCAATGATGAATGGTGATTGTGTGTGTACATGAATTACCACATCTATCTATATAAAAGTTTTATATGATGTGGTAAATTAGGTTTATTATCCTGGAAAATTCTATTTTTTTAAAATAAAAGTGAAACATATTTTAATTTCATATGTTAAGTGTAAGAATTGTTTCTCTCTATAAAACTTTAAAATATTAATTCAAGTGTCATAAAATTGAATTATTAGTTTATATTCACAATCAAATTATCTAAAATCATAAATCTATTATTTTTAAAGTATGTCGTGATTTGATACCACACTAAAAGTATTTTTATTCCATTTAAACTAATATCATTTATGTTTTTTTTTATTTCTAATAAGTAATTAAATGTGACATTTCTTAAATAAAAAACAAAAAAAAATAAAAGAATAAAAAATAAACTATGTGATCTCATATTAATATTAATTATAAAAATTTGCAACAATACAAGAGAGTCTTATTTTCAAAATATTGAGTTGTTAATAAAAACTTGAACAAATGGTGGTTTTATTGTGCATTAGTTTATAAACACAATCATTGCAATTATTAGTTTTGAAATCTATGTTTTTTTAAATTTGGTTTATTGAATTAAAATTTATAATTCATAATTTATGGTTTATTTTTTATATGATTTTTTTTAGTTTCATGATCTACGTTACAAGTTTGACTGGTTAATATAATTGACTATTTTTTTGTTCAAATTGAATTTTTTTCCAGGTTTATCATTCAACATCTTCAATATTATGCTGATTAAGAATTAAGCTATGTCATTTATTTATTTTTGTTTTCAACGAGTTTACCTCGATTTCATAAACCGAGTCATGAATTTTGTGAGTTTATCTAAGTAAACTCAAGTTGTTTTGTTGTGTTATTTTTTAAGATTGATTTTTTTTTATTTAATAATTCAACAACAAGCTTATTAAAAAACAGGTTTCATAACTTGTTCAATTTATTTTTTATGGAGTTATTTCAGTCTCATGACCTGGATTGCAAGCTTGGTAGGTTAACCAAAGTTGACATGTGTTTGTATTCTTTTTCTTTCAATTTTTTCTTTTAAATTAGACTTTATAATTTATTTATATTTATTTTTACAAGTTTATTGTGATCTCATGACCTGAGTTATAGATTTAGTAGATTAATGCAGGTTTACCTGGATTTTTTTTTATTAATTTTTTTAGTTCTACTCTTTAATATCGGGTTGATTTAGAATATAATTTCAAATTTTAATTTGATTTGTCATATTGGATTTCATAAACCAATTATAACAGCACAAGAGATAAATAAATAAATAAAAGACTTCGGTAAATAGAATATTGCAATATTTTTCATCAATGATTAATTCCCAACAGAACAGACACATCAATGAAAATAAAATACAATGCCCTGCTAACCCTCTCTCGACGAAGGGGAGAAAAACAAAGGAGGACTTCTAATTAATATTCCTTGAAGTATGACTGGCATTAATGCTGAAGAAATGAACGACAGCAGGGGTCACGTGGCTGGCATCCGCGTTGAGGGGAAGCAAACGCAAGATAATAACATTTTGAAAAAAAATAAATTTTTTATTTTAAATTAATTTTTTTTAATATTTATAAATAATTTTTATATATTGATATTAAAAGTAATTTTAAAAAAATATATTATTTTAATTTATTTTAAAATAAAAAAATATTTTCAAAATAATTACAACTACCTGTAACATGAAATTAATGATTTCGTGGTTGAGAAGATATGTACGGCTCCCGGTCATTCCTGTATTTATTCTAGAGAGAAGAGAGTAGAGTCAAGCCATTTAGAACCACAAGATGGTAGCCTGAACGTGTGGCTGTCCCTTCTTCGTGCTCTGACAGAATCTTAGCACAGACGCGGAGATGGCCACCAGTATCTAAATCTAATCGTTCATTTTTCAGACATGGCATGCTCACCAGTACTGCAACGGTGAGACCATGCTCTTTTATGTGCCTGTTTGGGACAACTATTGTTTTAGCTTTTTAAAGTGTTTTTCATGCCAAAATACATCTAAATAATATTTTTTTTATTTTTTAAAAATCATTTTTGACATTAGCACATCAAAATGATCTAAAAACACCAAAACATATTCATTTAAAATGAAAAAAAACTTCAAAAGCTGCGGCACGGCTTGAAAAAAGCCGTGCCAAACACCCTCTATATCATACTAGCCATATTGCCCGCGCGTTGCTGCGGGCATTTGTGTGTATACAATGTGACATAATAAAATCCATAATAATAAACTTATATTATATAATTAACATACAGTTATAGACCAGGTAATATAATGCGTACATTGTTAAGTGGATTTTGTTGCGCAAGCGCAGGTTACATATTTTTTGAATGTAGGCGTTGCATTACAAAAGATTACAAAAGAACGCAAACTATATTACTTGTGGATCATTGCAAAATAGAGGGCTATCGACGTGAAGAACAAAGCTAAAACCCCTCCTCAAAATGAGAAATTTCATCTTCTTGCTAATCCTCTTGTTTAAAAAAAAACATTGCAAGCTATTAAACGAAATGATAAAATATTGATGTTATTGAATCAAAAATTGCATTAAATATAAAAAAAATAAGGATTAGTGTAGATGATCTATGGTGCAAACTGCAAATGACAATACGGTATCAAAAGAGAAAATGCAAAATAGAAGCCATAGAACTGCATGAAAAACAACAAAAAAAACAATGTTATCTTTTAAATACAAAAGCAAAACAAAAGACAAAAAACATGTGTCATATTTCTTAAAAAAGAATACCTGAAAAAACCAGCTAGTAACATAGATAATTCAAAACATATGCAGGAAATCAACCAAAAAAAATCAAAGAACTAATACCGTATGTTTCAACAATCATTATAGCCATTAAAAACATTTAAAAAAGGAAAAAAACACCATAATTGCAACCAAAATTGGAGTGTTAGAAAGATCTGTGATTGAAAGAGTAAGCTCCTCGTTCAACTATGTGATTGCCCTTGATATGTGCTCTATCTCTCTCCATCTACTAGCCAAGTTATGGTGATTTTATGGTAGAGTAAACAAACCGAAAATAACAAAAAGAAAATGACAAATACAGAGGACCTTAAAGGAAACAACAAATGCCCGTATAGCTGAACTTTGTATTATGCAGGTTTCACTTATAGTGATGAATTATAGCAAACTTATTTATGCTTTCTAGTTCTAGAAGCATTGATTATATTGAAGGTAAAACTTTGTATCAAGATAAGCAAATACAGAGGACATTAAAGCATACTTTTTTGTGCTTTGTAGTTCCAGATCACCTTATTATATTGAAGGTAAAACTTTGTATCAAGATAAGCAAATACAGAGAACCCTAAAGCATACTTATTTATGCTTTCTAATTCTAGATCACCTTATTATAGTGAAGGCGAAGCTCTGTATGAAGGTAAGCAAATAATAATAAATCCTTAAAAAAAATATAAAACATCTCCATCCTCTCTTTTTACTCGTAAAACAATAACAATAACAATAACAATAACAATAACAATAACAATAACAATAACAATAACAATAAAGGAACAAAATGACATAATACTTGTTATACTTTACACCACATGAATATGTTGTTTCAGGTGAAAAACTCAACACCTTGATTAACTAAAAAACATCAGCATATGATGATTAAACAACCAGTAATTGACAGGGAAGAAATGCAAGATACACAACAAAAAAGCATGAAACATAGAAAAGAAAATGTTGTATAAAAACAAAAAAAATTACAACCAAAACAATAGCAAAAAAAAACAAAAAAACAACAATATATTTTTTCATACATAACTGTCAAATAAAATAGCCCAAATATCTTATTGTAACTATGAAAAAACAATTACCATTCCAATAGAAACAACATACTTGGAGAATTATCTTGGGTGGTGTATTCCCAAATAGTAAAATCATAGCAAAAGAGCATGAAGAACAGTAAAGACTTTCACAGGGCAAACACAATATAAAGACAATAAAAGAAGCATGAAAGACAATATAGAAAGTGTTGAATCAAGATATGAACAAAATAGGAACAAATAACAACATAATATAACACAATGTCCTGAACAAAATACACCAAAATAACCAATAGAAACCCAAACAACAATAAAAACAATCTAGGCAACAATAGCAACAACAAAAGCAAAAATACAACCAACAAGTAACTATAAAAAACATAAACATCAATGTTAAAAACAGTAGTAGCAACTCTTAAAACCAAATGAATGCATAACCCAGTGAGACTGTCAATCATACAGCATATGTATTAATTGTATTATGCCTTTCGTATTCAGCTTACCAACAAAAAGTAAGAATGTACATGTTTTTCAAGTAGCTTGGTGAAGTTGTCCAGCAAAAGAACATGTATAGTCATGATCATGAAATTTAGGGTTAATCCAAACATATCCACAAATCCACAAAGTAATATAAAAACAATCAAAATTTTACAATGAAGATCGAAATGTGGATATTGAGCCACAAACTCTATTTTTTTTTGTAAAATGAAAGCGAATTTGACCATGAACAATATAATAACATATCCAATTGTTGTCTCATGACTCCAAATTAATAAAAGATGAATTCAGTGGTACTTGACTATCGATCTAATTCTAGGTAGAAAATGAAGGAGGAAGAGAAAAAACTGAGAGAGAGGTTGTAATTTTGTTTGGTAAGGAGAAAATCCTTGATAATCATGGTAATTTTCATTAAAGCATCATCTTTATTAAATGCAATTTCTAATCCTTAGTTTAGCAAATCCTAAAAGAACTAAAAAGATGATTAAAAAACTTGTAAATTGTACATAGAAAAAGCGAAAAAGCAAAAGTAAAAAGAAATCAGCATATGAAATGGAAAATGTTTGGTGTGCAAAGCTACCTCCGATGGTGGAGAAAGGTTGTTTTTCTGTCGTTTAGTTGGCGGCTTATCTTCTTCATCAATAATGATTGCTTTCTGCTTGAGATGACTGGAAAAATGAGGAAAAGAAAACATTATTATATAAGAAAGCTTATTCTAAGAAAATGCACTTGATACAAGGAACTAAATGTCATGAAAATGTTTTGCATTGACTAAAAACATTAAATTTGAATCAATAATTATATTTGTGATAAAAGAAAACTGACAGATTTTTCGAAGGGGTATCGGTGAAGATCAAAGTCTTCTTAGCCTTTGGTTGATAGCTGTCCTTGTCAGTGTCATAAAAAATAATACCTTGCTGATGCTGAGTTGGTGGGGTGCTGTCATATGGTGTTATTGGAGCAAGTGTGTCTGCCTAAACCATTGATGAGTCTTCAACAATCATGGTTGCGGAAGCGGTTGAGGATTCTGCACCAAATTGCTCTGACTGAGCTACCGAAGATTGTTTTGTGCTTTCATCAAATACATTTGTGACATATATGTCACATCTGCTGAGTGCTGATCTATAAGCCCCAAAACGTTGCTGGAAGATTTTCATCTTGTTCAATACTTCAGTCATTTGTGGAGGCACTACAAAAGGATTAACAAATTTTTTGTCATAGACCAAATGATGTGCTGAGGCGTTAAAAAAGTTTTCAGCAATTTTTCCAGATAGCAAGAAGTTTGTAACATCGTTGCCATCAGTTACAATGCAGTTCACCTTAAACCTGCATCAACACATCAATAGTTATTTGTAATTAAGTAAAATGTAATTGTATTTTTCTTCTTGGAAAATAAATTCATATGAAATAACAGATTGTATGTTTAATCTTTTTCACCATGGAATTGGTGCAGATTCTGGAAGTCCATGTTCAAAGCATCTAAGGTTGTCTGAAGGTCCAGAGAGTGTTTTAGTGCATTTAGGGCATGTTTTGGACCACCATCCATTGAAGAGATCATAGTCAGCAATGGATGCTTTGCAAGTGAAACGCATATTCTGCATTGATGAAGGAAAAAGTTATTATAAAAGTTGAAAACTAATGTTTGAAGAGTATGCAAAAACATTTGCAATAGAACCTTATGCTGATATGGGTCCATGCATAAGATCTCTTTAATGGTCTTTCGGTTTTCATTGATTTGTTGATCCAATGACACGACAGCGTTTAAAGATGGAGGAAGTTTATGGACATCAAGTGGCATTTCAGCATAACTGAATTCAATAAAGTATGATATAGTTAAAAATAAATATCTATTGCTTAAGTAAAAATCAAATGCTAAATATTTTAAGAATAGTAGGGATTTACTATTGTTTATATGGCAAAACTTCCGGAATATTTGGATTGAAATACCAGAGCGAAGCAGCAGTCCCAGTCAAATTTGCTGCACCTGGATGCAAGCAAAACAAATAGAAGTAGCAAACAAATATGAATAAGAAAAAAATAGTATTTGTACAATAAAGTAAAAAATTGTACGATTCTATCGTATTAGAAACAAATCAACAAACCTCGAAATTCTGTAACCCGGAACCCTGCGAAAACAACAATAACAGGAGATTGTTGTGCATTAACGATATTATCATCAAAGCTTCGAGCAATGTCGCCCCATAAAGTAACTCGTAGCTCTTCACCCCTGTTTGAATTTTGGAAATTCGGCATAAAACACTGAGAAACATAAGCTACCAATGTAAATTCGGTAGTGAAAAAACCTTATATTTTCAACGATGAACTCCCTTTTATCCTCAAGCCTATGACCTTGAACCAATATCTTTTCAAGTGGTTGGATTGCTTTAAGCCTGCCAAGAACATCTAAAAAGATAGCTAGATTAATTAAATAATATAGTAGGTGTATATTTATCATAATTTTAAATACTTTTTTTACAGACCTGTAAGAATCCTTGATCCCTTGCTTTTGGTTAAAACATGTGCGAAATCAATAAGGCGGAAATAGTATCGCGGCACATCATGTTTAACAGAATCAAGATGTGTTATCTTGGTATCAGACTTTAAGTCGATAATCGCCTCATGATTGACCACAACATTAGTATATCGATTTTCATAGGTGTAGAAGTCCTTAATCTCAACATAAGAACCCTCAATTATGTGAAGATTGAAAAAGGCTGCATCTCTCGCCTTGGATGATCCTTGAATGGCTCCACCCTACCATGTAAAAAGCGAACGAAAACAATATAAAGATTATTAACACGTGGTTAAAATCCTTGAATACTAAAAAGAGAGAATGGATAGCCAAGATATCCGCCCTTATTTTTTTAATTACACATGATCTATGTTGGTAAAAAAATAACGACAACATGAAAACAAAGGAAGCATATCAAAATATGGATTGTAATGATTTCATCTAATTTAAACATGAAAAGAAATGAAGAGGATTTATGAAGTTTCTTGGAAAATCGCAACAAAAGAAACACACACACACACACACATAAACATATAGCTATAAACCAAAAATGACATTAAGACAAAAGTAAATTACCAAGAAAACATTATGTAAAGTATAAAAACCTGGTGGTCAACAAAAAGACAGTTGAAGCTACTTGTTTGCCCATTTTACTTTGGCATCCAAACGCGGCAAACTCTAGCTTGTACCAATGGATAAAAAAGATACTTTTTGATATCTTTCAAAGGAATCGCCATCAACCTGTATCACAAAAACAAAAATAAATTGATGGGGATGGGGAAAGCAATATAAAAAGTATGCAAACACATCTTAAACAAACAATAAATAGCTTGTCAAAAATAAAAATATGCATATATAAGATTAAAGCTAGAATGCAAGGAAAAATAAACATTTTGAATGGGAAAAAAACCTTTTGCTAATGTATTGAGGACATCTTTGTAAACAATATTTTTAGCATGATCAAGTTGTTTCCCTTCCTGGTCACATGAAATTATTTTTAAACCTTTTTTGGATGTAACCCTTGAGAGTGCAACATATAGTTGACCATGTGTAAAAACTTGTTCCTTTAAGAAAACACCAACAAATTTCAGCGATTGCCCTTGGCTTTTATTTATTGTCATTGCATAGCATAATCTTACTGGAAACTGTCTTCGTTTGATTGTGAATGGGCATTTTCCATCATTAATTGGGAAGACAATTCTTGGGATAAAAACTCGGTCACCAATGTTAGAGCCTGTTATTATTTGAGCTTCAATAACTCGATCAGCAAGTTGCGTGATGATAAGTCGTGTCCCATTACATAAGCCTATCATTGGGCTAAGATTCCTAAGCAACATAATTGGCACTCTCAATTTCAAAGCAAGAACGTGTGAAGGAACACCACTGAACTCAAGCTGGTTTATAAACTCCAATGGATACAATAAATTTAGATTATCGTCATCACTGCAAGATGCATCAATAGAATCAGTGCTAAGATATATGCGTTGGGGACCATGTGTAACTCCAAGTATGAAATTATTGATTTCAGTAACAGTGATGTTCTTCGGTGTGACAATAGCCCTTTCTCTAAAGTAAGATGGTTCAAGAGTAGACAGCTCAATGCCCGGATAAATGGCTGAAACCATAGCTGTTATTGGATCACCAGAAGCATCAAGCTGCAAATCATTTGGAATTTTCACCAAAGATTCATCCAAATCATCCAAAAAAGGTATATCACAAAGTGCCCCGTCACCTATCCTAAGAATCCATTCAGCAAAAGCTCTAATTTCTTCAACTCCATTAGGACTTAGGTCATCAACTAACAATCTCATATTTTGTTTCAGCAACATGATTTCAAATTTTGGCCAGAGTGGGGAACTGCTTAAAGAAGCATTGATAATATGTTCTTTTGTTCCTCCAGGGATAACGGGTAGAATCTGACGAAAATCTCCCCCAAGCAAAATTGATTTTCCGCCAAAAGGTTGATTATGGGTCGATTCCCCAGCCTGCCCCAATATATCACGCAATGATCTGTCCAATGTTTCAAAACAGTATCGATTATTCATTGGAGCTTCGTCCCACACAATAAGTGTTGTCATTTGAATCAACCTTGAAAGATGAGTATTTTTCTTGATCTCACATGTTGAGTTCTCATTTATAGCAAGAGGGATCTTAAATCGTGAGTGTGCTGTACGCCCACCAGGCAGTAGAATAGATGCAATCCCTGACGATGCAACAACAAGAACAATTAATCCTTCTGATCTAATACGATTAATAATTGAATGCCACAAAAAAGTTTTTCCTATGCCACCATGCCCGTAGACAAAAATAAGAGATTGTTGATTTGCAGAAATTGATTCCATAACTCGATCATAGATCTTCTTTTGGCATGTGTTAAGTAGTGGAACAGATGCTGAATTATTGCCTCGAAGCTCAGAAACATCATAATTGAGTTCTTCTCTAAGGAGCTTGTTTTTAATTTCAGCCATCAGACGATCATTTGGTAGTGGCAAATTATAGTCTTTAAGAGATGTTGCTAAGGCATTAAAAAGTTGTTCCAACTCATAAAGAACATAATTCTTAAGCTCATCATCAGTGAAATGAAGATCATGTGGAGAGAAAGATGATAATTGCATTCTGATGTCGTCATGCATTGTATGCCAAAACTGATCAAGCAAATTTATTGGGCTAGCAATCTCACAGAATAGAGTGACACTGACAAAGAGTTGTCTAAGTTGTGAGGATGAAGCAGTTAAAACAGCATCTGAAAAAGCTTCAACCCATTCTTTGCCATCCCCAAGAAGACCAAGTGCTTTGCAAGCAAGCTAAAAAGTTGGATAAACAACACCAGAGACACAACGCAAATATTCGAAGCTCGTTGCTCCTTTAACATGATTCAATAGCATCCTTAGGAAATACAGTTCCCCAGCAGCAGGATGAACATATGTAATACGTCCAAGAGAAAAACCTCTTGTTCTGCTAATCTATTCTTTCTGCCCAGCATCCCAAACATATTTGTTTGGAAATTGTGAGTAATATAATTGATTTGCTTTAACATCTTCCTTGTTTTGATCGAACCACCCTGTCAGCATTGTCTTCTTGAGACCTGGTTTTCTCAAAACAGGTGATAAATTTTGATTTCCGAAGAAAATAATAGAATGTTGTTGTGGCAAATGTGTTTGAAGTCTTTCAACTGCTGGGTTCCTTGAATGGATAGGAAATTGCAAGAGCCGCCATACAGCTTCATACGGACAAACAAATCTGCAATTAAGATAAGCTTGAATCTCATCGTTTCTTTCGCCCTGAACAGCAACTCGACACCTATCAGACCCTTTGCTAACATATTTGAAAAGATATTTTATAAGCATTGATTGACAACAAATCTCAACATTGACATGAGCATTATATCGAATCAAAAGTTCTTTATTGTATGGGACAACATAGCAATTCGAGAGGGCAATGCCATTTTTTACAACAAATGAGCTAGGAATATTCCGCCGCGTGTAAAACACAAATCCATTCTCACCGAACACTATTGACTCCTTAAATTTTTTAGGGAAATGTTTAGAGCATTTGTTTCTCTTCATACACTGGGCTTTAGGGCAAGCAATCCCTATGGTCCATGTAGCATAAATTTTGAAACTATTTCATAACAATGAGGATCATCTGCTTTGTCTTGCAGTTCTGCTGAAATAACCGAATCAACATCCTCAGGCGATCGAAATTTGTATTCAGAAGCAAGCCAAATCAATAAATGAGTATGGGGCTAGCCTCTTTTTTGGAATTCAATAGCACAAACATCTACAAGGGCGTTAAAAACAAATTTTAGAAATACTCTATTGAATCAATGCAAGAAAAAGAATAAGCATAGGAATACACCAGCAACTGTTTTTCCAAAGGGCTTCCCAGATTTAATGAATGCAATCATATCATTAAGCTTGTATCGAAAAACCCTCGCAATAATGTCAGGTTTATCCTCAGCTCTATAATTCCGCAAATTTTTAATCTCCCTTTGAATTTCTGGCCAGTTCACATTGCAAGTGAATGTTATAAAAAGGTCAGGATTACCATAATAACGACAAATAGCCATTGCATCGTGATAATTGTTCATCATGTATCGAGGGCCTCTGGTTAAAGAAGATGGAAGGATGATCTTTCCAGCACTTGAACCATTAACATCTCCCCTTAGAATAGCCTCCTGTATGCCTTTATAAGATTTTGTCCTAAGATTCTCCTGGTTTGAGCGAATGAAATCTAGACGCTCTTGCTCCACATTCATAAATGCATCAACCAAAAATTGCTGATAAAGTCTTCCGCCTTTGGTAAGAGTACTATTATCCCCAACCCTTTCCTAAATGACATAAGCATAGTATGCCCTCATTGTTATTTTCTGACGTTTTGCAAGAGTACAGTGCTCTCTATTTGCGAAAAGAAGCTGAGTATGGTAACCATCCTCACCATAAGGAAATAAGAGTGGGTATTGAAGAGACATAAATTTGGGATGCAATTTAGAAATCCTGCGAAGATTTTCAGAACAACTCTCAATAATAATATCTCTATCAGTATGTGATTCTCCAATATCCCCCACAATTAAACCGCAAACATCATTAGAGGAAGGATTATCATACTGCCTTGATTCACCATCTCTCTTCCCAATCAATCTAAGTTTGAAACCCAGAGAATCATTCTCGCCAAGTCTATGCCTAACCTACCGAAACAACTTCACTAATTGATTGGAAGAATCTAGCATTGCAATAAGTTTCTTGACAATATCCTCATCCAAAGATGATTCACAACCATCGCGACTAAACGGGTGAAGTCGGTTAGCAATTTCATTGTCTGTGTCAAAGATATAAAGTTGTGCGAACCTCGGTGATTCACCATCAATCGGTAGAAGTGACCCCATAAGATGGTGGCATTGTCCA
This sequence comes from Salix arbutifolia, assembly GCA_025169955.1. NCBI lineage: Eukaryota > Viridiplantae > Streptophyta > Magnoliopsida > Malpighiales > Salicaceae > Salix > Salix arbutifolia. The sequence continues at coordinate 13,727,148 of CM045917.1, read as the reverse complement.
TTTATTTTAAAGATATATGGCCCTTGTTGGGAATTAACAGTATTATCAATCTTCGATCCCATTAAAGTGAAGGCAAACATTGAATTATAAGCACGGATGTTATTGCGGAATCTAATGGATAATGTACCATTGTCAGGATTTAGAAGCTCATCAAGAAATTGAGGTGTGCTAGGAGCAGCAGGCAATTTGATTTTGCCATCAGGACAACATAATGTAAAAGATGGGTTTTTTGTTGTTGAACGCACCAAACGCTCTGCATGCCAGAAAAGAGCATTACAATGTTGACATTTCGATGTTTTATCACCGAAATCAAGAGGTTCAACCAGGGTTCCTAAGATAAATTTAAAGCCAAAAAAAATGAATAAAAATCTTATGACCTGGTTAACAAAATCTAGCTGAAAGAAATGAAAAAGGATGTTGAAATAGCTCACGTTTTCTTTCTTTTTGATAAAAAGATTGACCAATGGTATTATATTGGTCATGAATGATTGAGGGAACATTAGTTTGATGACCTTTAGCTTGATTGCTTGATGCCAATGAAGAGAAAATGTTTGAGGATGAAGCACCAATCATGCTTGCATTTCCAGTCTGATTCATTTCAGATTGCAAACTTGGAACAGAAGAGGAAGACGCAATTGCGGAGAGGTCACTAATATGAGAGTCACTATGTGCATCACATTCAAAAATACTTTGGTGAGCATCCTGAATGTTTGAAGAGCTAGCAACGCGAACCAAACTTTCACCCGTAACAGGACAGAAATCATCATCAAAAACACCCGTAGGATAAGCATAAGATACAATGTGATGATCTGGTTGTCGACGTTGGCGAGGACTTGTCATGATAAAACCTTTGAATGAAAAATGATGTTGAATGCAAATTTCAGCAACAACAATAAAAATATATAGAAGGAATGAACATGAGTCGAGGTAACTCTGAGATGCTGTGTCGAGATGCAAGAAATAAAAAGAAAACAAAAATATTTGGAGGGAAAAAACCAGATAGGTAGAGAAAAAAGTGTCATCTAAACCATAATGATGCAGATGACAAAAAAAAGGATGAATAAAGCATCCTTGTACAAATTATCCTAGCTTGTACAATTTTTTTGTAGACTTTATTTCCAATCCAAGGTGATTTCATGTTGGTTTGTTTGCCTGTGGAAACCTAGGTAGAGTTTGAATGCAAGGTAATACGAATTTGACAGAGCAAGTAAAAACTAACGTAAATCATAACGCATCCATCGTTAAAAAAATATTATTGATGACTTCGAAAGTAAGACAATTCAATGGTAGTTTGATTGCATCCGAAAACTAAATTGTTTTTCAAAGGGCATCTAAAATTGTTACAATAAGTAAAATCTGTTCCAAACCACTATTTGTCCATATTAGAAAACATTTGATCATTGTATTTACAAAGGAAAACAATTTAATGTTTACTTAATTGTATTAGACAATATGAGGTGCGACTTGAATACCAAGTGATTAAGATTTGACAAACAAACCAAACACTTGTTGCTAATTACCATGAATTTAGCCTACAAAATATACTGCTAATGGAGTACGTATCTTGAATAAATAATTGCCATTGTTAAAGTTTGACCAAAAGTTTCTAAATTTAAACAAAGAAAATCAGAGGGTGCTGAAATTGCCAATGAAAACCAAGACCATGCAAGATCAGATCCTGATGTATCATTGACAGATTATGTATGACTACCGGAAGGTATTGTGAGCAAGTGAAAAATCATAAAGCAATCAAGAGGCATAACATATGAATTGCAGTTAAATACATTGTGAGAAGTTGTCAAAAAGCAAACACAAAAGGCAAGCATAAAATAATAGGGATGCTGAAAGGAAAAAAAAGAAATGGTCCTTTATTGTTGAATTTTCATTGTGAGCAAACAAAAACGATATCACAAATACACTAAACATCTCCAAGCAATTGTCCCGGACAATTTTTTTTGCGGAGACATCATGCCTATGCAAGCCAAGCTATTTAACCTTGTTGTATGAAGACCAGCTAGAAGACCAAAAAAAAGGACTAAGTTTAATCTAAACCATGGCAAGAAGAGCAAAAAAAAATCCTTTTCCCAACTCCCTCATTAGTGGCCTATGAAATGAAGCTATCAGCTTAAGAAGAAGAGAAATTGGAATTGGAATTGAAAGAGCAATCCGAAAAACCAATCCCAAGCACTTCAGCATGCCTCTAATCTAATTTGGGAAATATATAAGCCCATGAAAGAAAATAATTTATTTTTGTATTCTTAATGAAGTAAATAAAGCAAAAGGACTAAAACAGCCAAGCATGAAAAAAAACCAAATATAAAATAACTAAATCGAAGAAGTAAACAGAAGAAACAAACTTGATCAATAGCGCCACAAAGTTTGCAGTAGAAAAGATGAGCAGGCGAAGCGAAAACGCGTAAACCAACAAACGAACCCTTGGAAGCAGCTTTGAATCAACAAACTTGCCTGAAAAATATGAATACATGTAGTAAGAAAAACAATAACAAAACGACAGAGAGACAAAGCAGATATACATACACATTATTGGAGAAAGGAAACAGCACCAAGAGCAAAATGATCAAAGCATATCCAACACAAATACTTAGGCGCGAACAACGAAGAGTGTAAAAATAAAGCCAATCAAGAAACAGCAAAAGCCAACAAAGAAACCAAAACAATGGTTCAAGGGGAAAAAAAAGAACCATTGTGTCCAATAGGAAGAAGCGTCATAGGCATCAACATAGACAACAAAGAAACACGAAAAATAGCAAAGCATGACAAAAGAAATGCAGAACAGAGGCATAAACTAAACATGGAAAAATAGCAAGCAAAGTAGCTGAACCAAAACATTACATTAAAGAAAAGCAAAAGGCTTCTCTTTTTGTAATCTTATTATTTTTCTTCTTCCTCCCACACGCATTGACATTTGATACCTATTCCGTTGTTGTTCATGATTAAAAGAAACTATAATGGGATCTCTCTTTCAACTTACACATGACATGGATTATAGCTTGAAGAAATCTAAGTTTGATGCTTAAAAATGGAAGCTAAATTTTTTGCCAACCTTTTTGTTGCCTCTAGATTATGTTCAGTTGCATTTGTATTATTATTTCCTCACAAAGCAAGAAAAATTTAATTATAGTACAAGGCAAAGGCAAAAAGGAAATAAACAAAACATGAAAGAAAGTGCCAACCTAAAACCCTAAAATAACATGGAAAAACAACAGTGAAAAAACACAATAAACCCAACCAAAACAGCGCCCATCAAGTGCAAAGAACCTGTGATCACACCAAAGCTACACAGCAAGCCATACACAGGAGAAAGCTCAAGGCAAAGACAACAAAAAACCATATAAAACATGGCAGAAAGCCCTCAGTTGAAACCCCAAAACAACAACTCCTAAGCCAACAAAAACAGCAGCTACTAATTGCCAAAAGCTTGCGATGACACCCAAGACATACGCCTAGCCATATAACTACAAAATGCTAGGCAAAGACAGCCAAAAAAAATGTAATACATGCCAGAAAGCCTTCATCTGAAACCCCAAAACAATAGCAAAAACAACATGGAAAAAGTGCAAGATACCCAACCCAAACAGCAGCCATGAAGTGCCAGCTTTAGTGGACCATACCCGAGAATCGAAACTATATCAAGAGAACATGGAAAAAGTCAATAACTGAGAGGGAAAGAAAACAAAGAATCCTAAAAAGAAACAAAGGTGATGGCAGGAAGAAGCCAAGTCAGACCCTAAAAGCATTGAAACAACAACAAACAGCATTGGACGCTTTATCTTCTTTGATAACGAAGCGCAGTCGTGCTGATAAGAGCAACAAATGAGATCTTTTTGATCTGCTTTTCGATTATTTAAAAGTAAGCATGCGCCAGAAGTGAAAATTTATATTAATTTTCATATATATATTCAAACTCAAGCTGATATATATTATGATTGAATTGAATGTTTTTATTATCATCAATTAAGATTCTGGAGTTAGAGGAGGCAATAACAGAGATGAATATCATCCATATGGCAGGCGCAAAAGCAAAGGTAGCAGTACTAAATTTTTGTCAACCAATATTGGCTTAAATTTATCCTAAATCCATCAAATATGATTTTAACATTTTATCTAAAAAAATATATTTTTTATTGTTTAATATGATAATATCAAAATAAATATTAAAAATAAAAAATATATATTATTTTAAAAAATAATACGTATTGTCAAACACCCTCTTAAAACTAAGAAGTGATATTTATCAAAGATAAATATAATAATTTTAATTTTTTATCCTTGCATCTAACAAACAAATGAATCATGATACACGTAGCTTCAATCTCTCCTATTTTCTTTATGTAAATAATTATAACTACGCAGGCGTCAGTATTATAAAATTACTCTCTTTCTATCTAAACTACAAAACAAATACTGGATATTTTTTTATATCCCTTCCTCCCTCAACCGATCGATTAAAAGGCAGCCCAGGTATCCCAAAAAAAATGGACTTGTTTGTCTGTCTAGAGTTTAATTTAAATACTTTGAAGATTCAATCACTGATTTATAAATGTGTTTTGAGCAAGATGAAAGAAAGAATCACTGTAATCTTGTTCTGTGTTTTGAGCTTAATTTAATGTATTTTACTGCAATTTGTAGCAAAAACATTCTATATATGTTACACATCTATGATCATATAATATATATCCAATTCTTGTCTGAACATATATATATATAAAACACGCACACATCATTCAACAACTTAAATTTTGTAGTAGAAACTGTTATTTGACAGGATTTAAAACCCCTTGAAATAGAAGCAGCACTCAACGCTGAACTAAAATTTTAAAAGAAGATTTTAGTTCCAGTGGCTTATATTATTGTTCTCGTTCCTGTTCTTGTTCTTATCCAATCAGCCTTTTTTTTCTTTAATTTTCTTTTTTTTGTTTTTCCCCACGATTAAGGTTTGATGCTCAATAATTTATGACTTTCAGGTATAACTAAAAATTATTCAATGGATTGTTGAGAAGACAATAAATATATCTATGATCCTCTCTGCTCTTTATAACTTGGCAATAAAATGGTATATTTCTCAAAATTCAATAAAATAGTATAGAGCTCCAACGAAAGTTGATCGAAGAACTTTACACGATTCATAAGCAACATCCGAAGACAGAGAAGAATCATCATAAGATGGAAAGAGCATTTGGTAGCCTCCCACCATCACTCAAAGAAAAGCAGAATGGAAAGAGCATTTGGTGACTTTCTATTTTGCCAAAAAATATATATGACCGATTGATTCAAATTTAACCTTAAAGAGAACATATAAATATATGACCGATTGTTTGTTTACGTGTATGTTTGATTTTATGATGTAATTTATTTTTAATATATTATGTTAAAATATATTTTTTAAATATTAATTTAATATTTTTCAAATAAAATAAATAAATAAATAAATATAGCAACAAAAACTAAACACTAAATAATCCATGATATTGAGGATTGAGCTCTTTTGCATTAGCTCATATGATTGTCATTGTTTTTGTTAGGAAGCTAATGAGGTCAAATTTTATAAGAATAAAATTTTAGTGTATGTTTTTTAAGGAGATATAATTATTAAAAATATTAATGATTATATTAGCTGTAATGGTAGATTTAATGGAGAGCATGCAACAAGTGATTGCATTTGTTCGAGTAAACAAACAAAAGACTTAGCAATGACTTCTGCTAGGGTCTGTGCTATGACAGACCATGCTCTCATTCTATGTCATTTCCACTTATTGAAGTTTGCTAAATTAACTTCACTGCCTCTATTGTTGATGAAATCTTGCCCACCCGTGACCATACATCTTTGAAGCAATCTTTTTAATTATTCCAGTGCATCTTTTATATTTGAAACCCACCCTTTCGATCATGAGTTTAGATATTCTTCTTTTCTATTGCAGTGTGGACATTTGAAGAGAAATTCTTGGCATTTTTCTGGTGGTGCTATGACAGACCAAAGGTAAACTCAGGACAGATGCTAAAAGCATGGAAACAAAACCAAAACAGCCAAACAAAAAGAGCAAAAAAGAATACAAATAGCACAACATCCTCAAAAACCAAAAAGAAACAACCACTAAAAAAACTCAAAAGCAGCAACAACATTATAAACAATACCAGATACACAGGCAAAGCAAAAAACACCAGCAAGCAATTAAAAGGAAAAAATATTAAAAAATACCTTCAAAACAGCAGCACAACACTTACAGCACACTGAAATACTGGCAACAGCAGCTAACAATGAGAATCCTGAAGAACCGAAACCCAAAAAATGAGGACAGACTATTGAAAGAGCAACCCAAATGAAAAAAACAAATGGATTGGAAAAACAGAGAGCAAAGAGCAGCAAACTAACCACACAAAAAGAAAACAAAGTCTAACCTAAACACCCAACAAGAGGAGAAGAGACTCTAATGTATGTGACCAGTAAAACCAGTCCAAACAATCCTCACCAACCACACAAACAAAATAAGTCAAACACAACATGGCCTCCCTTAAAAAACACAGCAAAATATTATGTGAAGTGACAGGACATAACCTCACAAACAAAACAAATTTAAAAAAGCCAACTATATCAAATCAGAACATCCAAAACAAAAAAACACAGAACCCAACCATACCCACACACACCATTCGGGGCAAGTCCAGGTTTAGTGCAGTAAAATTTGTACTGTTTATCAACTATCTTTACATGATAAGAGTTATAAATACACGGTGTATGGATCATTAAAAAACCCGTAACTGGTGCTCATAAACATGACATATAGCTTCCACTTCAAATGAAAATATTCAAATATCAGCAGCTGGCAACCAATCGACATCTTACCGTCGTTGTACATTCTTTTGCAAGACCAGGTCCAACTGCTGCATGCAGACCATGGTTGCTGTGTGCCTCATCCAGTAACTATAAACCATCAATGGGAAGGAAATTAGAGGTGATATAAGTGACTTGCTGGTTCCTTGGTATTCATATTTGGGAGAAAGCTTGAAGCAATTAAAAAAAGGTTAAAAATTACCCAAACCCAGCCACAGAACATTGTTGCCTTCTTCGGGGCGAGCTGATTGACCGCCCAACCCTTCAAGGACCAAGCAAAGCAAGACCGAAAGTATGCCCAAGACCAGCCAAAGAACAACGCTGCTTTGCTCAGGAAACAAACCTCAAATTTGTGAATTTCTGGCCTCATCCTGCAATTAAAAGACCAAGAGTAAAAACCCATTTCATTCAGACTTATAAATGTGCTCTCTTAGCTGGCAAGCCTGTCTAGCTATTGTAGGTATTGAAGATTGTTGAATGGAAGACTCAGCTCCTTTGTTTGGGGAGATTCGGGGGCTGGACTGTGAAATGAGAGAAGATGAAAAAATGTCCAGCCCTATTTTTCGATCCTTTGCATATGAGATTATCGGGTTTCGGGTCATCAGATTGAGCCTCCAGGCCGAGCGGGGCTGGCTATGGTATGAAACAAAAAATTCTTGATTGTTAAAAAGGATACAGGAAGCAGTGATAGAGCAGAGAGAAGACCCATTTTCAAACACAATATCTCGTGCATCAATAGGCTCCAAAGCAATTAACTTCAGTTCACCCGCCCCCCAAACGACAGTGAAGAGAAAAACAAATGTGATTGAAGAACCCAAAAAAAACCTCAAAAGAAAACAGAAGACCACGCGAGATCAAGGACAAAAAAGTCAGTACACTGCCACAGTCCACAGTGCATTAACTCACAATGCACAGTGACACAAACAGGAAAACATCGACAATGTTTATTTTATAGTTAACTAGCCAATGCCCCCGCCTCGTCGTGGGAGGCATCATATTTTTTCTCAACATAAAAAAATATTAATTGTGTATGTTTTTTTTGTTATAATATAAATTTAATCAAAATAATAAATTTATGCAAAATTCTTGTGAAATGCAAGTTTTCTATAAAATATATGAATTTTAAATTGATATAAATTTATTTATTTAATAGGTTTTAACAAAATAACCAGCATAAAATTATTATAATCATTGAAAAAGATAGAAGATTAAGATATTTGAATTATTGAATTCATTGTATTAAGATTAGTTCATTTTATAATTCAATTTAAATCATATTTAAAAATAAAATATAAATTACATGTAATAATCAAATAACAAATCAGTAGTTCATTTTCTATCTACAAAAAGACGAAAACATAAATTGAAAATCCATCCCTAAGTTACTGTCATTTTCATTACTATAACAGTTAAAATTATTCTCAACATTACTTATCAAACAATTAAAATTATTAAATTACCCCAAAAAATAAAAAAAAATCAAAACATTGTAACAAAAAAACAATAAAAAATAACCACTAAAATTATCATTATTATTGCGCAAACAATAAAATAACAGAAAACATAAAAAAAAAAAGAACAAAGGGAAACAATTAGCAATATTAATTTTAAAATTATTACCAAAATAAATTAAAATTTCAGAATGGAATCTAATTAAAATAAAACTCCGACAAAAAATGAATAAAAAAAATAATCTAAACGCATAAATGAATAAATACGGACAAAAAATAAACATTGTCCAAACATTGTATTTTTTAATGTTTTTATATCACTTTCATGTGCTAATGTTAAAAATGATTTAAAAAAAAAATTATCATTTTAATATATTTTTAAACAAAAAATATTGTTTTTTAAAAAATAAATCACATTTCCAAATAAATACGGACAGAAAATAAATATTGTCCAAATATTGTATTTTTTTTTATGTTTTTAGATCATTTTCATGTGATGATGTTAAAAATAGTTAAAAAAAACAATTATTATTTTAATATATTTCTAAATAAAAAATATTTTTTATTCAAAAAAATTAATCACATTTTGAAGAAAAATAAAAATGCATGGAGAGTGGGACTTGAACCCACGCCCTTTCAAAAACATGATTTCGCCTTAACCAACTGGGCTACCCAGCATCCCTGTCATTGATTACGCTATTATATATTAATAGTAAGTATTATTTGGATTCGCACAAAACATGTGAAGATTGGGATTCAAACCCAAGACCTTTATGAAGGCTGCCTTAACCTCGCATCTTGGACCAACTTGGCTGCATCAACAACTTGGTCATCGTTTATGATAATATATATTAATAGTAATAGTTACTGTGGATTAGCACAGCAAAACCAGGACGCGTTTTATATTATAGGTAATGATATACCAACCCAAGGGTCAGTGTTTGGTTGTGAGGTTATGTCTACTTTTAGTTATATTTTTTTTAAATTAAATCATTTTTTCGGCTCGATGAGTTAATTCGGTGACCTGCTAATTCAATCCCTTAACCACATTTATTTTTTAATTAAATTGTTGTGAGTTAATTGGTGTGACTCAATTAGCTTGATGAGATTGTAAGAAATTATCATTATACCTTTAATAATACACCATATTATGAATTATTCAAACCCATTATCATATAGATTAATTATGAAGATTGATCATCAGATCAATTGCTTGATTTTCTTCTTGATAAACGGAGAAAATCAATTAACAAAGTGATGAGAAGGTCTCTGATTTACTTATAAATAATAACCTGTGTAAATCATCTATAATTACTTTTAGGCATAGATCAGAAGATTTTTCTCAAATTTATTTTTTATTATTTTGAAACTGTTCTGCTATTATATTAAGAATTTTTTCTAAGCCTGAGTAAAAATGACTGAAAATATTTATAATTTAAAATTTCGCTGATATGTGTATTTAGAATCCGATTATATAAAGTATATAATAGAGTTAATCTATAATTTTATTAAAACTTTCTTTTAAAAAAAATATATTAAAAATGATAATATTTTGAATTAATTCATTTTAATTTAGGTTAATTTATATTTCATCCATTGGACTAAACTAAATTAATAATGTTACTTTAAACATGCAAAGCACAAGTATTTTCTCAACAAAGCTGATGTGTCTTGGGTTCTTAATTTTCCATATGCCGAGTTTTGAGAATTGATGAGATTGGCTAAGCTAAATCTGTGAACCGTTTTATATTCTAACTAGCTAATTGGCCCGCGCGTTGTCGCGGGTATTTTTTTGTATATAATTTAATATAATTAAATCTACAACGATAATTTATATGATATAAGTAAAATAAAAATTATAGATTAAAAGATAACATGTTTAAAATTTTGAGATGAGTTTGTCACGTAAGCATAGATTACATTTTTTAGAATATAGGTGTTGCGTCATAAACGATCACAAAAGAGCGCGTACTAACATTAGAAAAAAAGAGCAAAATATTTGAATAAGAAAAAAAACAAATTATTGAAATCCATTAATTGTGCAGATAATAAAATTATAAAAATTAATTAATAGAAAGAGGAAAAAAAAGGGAAAAGGAAGCAATATTAATTTTAAATATTAACACAATAGCAACATCAGAGTCTTAATATCTAAAATTATTATTGCCGCTAAAATAAAAACAAAAAAATTATTAAATTATACCGAGAGAAAAAAATAAAAAGCATGAACAAAACAGCAAAGCAAGAAAAATAAATTAAAAATTATCATTAATCATTATTATTGTTATGAAAGAATAAATAATCACTATTATTATAATGAATAGAATACATAATCACTATTATTATAATATTAATAATAATCACTATTATTATTATTCTTATTATAATATTTATTATTATGTTAATAATGAAAGAAACATAAATAAATGAAAGACTAAAAATATCCTAGAAATTGTTAACAAAAGATAAAAATAAATAAAAACAAATTATCATTGCTATACTCGGAAAAAATTTTTTATCAAATTATCGGGAGGGAAAAAAAAATAACAAAAGAGTAAGAATGAAAAATAATTAAATCATGATTATTATTATTGTTGTTGTTGTTGTTGTTATTGTGTTAATATACACTTATATATACATGGACAAAAGTAGGGATTAAAAAATAAAAGCGTAAGGGTTGAAATGAAAATCAAATATAAAGGGATTAAATTAAAAAAAATTAAAAGTCAAAGGGCTGAAATGCAGATTACAATTTATTGTCAATTGAAATCAGAGGGACAAAATTGCAAAAATCGGAACCTTTGTATCGAATTGATTGAGTTATATACAGCCAACCCAGAAATTGAAAGTAGAAGGGACCGAAGTGCAA
>CM045917.1:12603883-13001520 GCA_025169955.1 Salix arbutifolia | reverse complement strand
ATTGCAGATGTTTAGGCTCTTCCTTGCATTTTTCCGTCTCTGGTTTTCCATATACAATTGCATGATAATTGTTGAGCAGGCAGCTGTCTGTGAGCAGATTAAGCATCCCATATGGATATGGTGGGTTGCCATGGCCAGTAAATCAAGCTGACAAGGAAGATTTTCATGCCAAATGGCATCAAAATTGTTTCAGATTCCTACGTCAAATAACATCAAGCATTTATTAAAGAACAAACAAGTTGTTCGTCTAGTATCTTAAACTATTTCCACATTAGCACGCAGAGTTAAAATCAAAGAAGGGTCACCAGGAAGAGTTTTTTTTTGAATGCACAGATACTGCGCGTAACCGAGAATCGTTAGATCTGCTTTGAATGTAGGATCATGATCCAAAATAGAAGCTTAAATTGCATCCTCCACACAGCATCTTCGAAAGCAGAAATGGATTGTTACAGATCCCGTCGAAATTTGGATGCGCGAATTTCAGTGTTTTTGTGACCAAAAGTTTTAGAAAAACGACATCAAGCCATTCAAAAGATTTGAAAGAAAAAACTCTGGATAAATATAATTATTTGATTACAAAAATAAATAATTTGTTGACTTTGAGAGGAGAGTACATGGAGATAATGTTGTCATTTGATGATGTTATAAAAAATAGATCAAAACCTCTTCTTCTAGATCCTAAATTCTCCTTTTACTTTTACCAAGTCATTCTCACCTACCTGGATCCAACTTAATTTACCCTGCAGGGTAATTAAAGGCGACGTCCATGTCTAGTTAATTTATTTTAACCCCTTAAATAGCCGGGAACTTCTCTCTCTCTCTCCTAACAAACCTCCACAGTTCCCTCCTTTAATAAGACACTGCGCGCACTTTTGATGAGACACTGTCCCCTCCATGAAACAAACTCTAACTGTTTTATAAAGGGAGAGGGAGTTTCGCCTCAGAGCCGTCTTTTGATTTTCATCTTCGTACGAGTTGTTAGCAAACACAAGCAAAAACAATGGCAGCAGCTTCCAATGGAAGCGAGTTTTTTGAGTTGGACGTTGATCCGGTGAGAGAGTCATTCTCGCGGCCATCGAATGCCGAATCGTTGGAGGACGACGAAAATGAACTCGTTTGGGAGGCGATTTCGAGGCTACCGTCAAACAAGAGAGGGAATTTTGCCGTGATGAGGAAGTCTCCTTCTGAGCACGATCGAAGTGGAGGATATGGTGAGAGAGAAGAGATGATTGACGTCAGGAGGCTTGATCGTCATAAGCGAGAACTTGTTGTTAAAAAAGCCTTGGATACTAATGCTCAGGATAATCACAAGCTGCTTTCTGCGATCAAAGAGAGGCTTGATAGGTACGAGTTCTAATCGTTTTCTTTCAAAATCAATGCCTGCATTGCATGCATGTGATTTGTCTTTTCTTTTTGTTGATATTCTAATAATTTACGATCGAGTCATTTTGATTTTTACGCTTATTGTTACCACCTGTTTTTGTTTTCCTTAGATTAAAAGAAGAGAGGGGAAAAAATGGTGTTTTCTTTACTTTTCGGATTTAGATTTTATCTTAGGTTTTCTAATCAATATTCATTAATTTTCGCGTAAATTTATGTTCATATTGAAGGGTTGGGATCGAAGTGCCGAAAGTCGAAGTAAGATTTGAGAACTTAAATATAAGTGCCAAGGTGCAAACTGGGTCAAGAGCTTTGCCTACTTTGATTAACGTTGCACGAGATTTGGGCGAGGTAATTGATTTAATCTTTGCTTCTAATTCATGCAAATTTAGTCAGTGTTTATAATTGATCGCTCGGTTTGCCATGTGCAGGGTTTACTGACAAAACTGGGGATATTTCGAGCAAAGCGTTTTCCCTTAACAATCTTGAATGATATCAGTGGTGTTGTAAAACCGGGAAGGTAATGCATGCATATAATTACTTTGAAATATTGAAGCTGTTCTAGGGATGGTTTCAAATCCTGTTTGAAGGAATCTCATGCTCATTGAAAATTACATATATATTTTGTAACTTTAAATGAATTATGTCATGATTATATCATATTTCTGTTCTTTCTCAATTGAAGAAACAATAAGCAGATAAGTCTTAAGTAAAATCCATATATATCAAGTACCTTAATGTGTTCAAGTAAATTTTTTCAGAGGTTTGATGGTTTACCTTTTATACGACTCTTTGAGAAAGTTCGGTTTGTTTACGAGCTAAAACTACCCTGTTCTGCTGGAGAATTGATTAGTTTCATCTGTTGCCCTGAGAATCTTAACCAAGTCAAATAAACATGTTTTGATCTGGATTCTTGTAGGATGACTCTGCTCTTAGGACCACCAGGCTCCGGCAAGTCGACCATGCTGTTAGCTCTCGCAGGGAAACTTGCCAAGAACCTAAAGGTTAGTACCTTTTACAATCATTTCCAGCTAAACGTCACGTGAATCCTCTGCATACATTTTTCCATTGATTTCCTGGCATTTGCTAGAAGCTCTTTTTGCCTAAATCACAGTTTCAGTTTCTGAATCGTCATTAATGATGCGGTGATGCTTGGATTGTTCACTAAACTTAAATAAATAAAACCCGAGGGGGAGGGGTTGAGAAATCTATTATTCGTTGTGGTACGAGTTTGTGCGACACAAAAGGGGATGGATGTGTACTCAAAAGTCAAACTTTACTTAACTGATGTCTTTTTAAAGCTAGCATGGAAGTTTAATTGGGCTTTCTGGCCCAACCGAAAAGTGCTTGCAAAAGCAGGAACAGTTAACTTTATGGCCCAAGGTGGTTAAAAACTTCATGGCCCAAACTCTCTCCAGTTGTTTTCAGTTCAACCTTCTCGTGCGGAGACCAGGCTACCATCCTCGAACGCCCTCTAATTCTCATATGCTACCTTTATTTATAAGCCAATTAATGCTTTCACGAAGACTCTGTTGTAAGAAATATCGTATTCAGGGATACCTAGGGCAACTTGAGTGTACAAGAGAGTAGATTTATTAATAAGTTTTACCTGTTATCTGTTCAGTTTAGAAAAACTTGAGTTGCCTAACTTGGCCTTTCATTTTACAGGTCAATATATCACTTGCTTAGCTTCGATATTTAGTTTAAGCAACTTTAAAATGATAAGGCCAAAGTTTAAGCAACCTTTTCCATTCAAATGTTGATCTCAGTGGATTAATCACAGCTTAAGGATTGATTAACTCATGCTGAACTATCCTATAGAGACAATGGATGCAATATACTATTTAAGGAAAACAAAAAACAAATATATGAAAAAGGGAAAAGATTTGGCTTTGTCTAGAATATTCCCTTCAGGATATTTTCTTCTGTTTTCTTGTTTTTTTGCTCTTGATACCCAAATTAAACCTTATTCATCTTTTGATTTTTCCAGAAATCCGGTAATATTACGTACAATGGACAGAAGATTGATGATTTTTATGTCCAAAGGACCTCTGCATATATCAGCCAAACAGATAATCACATTGCAGAGCTTACTGTGCGAGAAACATTAGATTTTGCTGCTTGTTGGCAAGGAGCAAGTGACGGCTTTGGAGGTTCATTTACTTTCATTTCTTTCTATATCATTCGTACATTCATACTTTGATCCAAATGTTTTTTTCTTGAAGTATACAAGAGTTATTTTTAGCTTGAAACTGCTCCTAATCCAGTAATAGTTCTAGATATTAATTAAGTTCTTATGATCATGTAAATTATTGCTTCTTGATCTTGTCAGCATTCGCATGGTAGTGCCTTGAGATTACCAAGGTTAGGAATCAAGTGGGATGATCTTACAGTTTCTTGCTCGATTTATCTGTTTTATGTTTTGCAGATAGAACTACTGTTTGATTTGTTACGGCGAAGACTTTATTAGGCCATGTTTGTTTTTATATTGCAGTACATATATGCATTATTGAAAATATAATGCCATACAAAAATGGAAACACAATAATTGTTGCGGAAAACTAGCCAGATTGTAGAATCCTCGGGTTCGTGATCACGATGCATTATGTTTTTTCGCAACCTTCAGATGACGAACCTAGTTAATAGCATTTTCTTTTTATCAATTATAACCTGGGAGTCGATTTTGTGATTTTGAAGATTATCAGTCTTAATCATTTGATAAGTAAATTAATTGCCTATGTACCTAGGTTTATAACCAGAATTGTTTATCTTGAATGAATTCCAATTTGTAATTGTCTCCGGAACCTTTCTATATTTTCTTTTGAACTATTTTTTGAAGATGTTAATTCATGAAAAGATGGATGTAGTTGGTTTTTTATTCTCTTCTCAACATTATGTAGACAAGTGACAAGAGATGTGGATGATTTTTCATGAAAAAAATCGTCAACTTCTGGGTAATGCCGTCTTATTAACATTCAAAACAATTCCAGATGACCATTTTCTTCTGATTTTCGCCTGTAACTCTTGAGTGGTTCTGTTTCCTGTTCAAAAATTCGCAATGTGGCAGTATCCTAATTAGGGGACACAATTTATGCATAGCATGAACATTCAGAAGTTTTGGGTTTGTTTCATATTTGCTATCTATTTTCTTATTCTTTCATCGTCTACTTCTAGGCTACATGGAAGACCTAGTTCGCTTGGAGAATGAAAAAAATATACGACCGAATCCAGAGGTTGACGCTTTTATGAAGGTACGTACGTCTTAATTTATAAACTTTCTGTGCAGTAGTTCATGTCTACTTCAGACTTAATTTAACCCCCAACAATTTCGCTGAACAGGCATCTTCAGTTGGAGGTAAAAAGCACAGTATTTCAACTGACTATGTCTTAAAAGTTCTTGGTCTTGATGTATGTTCAGAGACAGTAGTCGGAAATGATATGTTAAGAGGCGTCTCAGGTGGTCAAAGGAAACGGGTTACCACTGGTCTCTCTCTCTCTCTCTCTCTCTCTCTCTCTCTCATTTGTTTTGTTTTTGGTCCATTCATTTTATGGGCTATACTGATAGGTGATGAGCTACATCATGTATTTTCATTGTAATTTTAAATAATGGCATGAGAATGGCCAAATTCGATGACAGAAAGTATAATAATCATGGGGCGCTGGTGTTTCTTAAGTTTTACCGATTATGTTGTTATAGATATTTGGACCTGTAGGCAGTAAAAACACAAGAGCTTTCCATATTTTGTGAATTTGTCTAACAAATGATAATGAGTTAATATATTCTGTGCAGGAGAAATGATTGTTGGGCCAAGAAAAACCTTGTTTATGGATGAAATATCTACTGGACTCGATAGTTCCACAACATACCAAATTGTGAAATGTATAGGAAATTTTGTTCATCTAATGGAAGCTACTGTATTAATGGCCCTTCTTCAGCCTGCTCCCGAGACCTTTGATCTGTTCGATGATTTGGTGCTGTTATCAGAAGGTTATGTGGTGTATCAAGGCCCTCGAGCAGAAGTCTTAGAGTTCTTTGAGTCATTAGGATTTAAATTGCCATCACGGAAAGGGGTTGCAGATTTTCTTCAAGAGGTACTGTGCTGAAAACTCTAGTAGGGTTTCTGTTCGCTTTGGCTCTTGTCTGACATGCTTTATTCCCAGGTGACCTCTAAAAAGGATCAAGCTCAATACTGGGCTGATCAGTCAAAACCATATGAGTTCCTTCCTACCTCAGAAATTGCAAAAGCATTTAAAAATTCCAAGTACGGAAAATATGTCGACGCGGAGCTTTCTGTTCCATTTGACAAGTCTAAGGGCCATGTTTCAGCTCTGTCAAAAACCAAATATGCCGTATCAAGATGGGAACTATTCAAAACATGCTTCTCACGAGAAGTTTTGCTGATTAGCAGGCATCGTTTTCTTTATATTTTCAGGACATGCCAGGTATTGTTTATATTGAGCTTAATTATGGTGTCTTTCAGTTTTTACACTGTAATTGAAAGATGACGTATCACGATATGCCTAAAATATAGCCCATCTACTGTTTAATTGCATATGTGATTGATATTTTAAAAAATTAGATTGCATTTGGCATATGATGCATAGCGGTAAATTTGATCTCAAATAAGCTGCAGTCAGTTATTGCTGGCTGCTTCATTCTGAGATTTTCTATTTTCACTGGAAGATATACATCCTGTTTGCCAATATGTATAGTCTGCGATGCATCTTATTTGTGTATCAAATTTTCTACTTCCAAATTTTTCTCTTTTTGATATTTCTATGTATGTTTAAAGGTTGCATTCGTTGGGCTTGTCACTTGCACATTGTTCTTGCGGACAAGATTACATCCCACTGACGAGATGAATGGGAACCTTTACCTCTCTTGCCTGTTTTTTGGGCTGGTGCATATGATGTTTAATGGCTTCTCTGAACTGTCACTTTTGATATTTCGACTACCAGTGTTCTACAAACAACGAGATAATCTCTTCCATCCTGCATGGGTGTGGTCCGTTGCTAGTTTTATTCTGCGCCTACCTTACTCCATCGTTGAAGCTGTTGTATGGTCTTGTGTTGTATACTACACAGTTGGTTTTGCCCCCGGGGCTGGGAGGTAATGCCAGTTTACTTGTGTATACAATGTTTTAGTCTTCAGGTCCTTTATTCGTAAATCTTTAAAATGTGTTTCAGGTTCTTCCGTTTTATGCTCTTACTCTTTTCAATACACCAAATGGCACTCGGTCTCTTTCGTACAATGGGTTCAATTGCACGAGATCTAGTTGTTGCCAATACATTCGGGTCAGCTGCTCTATTGGCTATATTTTTGCTGGGTGGATTTATCATCCCAAAAGGTATTTTGATAATTTATAATCCCAAATGCACAACCGATTATTCAAAGTTGCTTTCGAATTTGTGATTTAGTCTCATGTTTCAGCAATGATTAAGCCGTGGTGGATCTGGGGCTATTGGTTGTCACCACTAACCTATGGACAGCGTGCAATTTCTGTCAATGAATTTGGTGCTGAAAGGTGGATAAAGGTCTGCTCTTTTATATTGCAAAATCTGTTTTTTCTGCTGTCAGTTTCCTCCTATTTTAGTAATAACATTTCCATGAAACTATATTCAGAAATCATCTATTGGGAACAATACAGTTGGAAACAACATTCTCTATCAACACAGTTTACCTTCCAGTGATTATTGGTATTGGATTGGAGTCGGTGTTTTGTTGCTTTATGCATTACTTTTCAACATCATTGTGACATGGGCCTTGACCTACCTCAATCGTAAGTTTGAAAAAAGTTCTTATGCCAATTAGATACATGAGAAACTCGATCTGCTTCTTTTTTGGCATGTAATGTTAGTAATAAATACTATGTGTTGGTTGATCCCAGCTCTTACAAGGTCCAGGACAGTGGATCCAGCTGACGTAACACCAGAAAATTCTGATGGGAATGATGGTAAGTCATTTTAATGTTGCACAATGAGTTGATATATGTGCATTCCTAATAACATGCTGAAGAATCTTTGCGTAGCAAGGGCTCAGGAGTTTGAATTGAATCGATCATCATTGAATGAAGGCACTAGAAACAAGGGAATGATTCTTCCTTTTCAACCATTGACAATGACATTCCATAAAGTCAATTACTTTGTTGATATGCCCAAGGTTTGCTTGTCTGATGAGTTTAGGTTGCCTTGACTTTTTGTACATATTTAGCTGATATTTCATTACAAATTGTTGTTTGGAATTCATAGGAAATGAGTAAACAAGGTATAACAGAAAAGAAGCTGCAGCTATTGTCAGACGTGAGTGGAGTGTTCTCACCTGGTGTCCTGACTGCGTTAGTTGGGTCTAGCGGAGCAGGGAAGACTACTCTGATGGATGTATTGGCTGGAAGGAAAACTGGTGGATATATAGAAGGAGATATCAAGATATCAGGTTACCCAAAAGAGCAACGCACATTTGCCAGAATTTCGGGATATGTTGAGCAAAACGATATACATTCTCCTCAACTTACAATTGAGGAGTCTCTCTTGTTTTCTTCTAATCTCCGGCTCCCAAAAGAAGTTACCAAAGAACAAAGACTGGTGAGCAGAATAAAGCACAGACACAAACTCACACATGCTTTTTGTTTATTTGTTTTAACTGTATTTTTTATGCCTTTTCTTTTGCCAAAATGTACTCAGGAGTTTGTTGAAGAAGTGATGAGGTTAGTAGAGCTTGATACTCTGAGGCAAGCTTTGGTTGGTTTGCCAGGGAGTAGCGGGTTATCAACAGAACAGAGAAAGAGATTAACAATCGCGGTGGAGCTTGTTGCAAATCCTTCAATTATTTTCATGGATGAACCTACATCTGGACTTGATGCACGAGCAGCAGCTATCGTGATGCGAACTGTTCGCAATACAGTTGATACTGGAAGAACTGTGGTTTGCACCATCCATCAACCCAGTATTGGTATTTTTGAAGCATTTGACGAGGTTTGTTATTCTTTTTCTCTGCACTTAAAATGTTTGAGAACTGACACTTGATGTTAGTTTCTATTTAATTTTAAATCATTTGTGATCTGATGCATGCTCAGCTACTTCTCATGAAACGAGGTGGTCGGGTTATATATGGGGGGAAACTTGGAGTTCACTCGAAGATTATGATAGACTATTTTCAGGTAACATTGCATTATTCTATGTATGTTTCCTTATATTTCTGATTTATGTGCTTCTTCTGAAGAACCATGCTGAATCTGTAGTCCGCACGTCCCTTCTGTTTTTTCTTGTTCAGGGAATTAAAGGAGTCCCTCCATGTCCTGATGGTTACAATCCAGCAACTTGGATGCTTGAGGTTACTACACCTACTGTTGAAGAGAGAGTTGGTGAAGATTTTGCTGAATTATTCAGAAAATCTTATCATTACAGGTATTCTTATTGAGGTCTTGTTTAACTGCAAGAAAGATCTTACAAAATACTCCCTTGTTTATCTAGCGAGAGCATTAATCTTAATGAGTGGACCATCTTATTTTATTGCTTCAGGGAGGTGGAAGCTTCAATTATGCATTTCGGTTCTCCTCTTGCTGGCTCAGAGCCTCTGAAGTTTGAATCTACATATGCTCGAGATGCACTGTCTCAGTTTTTAATTTGCCTATGGAAACAAAATCTTGTGTACTGGAGAAGTCCACAATACAATGGTGTGAGGTTATGCTTTACAGTAATAGCTGCACTGATATTAGGCTCGGTATTCTGGAATATTGGTTCAAAAAGGTAAACTACTAACCTTATATACCACATCTGTGAGCAGTGGTCGAAATATGGTTTACATGTTGATATGCATTGTTGTGATATCTTATTCTTTTTATTATTATGAACACCCTCCTTTACTCTTTTCAGCTGATTACTTCTTTGACATATTAAATGAAACGCAAGCTCGAAACTACAAAAAATATTCTTTGTAACTGTCAATCTTTCATATGATAAAATTTAAATATAGGACACATATCAGCCCATTTTAAGTAGTTCTTAGCATGCTTGTGGTACAAAAAACTTTATTTTATGAATACAAAATCGCAGATTTAATTCTAGATAACTTGTAATTCTAGATACAAAATCTGCATTTTCTATCTCGATACCGTGAGAGAATTCAAAAGGAAGCGAAGGCCGGAAAAAAAATAGAAAAAGAAACGAAGAGGACTGTCATGCTTTTATTTGCTTACATATGCATCTGCTGGTGTTTGTAATGCATGTATATTTCACAATCAAGCTGTCTCCTTTCCCTTTAGTTGAAATTCTCTGACTGTTGTGAAATCACTCAATCTTGATACTTTTGATAGGGACTCGACTCAGGCTTTGTCTGTGGTTATGGGAGCACTCTATGCTTCATGCATGTTTCTTGGAGTCAACAATGCTTCTTCAGTGCAACCAATAGTTTCAATTGAGAGAACTGTTTTCTATAGAGAGAAAGCGGCCGGAATGTACTCTCCATTATCCTATGCAGTAGCCCAGGTGACTGTCACTGTGCTGAAGAAATAACAGCTTAAAGCGATGAGTAATTAATAATTCAATATTCTTCTAAACAGGGCCTTGTAGAGATACCATACATCCTGGTTCAAACAATTTTCTACGGCATCATCACATATTTCATGGTCGATTTTGAGAGGACGGCAGGTGAGATTCTATGAGCTACTTCCTCTGTGCAACAATAAAATAAACGCTTCCCTTTACTAATGATGACATTGTTCTCTTTTCTTTTTCACTGAACCCGATCTATTATTCTATATCCGATTGAATACAAGTTATGCGTTCTGATTTCTATGATGTAGGATTTCAACATTTTCTTTCCTAATTGTACTGCTTTGCCATGTTCCATGAGCCTTTCAAATGATGTGACTAGATGCCTGAAATGTATTCAGATGCAATTTTCATGTATGTGAAGGATTCGTGTTCAATGCAGGAAAATTCCTTCTATTTTTGGTGTTCATGTTCCTCACTTTCACCTACTTCACTTTTTACGGCATGATGGCTGTTGGTCTCACACCTTCTCCACACCTCGCTGCCGTCATCTCTTCTGCATTTTACTCTCTGTGGAATCTCCTCTCGGGATTTCTTGTCCCAAAACCAGTAAGTATTGTTCAAACTTAAAATAAAATAGTGCATCAAAACACCAGCGGGCTTTGAGAGAAGGGGGTGGTGAACTAGTGCGTGCTAACACAGAGAAATCCATAGCCATTCTTTCAAATTTTCCTAGAATCGATCAAACAGACTAATTCTGTGTTCTCTCGAGTCTCAAAAGCATATGTAGCCGAAGTGAAATGTCTTGGATAGAAAGGTCAGATAGTTAAAGGGAGGGGGAAATAATTTGGATTCGCATGCATGAGGAGAAAGAAGTCTTTCCTTTATTTTGTTTTCCACATCTAACCATCTTCTTCTATGGTGATTGTCTGCCATGTTTCAGAGTATTCCGGGATGGTGGCTCTGGTTCTACTACATCTGCCCCATTGCATGGACTCTGCGGGGCATTATCTGTTCTCAGCTAGGTGATGTGGAGACAATAATTGTAGGACCAGGATTTGAAGGCACTGTGAAAAAGTATTTGGAGGTTACTTTTGGCTATGGTCCCGATATGATCGGAGCGTCGATAGCGGCACTTGTCGGATTCTGTCTCCTCTTCTTCATTGTCTTTGCCTTCTCCGTAAAATTCCTCAACTTTCAGAAAAGATGAGCTTCGGATTTACTTTCCCTAGATGATTGTAGATTGGTGATTTTGTAGATCGCGTCAAAATCAAAACAGAAAACCAATATATTTTCATACGGAGACTCTCTTCAATGCCCGGACTACCTGACCTGGGAATTTTGTTGTTAAGGATAATTTTCTTATCTCACTATATACAATGTCAAAACAGTCACACACAGGTTCTAGAATCATTCTATTTGTATGTTCATAAGAGAGAACTACTGAAGGCAGTAACTAGGTTTTATTTGCTGTTATGGCCAAGCCCAAACACTCTAATCAACTGTACGAGCCAAATGAAGTAAAAAAAAGAAAACATAAATGAGAGATCATTCAGTCTTTTTTTTTAGCAATACACTAGTTATTATCAAATTAATTAGGGACAAACTTGACTTTTAACTTTCATTAACGAAAATTAAGCTGTGTTTCGAAATTACTCTAGCAAAGAACAAAATACTGGGCCCTTCAAAAAACATACACTACAGGCTTTTGATATGGACATATTTTGCCATTGGCAAATCATTTACGGATAAAGTTGACTTTTGACTTCCATTATAATAGTTAAATGACTTAATTAGCCTTATAACAAAACATTAACTTGTATTCAAAGGCATGTCAGGTATTTTTTTATTTTCTAAGCACATTTGAATTACCCATCTACCCTAGATAGAAATAAAGCTTCATCCCAAGAGGGTTTTTTTCTCTCACTTTATTATGGATTTTCTGTTATAATTAAGATGATATAAGATCAATTTAATCTTTCATAAATATAAAATATTAAAACAAAAGGAAGTTGTTGGCCTAAGTATAAGAATGCCTTAACATTTATATTTTATATTCGGTTATCATTTTGTTAGTTGTTATTTATTTATTTGTTTATTATATTTTTTTTGATCAATTTTTTTCTTTAATTTTATCCCTAATCATTAGAATTTTTTTGTTTTTATATCAAATTTTATCCTCATTCTTTTAATATTCTTTAAATTATTTCACTAATTAAATTATTTTCCAATTTCATGTCATTTTTATTTTTATATCAAATTTGACCTCCATCCTAATCTCTAGTTTTTTATGTGTTTTTAAATTTTATTATTTATCATTTTTTTAGAAATTGATCTTTGTGCTTATTTTATTTTTATTTTTTTATGAGGTTATCTCAATCATGTGCTCATAGTCACGAGATTAGTAGGTTGACCTAAATCCTTTTTTTTCTTCTTCAGATTCATCATTCAACATTGAGTTGTTTTATTGGTGAACGTCTTTGTTTAATTTAGTTTTCTTTTGTTTATGAGTATTTTACCTTATATATATATATTGGTGGTGATGGTTGTTTCACTAAATTAAAATAATATTATAAAAACATAGTTATTAAAAACGACTAAGTATATGGTTTGTGTTGCGAGATTACATATCTTAATCCTAGTTATTTCTTGATCAAATATTAATTTGATTAATTAGAAATATGTATAAATGATCCAAATATCTTTATAAAACAAATAGAGAGTTATTTAGGGATTTATTACCTGAACATATATTTTTTTGCATTGAATAATTCTTCAAATTATCCAATTATCCGGTCTCCAATGGTTATTCATATGAATGATCAATGAAAAAGATCTTGAATCCCTATTTAGAAGAGATGAATCGTTATGTTTAGTGTTAACATTTTATTTTATAACTTATACAGTTTTTCTATCTAACATATAATCTCTCTTTAAAAATAAGAGACATAACTTTATATTTACAGAGAATCATAAAACTCATATAGATGATAAAATATCCATTTAAAATAATATTCATATATTAGTTAAGAATAATTTTAGAAATTTAATCAATTAAGTCTCTACTTAATTATTTTAGGACTAAAATTATAATTCCTGAATTAAATATATATTTTAGTGCTTAATTTCTAAAATTATTTTCAATCAAGTCACACTTGATTAATTATCCCAATTTAGTTTTTGACTAATGGTTCTGAAGATGTGTGACTCATTAGGTTCTTAATATGTGAACTCATATATAAATTATAATTCTAAATAAATAGAATTAATTTAATTAAATAATTTAATTTATTATCAATTCAATAATTGATTAATTAAATTTAAAGATTAAGTGCACCATCTAATATGAAGATGTGTCATGATCCTTCAAATATTAGAAAAAGTTATAAATGATTTGACTTAATATTGTAGTGACTACTTTTCCAATGTAATTATTATCTCTTCATCAATAATGTTTTAATTTAGATATTTTAGTATGAAGTGTGTTTGCCATGTCAATTTATATTTGTTCGTTACATTATAATCATTAATCATTTGAATAAGATTTAAAATTCTTTTCAAGTCTCATTTCACATTGAATTAGGATTTAACAATCAGTACTATTTGAGAATTTTTTTTCTAATTCATCTATGGTGATAAATCATCTCTTGATTATTTACATCCCTTCATATAGTTTATGTTATATCCAATGCTTGTCTATTTGTTATATTTACTAAGATAATGTGTAAAAAGATCAAAACATAACACTCTCTATATAAAATAACTTAGTAATTTCAAGTCTAAGAATCACTTACACAACCGTTATGGAAGTCTTTCCACAGATACAATTGATATCTCCATGTAGAATTCTCGTGTGAGCTAGTTTAGTGTATATGTCTCATGACAGACATTTACATATTAGTTCTAAATATCTCTTATATCTCAACTTGTGAGAACAACGGTTTCCTTTTATAAATTAAAGAATATGTTTAAATCTTTATGACTCTAATAAATATCCAGTATTTAAGAGAGCATCAACTAATAACATTTAAACAATGTTTTGATGCAATAAAAATCTTATAAATATAATAATTTTATAATTTTCTTTGCAAAATATTTTATTCCATGGAATTTATTTGTTCTTTAGTTTCATAAATAAAATATAATAGTAATATTATATTTGCATAAAGAATGGAACAAAACCGTTCATACTCTACAAACAACCAGAAGGGTGCTAATTCGGTCAGTCTCTTGGGAATCTGCATTCAAAAACTTGATATATAGATGCATGAATCTGACATGTGAGCAACCCGCTAATCTACTGTTAAGCCTGATACTGCCGCTATGTATCGGCAACCTGGGGCACAGCGCATCAAGGTTTGCCATGGGTAAACACAGTAAAGCTCTCCTGAAAAGTTTATGTCAGCCACTTAATGTTGATTCGTAAATCCAGATAGCTCAGGACAAGTAAACTCTTTAAGGTTTATCGAAAGTAGTTTATCTTTATTAATTCGAGATTATTGCATTGCAAGAGGTGACGACAGATTATTCTCATAAACAACATAATACAGTGAATTTAATCAAATACATGCAAACTAACGTCTACAGGGAAAAAACCATATGAATTCCTGCTTCTGTTCCAAAATATTATTAGGAATACATGAACACGTAGCTATACAGAAACTTGTTCCATGCGTAGTTGTGTGAGCTCCCTTGTAAATCAATCCGAAAATGTCAGTCTCAACTTTTTGATGGCCTCGCAATCACTTTAGGCTTCACAAATGAACATAAATTGATCTGCGGAACACTCTTTGTGGGGATCAGGCCCCGCATGCATGCAAATGCAGCTATGCTGAAAATAGCCCATTGAATGGTTTGCCTTCCGAGATTTGATCTACAATCAAAGTTTTGGAAAACATTAGCAGTGAGCAGTCGCAGAATGAGGAAACTTTTATCATTCCTAACTTAGTTTTTTCCTAGCTCGGAACTTACTCTGAGGAATTTTATGAACAAAGAAGCATGCAGCAATAACAATGTAGCACAGGAAAAGAAGCAGTCCTTTCATGTAGTGTGAAGTTCCATCCTGAAAGAAAAAGCTACCGTAAGCAAATTTACAAACCAGCTAAATAATTAACATGCATTATCATTGGAAATTAAAAAATATATATATATATATTAGGTGACAATACCTGTAAAGTGAAGGCTGTGATAATTATTGTGAAAGCAAGAGAACCAGTTTCGAGGAGACTGAAATCAAGGTCCATACGGATGTGCATTGTCCAGGCAACAATAACACATAAAGGAATCTGAAGCCCATAAAAAAAAAGTCATGATTTCCTTCCAGGGTTAATTTGGCAAAGGATTTTGTTTTCCTGGGATACTTTAATCTTACCACAAACATTGAAATTTGAGAGGCAGAACCTAAAGAAACACCTAAAGATATGTCCTGCATGGCAACCAGATAATTGTTGTAATTATTGAAACTTTGGTAGTAACAAAATATAAGAGTAAGACCGCTGACATGTTCTAACATATCATACCAGCTTGTTCTTGAATGCAAATATGATCGATCCAGCATGCTCTGCAGCGTTCCCCACTATTGGCAGCAAAATTATGCTGATAAAACTGACAGAAATTCCCCAAGAATCTGATGCGGCCTGATTGAGAAACATTATAAAATGAAATCCACAAACTAGAAGATGCATTAATTACTATTGCTAATAAAGAATATTTGAGCAATTCAAGTGTAATGTACCTCAATTGTGCCCACAACATACTCAGATAACAAAGCTATGATAACTGTCATGCCAGCCAACCAAGTAAATGCACTCCAAAATCCTATCACCGCCTTTTCTTCCTCGTCATCGTCTTCTTCCTGCTATTCAGCTTGAACCAGTAAGTTCTTTGCATTAAATATATTCTTCTGACCTTACCGAGTGACTTCATTGAATAGAGAACATTCTAAGGATGTTTAATTCTCAACAGCTAAACATATTGGTAAACAAAACCGCCACAAAAAAGAAAATTGATGGATGAACAAGAAAAAACCATTTTTTAGATCTCTTTTAAGACTAACTTAATCTACAAGACGGTCAAGTATAGAGTAGGCTAGCTTTCATGGAACTAAGAAAGTAAGTTCTTGTGCTCAAATCGTTTATGGGGGAGTCCTGGTAAATTCTTTTGACCATTGCTTGCATAGTAAAGAAATATACTTGTTATTAATTACAACTGCAGAAAAATGAATTTATCTTAAACTCTTTTGCATTTAGTACTAATTAATCACCTCTTGAGCATCAAATATTTGCCTGTGAGTTTTCAGCTGGAAGAAGATATAAGCAACATATGCTATAAGCATAACAATGCTGCTCACTCTGGACAGCTGAAGAGTGGAGCTGGCAGTGGCAGTTCCTTCCCCTATCGCATATCTGAACATCAGTGGCAGCATGTGGCACAACAATCCCAGTAATAAAAGTAGCGAGTTCACATCAGCCTGCTTCTGTGGAAGCCAAAAAAAGAGAGATTATAATCAGTTGTATTTCGAACATAATAATTACTTACTCTATCTGTAAAAATTAATTGGATTTCTTCTTGAATCTTGATAGGGAGTCTTACTCTATCATATCTCTGTTCCCTTTTTAGGTTGGCCAAGCCTCCACATAGGAGAGAAGTCCCAAGAACTAGAAGGAGATTTGACAAAATGGATCCCAAAAGAGAATACTTTAAGACATGTATTTTGTTCTGGTAGAGAGCAAACAAAGCTATTATCATCTCTGTTGCGTTGCCACATGTTGCATTAAGGAGACCTCCAACTGCAAATGGTCAGATCATCTTCAATCTTCACATGATATAGTATGCGTATCCAAAGTTAGAAATAATATTGTAGGGGTATATTTAAACTACCTGTTGGACCAGTGAAGTACGCAATTTGTCTGCGATTAATTAAACCAGAAAATTGAAAATAATGTTAATGTCAGATAAACTACTGGATAAAATATACCAAATTAACGTCCTTGTATACGTACAAAATGAGCATATATAGAGTATCATACTTACTCGGTGAGGAAGCTGACGCGTTCTGCTAGCGGGGTGAGTCCAAGCAAGCTCAAAGCAAATATCCATGGCTACGTGTGACGGAAATTTGAAAATCAAACAGATATACAACAATACACACACATATAATCTTAGTGTGTAATTTCAAATATGTATAGGAGTTGGTAAATGAAATGAAATTAATTTCCTGATTAATTCCCTTGCTTATATAGAAAATCAACGACATGGAGCTGTGGAACCAAAAAAACGTTTTATGATCATCCCACTAATTAAGAAATGAATGAACTTACTCTTCCAAACTTGTAATAGTCAGCAGCAATTGCTAGAGGAATGGCTGGGAAGAGAACAGCCAGCTTAGTTCCAAGAATTACTTCCTGAAGATTGGTCAAGAAATGCCAAAGCATTTGAAACCGAACAGTTGACGAATATTCAAGCATTGGATCAGATTTCTTGCGCAAAATCGAAGATGATAGATTCTGTGGTGTCTTCCCCTTGACACAGCCCTCCTTATTATTGATGTTAAAACCTACCTTGCAATTAACAATATCTCCATTTTCCAGGTCTTGTGAGACCTGATCACCATGTGAGGAGTACTGGTCCATATTATTATGGTAATTGTGAAGATACCACCCCACACTTAACCTTCTACGTGAAGGAAATCCAAGTGATCCCTGGTAGCTTTAATTAATTTCTTGGCTGATTTATATCAAGAGAGCTAGCGTGCGTGATATAGTAGGACAAGTGAGCTAAATATTTTCAATACAATTGCTGTTTATTTTCTTAGGGCAGCTTCCTGGAATTTTCCCAACTTGTTTCCATTCTTGCATGGGAGTCCACGTACTTGCTAATGATATTGTCTAGGTGTTGCACTCATATCATTAAAGAAAAAACAGATTATATTATGTACACATTTTATTACTTTACACGCATCTCCATCTCTATTTCTCTTTAACTATTTTTTTTATATGTATACACACACAGAGTAATCTCTTTAAGTATTTATTTCGAGAAGTTTTTACATTAAGATAGCAATAAAAAAAAGGAAAATATGAATTTTCAAGCTTTTGTAATTTCTTAATTTAAAAATATTTAAATATATCATTTTTTTTATATTGGTAAGGTGGCGCAATAGTGTAAGAAAATTTAATAGACAGAACGTCGTTTTATACGCTTGATTAAAAACCTAAGAAATCTATTAATTAATAACAACCCAAAACAAGCAATATTATTAGAAAGGGAAACGTGCGATGATAACACTGGACTCGGATATTGTCCCTAAATTAGCCAAATTTATCAACAATTCCTAGAGAGAGAGAACAGATATAAGTTATATATACTGGGGTCGTCAATATATATATATATATATATATAATAAAATACTCAATAACAAATAATACAGGGAGCTATATCTTGAATAACTTTAGGGTGGACAAGACAAATTAATTATACATAACACTTATACATCTAAACAAGAAATACAATCATAAACCATTTAGTAGGTGATCCAGTAGTAATAGCTTGAGACTAAGAGAGTTTTCCCCCTATGATCTCAGGTTCGAGATCTTTGATTGCTGACATGATAACTACTAAAAATTTATATGATAATTAATTTTAGATTTTATGGGATTAGTTAAGAGATATGCAAGTTAACCCGTGCATCCACATTCTAAAAAATTTCAATCATAACCTTATGGATTAATTTAAACTTAAATAAATTCCATATATTATCCGAATATAAATAACTTTAAGGGGTTGATTTAGTAATTAAGAATGCGTGTTTTATTTCTTGACTTTCTAGATTCAAGATTTAGAGATAACACGTAAAAGAATTTATCATTCTTTTTTTAAAAAAAAAAAAACTATGGACACGGGGGTGCGCTTTTGAGATCATAAGAAAAGAAAAGAAAAATCATTGAACGTTAAAGAGAATCCAATCGAAACACCAGTAAAATCCTTCCCCATCAAATCGTGTTTAATCTTCCAAATTCTATACTAAAGATATGGCAGCAGCAGACGTTCCCAAGAAAGTTTAGAACCTTCCTGGAATTTTCAAGGCCTCCTCGAGAAGAATCAGACGGTTGTGGTTCCCCCCCCTCCATTCATGTCTTTGAGTGATAACGAAGTAAATAAACAAGTACAAAAGCATAAGTCCCAAGTAATGAAATTTGGGTCGAAATTTCTCATCCCTTCCGTCCAAAACAACGATTTTCTTCCGACTGTCATCCCGATCCAATGTTTACCTAAATGTTGCGCGTTCCTGCAGTAACAGCTGACAGCAACCTGATAGGAAGAAGCCGTGTTTTTTTTTTATTATTAACATAGATGTTCCTTTTTTGGACAACTTAACTAACATAGATCTTAAATTTAATAATTATATAAGTTTTTAATAGTTATTATATTAATAGTTATAAGACTTGAATTTAAAAACATAAAAAAAAAGGATGTTTTTGATTGCCACAAAATTTGGAACTTTTAAATGTTAATCTGTTCATGAGTGGAATACAGCCTTCAACATCCTGCTTGTTATTAATAATACATGATGTGAAAATCACTGGACCTGTATGGTGGAACATTCTATTCTAACAAAAACGTCTCATTCAAGAATATTACATGTGGCAAGTGACGACGGTGTATTTTCTTTATAAGAAAATATCATTTTTCCTCTAATAATATTGTATATTATTTCATGATAATTTTAGAAATTTATAAAATCAAATCCATACTTGATTTTTCTAAGTCTAGAATTGTAATTCCTTGTAGAAATTACATTCTAGTTCTTAATTTCTAAAATTTATTTACAATCAAGTCACGTATGATTAATCATCCTATTTTAATCTCTAACTAATATTCTTATGCTAGTGACCTATTAATGTTTTAATAAGTTAACTTAAATATAAATCATAATCTTAAATAAAAATGATTAAATAAATTAATTTAATATCAATTTCTAAATTTATTTATTTATTTATATTTAAAGATCAAGTATAGTTTCTGGCAACCTATTATGACCCCTCAAATATTAAAAAAGTCATAAGTAATTTAATTTAATCTTTCACTGACTAAATTCTCAATGTAATTATTACTTCTTCATAAAAAATACTTCAATTTAAATATTATAGCATGAAATGTGTTCTCTCTTACAAATCATATTTATTCTCAACATCATAGTCATTCATTATTTGAATAAGATTTAAAACTCTTTTAAAGTCTCATTCCATTTTGCATAAGAATTTACAATCGATGCTATTTGAGAACATATAAAATATTTTCTCTAATTCACCTAGGATGATGAATCATCTATTGATTACTTGAATACTTCCATATAATTCACGCAATACACTCAATATATGATTATCTATTACCCTTGACTAGGACAACGTGTGGTGGGATCAAAACATAATATTCTTTTTATAAAATAACTTAGTTATTTCAAGTTTAGAGTTACTTACACAACCGTCATGTGAGTCTTTTCATAAACACGAGTGATCTCTCCATGTACAATTCTCATGCAGGTTAGTTCACTGGATATATTATCAAACAAACACTCACATATTAGTTTTATATATCTCTTATACCTCAACGCATAAGAACAATTAATTTCTTTCATAGAGGTAAGATCATAATATACATTAGTCTCAACAACTTTAATTAATATTCAATCTAGATAGAGCATTAATCATGAAATTTAAGAGCAATGCTTAAATACAATAGAAATCTCATAATTATAATAACCTTATCATTTACTTTGAAAAACATTTTTGTCCTAAAATTTTACCATTTCTTTAGTTTTCTTAATCAAATATAAGATTTATTAATTAAATATGTGATGATTATTAAATATAAATAAAACTTTTATTAAAAATAAATATATTTACATAAACAAAATCATTGATTTTAGAGCGGAACAATGATAAAATAGCCTAAGTTTTTATCGTTGTTTTTTTAATAATAATCTAAAATTATATAACAGATTATCTAGTTTAATTAAAAGATAAAACAATTATTTATTTCATGCATTCCAGTCCAATCCAGTCATTACACTGATCAATAATAGCTTAGGGGTGACAAGGAGGAAACAAAATAAAATGGAAATTAACAATCCGCCACTTTTATAAAATTAAAACAGAATCAATCCCTGGGCTGGGGCGCTGGGCATTCGAGGAAACCCGCAAAAGTCCACAAAGCCCATTGTCACAAATAAATTAAACTCCAAGCCTGGACGCGTAGCTGTCCCCGTTGCCGGAGAGAATTGCCAGAGATCAACTCGTCTGCTCAAATTCTTGAGGTTAGTCTCTTTCTTTGATTTATCTCTCTCTGTTTATCTCTGCTTGGCTATGGTTTTAACAGCTATACATCTCTCTCCCTCTCCCCGTCTCCTTTCAGGATAGAAATTAAATAAAATCGGGGAAAACGTGGAAAAAAATACACAAAACCTAGAGAGAAATGGCTGAGAAATTGGCTCCAGAGAAGCGTCACAGCTTCGTCCAAGACGGTCTCGAACCCTAATCCTCTCTCTCCCTAATTCAATTTGTTTTTAATTATTTTTGTTTCCTGATATTTGTTTTTGTTTAGGTAAAACTGTATTTGAGTGGGATCAAACCCTTGAAGAAGTAAACATTTACATAAATTTACCACCAAATGTTCACTCCAAGCAGTTTCACTGCAAGATTCAGTCCAAACATGTTGAAGTTGGCATCAAAGGCAACTCTCCTTATCTTAACGTTAGTTATCTTCTTTGTTTTTTTTTATTTAAGATTAGGTAGTGTCTGCTTGATGTGCCTAATAATTTCATTTATTTTCCAGCATGACCTTACTTGCCCTGTCAAGACCGATTCTTCCTTCTGGACCTTAGGTACTTCACTTTTCTCGTATCTCGTAATTTGGTGTTGTTATTCGTATATTTGTCTTCAAGTTTGCTGGCAAATATAAGTTTACAGTTGGTTCAACTTCTTATGTTCTATGTGTCGTGTGTAATGGAAGAGGATGGTATAATGCACATAACACTGCAAAAAAGGGACAAAGGTCAGACATGGGCTTCGCCGATATTGGGGGAGGGTCAACTTGATGCTTATTCCTCTGATCTTGAGCAGAAGCGACTTATGCTTCAGAGATTTCAGGAAGAGGTGAATGACCACAACTCATCTAAGTATATAGACATTTCATATTTAGTTAATTTAGTTAATTTTGTTTGCTTTATCGTTATTGTATTTGACTTGTTTATTGAGGATATCCATAACGGATTGCTAACATTGTTTTCTGCCTTAAAAGTTTGTGAAGTTTGTGCTATTTTCTGTTTGATGTTAAGCTTTATCCTAATGAACTTTGCCCAAGAGTTTTAATAGCAAAAACTCTTCAGTAATCATCATTTACTTGCATGTACTGTCCATGCCGGCCTTCCAAGCAGCAGCAGAATTCTATATTTGAAACCAGTTCTTAGACTGTGTTGTGGTTGGCTAGGTAGTGTATTAGGTAGTGCTTTTTATCACATTAAAAGATAGTGTTGCACCAAGACTTGTAATTTACCACATCCATCATCGCTATTACAGAACCATACATGAGATTTTCACCTCATATGGCTCCTCGAAGGCCATAAATAAATCTAAGGGCCATATCATATTATTTATCTTGATCTATTTGTAGGATAGATAGGATCAAAATCTATTAGATGCCCCCCGATTCCAAAATGCTAGATAGACATGGATGATTATATCAGATCATGTGCATTGTTCAAAAGATGATTGATCACGTTTGGTTTTGATGTATTCCAGTTATTTCAATGATATTTATATGATGGACCACTATGGGTTAGGATAGCTATGATTTCCATTACTGTGGTAATCATGTCATGTATTTTTGTGTCTTCCCTGTGTGACATGATAAGATTGCCATTTTTTCTTGTGCTGTTTGAGCTGCGACTCTAAACTTGCTGTGTCCATATTAACAATGTCATTGACAACATTATATTTGTTAATAACATTTTTCCTTTGAACCAATTTTTTTCTGTTACATTTGTCATTGTTTTCAGCATTGAATTTGCTTTTGTGCAAATGCGATTGGAATATGCATGGAGCTATGTTATTTCCATTGACTTTAAAAAATAACAATTTTATACGGAGATCTTTGTCCATATATAAGATTTTTTCTCTTTAAGAATTTGCCACAAGAATCTTTGTTTTTGCCAACGTATTCTAATTGCTGAACATTTCTCTATTCAGAACCCTGGCTTTGACTTCTCACAGGCTCAATTCACCGGGAACTGCCCTGATCCAAGAAGTTTTATGGGAGGTATCCGCAATGGTTGACAATATTTATGTGCCTTTATTAACATGTCATGAAATCCTGATAATCTTTTGGTAAATGGCACGATGTATTATGTTTCTCCTTTTAGTCCTGAGACCTAATTAGTTTACCAGTCTTGTAGCAATATTTGTAATAAGCATGTGAAGATGTGGTATCACTTTGTTTCTTGCTTGTGAACTGTAAATCAAAGTCATATTTTGTCTCGATCTTTCTCCCAGTGTGCTTTGTTGATCTAGTTAAAAATCCCTTCACACTTATTTGGGCTAGAGAAGCAGGTATACCTGCCCAAATCAGTGTTTTGAAGTTATTAAGCAAAACTCAAGTTGGCCCTTCAGAGTTGAAGCAGTAGGAATTGACAGCGGCTATGCTGCTATACATGGGGTCGGAAAGTATAGACCGTGGAGATAAGGATGATGATGTCTTTTTCTATTCTTTATTTATTTTAAAAGTATAGAAATTTATTTATATTTGTCTCTTTTATTAAATGGTTTATATATATATCCTTTATCCTAAACACTAATCAAATGTAAATCTTAGTGATGGTGGATTGACACTGTTGATGACCCTATTAAACACGCGGTGGATTGCTACTAAAAGGTTCTCAGTGTTGAGAGTTATTCTAGTTAGATATTTTTTACCTTTTATTTTATTGAAAAAAATAGATTAGGGTTGAGAAAAAAATAGATTGATTTTTTTAATTATTTGTTTTGAGTTAATGAGTTGGTTGGTTGGTTGGTTGATATTATAAGAATATTTATTAAGTTATTTTTAAAATAAAAATAAATTGAAAAATGATTTATGAATCCAAAACATCCAATTTAATTTGTTAATCACCTCTTCAATATTAAAAGCTAGACAAATAAACAAAGCATTGTCTATCACATTAGACAATGCATTTAGGCTCGACGACATATAAAAACACCCCGTGGAAAAGAAAAGGTCAGGTGCACATTTTTTTAGCTTGTAAACTCAAAAAAAAAACACCACGTGGAAAAGAAAAGGACAGCTGCGTTTTGTATATAAAAAAATAATAATAAAAAAGGATATTTACACCACGTAGCGAAAAGAAGCTTAAAGTGCAATGACAGTTGACGCCTAACAAATCAAATCAACATTCAATGAAAGCACCGTTCGAAAACCAGGATTGAGGATTAAATTAAACAGCACGGAAAATCTTCACGTTTCCCGTTCATCGTCTCTCTCTCTCTCTCTCTGCTGTACAAACTCTCGATTTATGGCGCGCGTCCTCATTCGTTCGACACAACCCTTTTTTGTCCTATCCTTTCACACTCACAAACGCAGACAACCTCATCCTTCTCCTTCATTTCTCGTAAGCGTGTTTTTTTATACATGACCTTTCCAAGTATTGCTCTCTCTCGCTCATGACCTGCAAACCTTCGGCAATTACAACAACTTCTCGACAATGGTTACAACAGCGGTCCACATAAGCCAGCAGCAGCAGCAGCAGCAAAGCCCTGTTTTAATTGTGGGCAATTACTGCCACGATGTTTTGATCCAAAACAACGCAGTCAAAGCTGTATCGCTTGGTGGTGCGGCCTCTTTCATTTCCAATGTTTTCAATGGAATGTCAATTTCTTGCAACTTAGTATCGAAAGTTGGGGAAGATTTTAAATACCCAGTTAGTTATACCCCAATTGTAATTCCCACTTCAAAAACTACTGTTTTTCACGCTTATTTTGATCTGGGTCTTCATGGAAAGGGTCATCAAGATCGGATCTTAAAACGGGTCTGTGCTTGTGACCCGATTAGGCCATCGGATCTTCCAGATACGAGGTCCAATTATGGAATGGCCGTTGGTGTTGGCGGGGAAATACTGCCTGGGACGCTTGAGAGAATGATTGAGATTTGTGATGTTGTATTTGTTGACATTCAAGCTTTAATCAGGGT
Organism: Salix arbutifolia; assembly: GCA_025169955.1. Lineage (NCBI taxonomy): Eukaryota > Viridiplantae > Streptophyta > Magnoliopsida > Malpighiales > Salicaceae > Salix > Salix arbutifolia. The sequence goes on along the minus strand of CM045917.1, from coordinate 12,976,413 downwards.
TTTTGATAGCGTTGATGGGACTGTTAAGCTGGTTAAATTAGTGGAGACAGGCTTTTATCCGTTGTTACCCCGAATTGGGGTTCTAAAGGCGTCATCGGAGGAGGCGGTGTTTATGGATGTAGAAGAGGTGAGGAGGTGGTGCTGTGTGGTGGTGACTAACGGGAAACATGGCTGTAAAGTGTATTGGAAAGACGGGGAGTTGGGGATTTCGCCGTTTTTGGCAAATCAAGAGGATCCTACCGGTGCAGGGGATAGTTTTTTTGGTGGGTTTGTGGCGGGGTTGGTTCAAGGATTGGCTGTACCTGATGCTGCTTTGTTGGGCAACTTGTTTGGTTCCCTTTCTGTTGAACAAATTGGTTTGCCTAAGTTTGATACGAGGTTGTTGCAGGTGTGTTTCCAAACTTTTTTACTGTTTTGTTGCTAAAGAGTACCATAAAGAGTTTGTTTTGATGATCCAGTTACTAGTTGATGCATTTGCTGGATGTGAAAATAGCTTTTGATTGAAAGTTGGTGATATGGCTGTTCTGAGAAACTAGGAAACAAAATTACGATTGAAAATCATAAATGAGTGTGATACGCTGATATTGAGCTGTTAAACATAATCTAGCATGCGAGTTTTCGGAATGCGCATTTACTGCTAGATACTGAAGAGGGATTTCTGTGAACATTTATCTTTCTGTTGAGAGATCATTGCCTTGGAAATCTTTTGCTTTCAAAAGTTTTTAAAAGGAATCAAGTCGTATAGCTGGACTGCAATTTAATATAATTCGAAGGACAGGCTACAGACTTAAGTCATCACTTTTAGTGTCAAAAGATGGTAAATATGGAAAGGGATGGTAGGTTTTTAATTGGGTTTAAATAAATGATGCAATGCATGAACTTGCTTCTTCTAGGGTAGATCATCAATTTACTTTTTTAAAAGATGATAGGTACATCAGAGTGCTAGAGATTCAGACACCGGTAGATATAGATTCCTCCTTGTTAAAACTTTTCAACGCTACAAAATGAAGTAAATGCTATTTTCACCACTGTTTACATATCTCGGATTTCTGTCGGCATTAAGCTGAGACTGTTTTGTTGAGGATATTTATTGCTTTCTGTTTGCTCTTTCTAGAGAGTGAACGACGAGGTGCAGAAGAGGAAAATGCAGTGTCTGCTTTATGAAAGAAGTGATGATGAGCTAAAGTTCTTGAGGCCAGAAGGACACGAACAGTTCCATGCTCTCCTTGCTGCTGAAAAATTAATAAGCCCATGTTCCATTGAAGAACATCAATGGAATTCACCAAGTTCTACGGAGCAAACTGCTGTTCCACGTTTCACGAAGCAGCCTAAATTATTAGCTAACCTCATGTATGAATCCAAAGAGTTAAGTGGGGCCCCTCAAAATAAATAAATAAATAAATAAAAACACTGCTCTTTTGTTGTATCTAATAAATTGGATAGCATGGAGATCTTTTTACAGCAGAGCTTTTTTGTCGCTCATTTGGCCCAGCAGTGGCAAATAATGCCATTGAAGTAGTAAAAATTTCCAGTTAGATTTTCTTTCTACCCACCGTACTGGTTGGATGGTCTATTTCTGTGTAGCAGAGCAGCATATATGCTGTTTAACCTGTCTGCTAATGCGGCACAATGATTTTCCAATTTTATGTGCAAGCTCTTTGAATCAAAGGTGTTAAGGTTGGAACTTGTGTCTTTGCTCTTAAACTGTTTCGATTTTTCCTAGATTCGAAACAAGTGCATGGAAAAGGTTCCATGCAGTTGTTTTCCTCGGCCACTTTTCCATGCAGTTGTTTTCCTCGGCCAGTATAAATCGGTTCAGCCTTTTCCTTCATCGTTTGGATTGCTCATCTTGCCAACTGATGATGTTTAGATGTAAAATTTAAGTTAATATATTTTTAAATTGTGTTGATATTAAAAATAAATTTAAAATAATAAAAAAGAAAATATTTTAATGTATTTATGAAAACTCACCGAATAGCATGAACCAATAGTTTCCAAACACCTAATAGGGTTGTCCACTTCTCCAATCACAGCAATCGATCACAGACCGCCATGTCAAGTCGGCCAGTCTTCACCCGTCCTGTTTCTCTCTTGCCACAAGCTATAAAAACAACCACACGAATTGAGAGTTTGATTTCACCGTATCTGCTAAACATGAAAAGAACCGGAGTGACGAAATCGAGAGGGAGAGGGAGGCTAAACTCACATATGTGCATGACAAAGCTTGAATCATCATCACTGGTGGAGGAGGAGCAAGTGCCAACCATGGACAACAACACCTGCACCGCCATCGCTCCACCAAAACCATACAAAAAGCGAGTTAAAGATGGCGGAGGAGAAGCAAAGAACGGAGAAGAGGAAGAGGAGTGTGACGTGGAGGCGTGGGATACACTTAGCAAGAGTTTCAAGCAGGTGCAGAGCGTACTGGATCACAACCGTGACTTGATTCAACAAGTGAACTCCAATCACCGGTCGAAGATTCCAGATAATCTTGTTAAAAACGTTTCATTAATTCGCGAGATTAATGGAAATATCTCCAAGGTAATATCGATTTACTCCGATTTATCAGTCAATTTCTCCAACATTGTTCAGGAACGGCGTCGTGTCAAGAATGGAGGAGAAAGCCATTTGGAGAACACTAGCAACGAGTCTTGAATTCAATCAGTTAAAGTAATCTTGATCATCTTTACTTAATCATGCTTAGTCTGTCAATCAATAATAATCTCTGATTCTGTTGAGTGTCTGTCGTGCGTGTCAGTTTGTGTTGTTTTGAGTCGTCGTTTATAAGTTAGTCAGTCTCCTGACGGGTGGTTGTGGTGGAGAGGGAGGTCTGGTGGCGAAAATGACGGTTTTGTATGCTCACACGGTGTTTGTTGTTATGTTTTATAAGGACGATGGATTGAAGGCTGGTTTTACTGCATTGTATCCCCGAACCCCGCAGACGTAATAAGGTATTTATGTTCTGTTTGCCTTTTATCTTTGCTTCCATGTTTTTTATTGATTCATTTGCTGTCGCGGATGGATGAGAGAAATTTTGCAATCAGGTAGCGAGGTCTGTGATTTTGCTACTTGATAAGTTTTTATTCATGATACTGGCGAGGGGGTACAAAATGAAGTCGTGAATTGATGCCGCATTTAATATATTTTTGTAGATGCATCGATGAAATCAAATTTCATGTTTTTGAATTCTGAAAATGAAAACATGTACTGAATCTGGAACGTAGTGCCATTGTAGTATTAGAATCTGGAAAACAGAGAAGTAGTGACATGTTGCGACATATTTTACCACTAGCTCGCAATTCTGCAACCACTCTGCTCTTTAGAATGGTTATGGAAAATGGTTGCTGCAGCTATATGTGTGATTGTTTGATGAGCGTCTTCAACAGGCGCTCTGTTGGAACTTGGGCGACTGCAAAAGACTACTGAGGCCTAAACTTTGTAGATCAGGGTGAACTGACAAATCTTTGACTTTGCTTTTGTTGGACAGTTGCTGCTGCAATCAACACTGCTAGTTATACTTTCTTTCCATTTGATGACTTTGTGAGTGATAATATGGAACTTGGATCAGGGGAACTATCAAATTGTTATCTATGGTTTAGATATTCATGCCAGTCTGTTGTGTTTGGCCTTAGCCTTTAGATTCTCAAAACCTCAAGGACGCTTAGCCATCTAGACTGAAAAAATTACAGAATTTGTCGTGTACATAGTGGGACTTTTGGCACGCCTCTGGGAACTTGGATTGTTCTTCCAAAATTGGCAGTCATTGTTAGAGGCTAGGTTTATGTTGTCCAACATAATGGAAAAAAAATGATTCTTGTAAGACTAATCAATCCACGGTTCCAAGTTTTGTGAGTGTAAGGTTAATAGACAGGGACCCAGGGGGGATCTGAAGACATCCTTCAATTAGGACATCATAAAACTAAGCCATCAAAGATCCTTTTCAAGCTTGCTATTACCTTGAGATTTCTAGATTTGGGACTGATACAGCTATAAAGGCAACAAAATCAGGCAAGTTTGTATGATAAATAAGACAGAAAAGGCCTGCTCTTTCAAACTATATCGTGTCTCTGCCCTGTTCTCTAGTGCTTCTAGTTTCTTAGATTAATAATCCCTGCTATCTATGTAACATGAACCACTTTGAGCAGTTTTCGGAGTCTGTTAATACTGCGGAAACTATGAACTTTTTGATGGTAACACCGTCAGGCTAATTTAATTCCCTTTTTTTTACTCAGCATTGTCTGGATCAGTAGTTAAATTATTCTTCTTTCGCTGTTTCAATCCAAATCCGACCAATCTTCCGTGAATCAAAACATTTGCACATTACTTTTACTTTTTCCATGGGCTTTAGGAACCCCAGTTGCAAATGATGTTTAAGTGGCTCTTGTTTTAATTCATCAAAATAAAAGTAAAATCTCAGCTTTAATCTAATCATCAACTTTCCCTAGACGTGGGAATACATGCCCTGATAAGTTAAAGGTCTCGCTGGCTCATCTTTTCTACGCGCAAAAGTCTACATTGAGGTGGATATAACCCCCCACTATCACCAAACATGTGGGTTCCCGGGGCAAAGGGTAGAGAACACTTACAAAGGGAGTTCGCCGCTTTCTGCAATCACGACCTTGCCCTTGGGGGTGCCATTTTGCGAGCCTTGAGCTTCCACCTTGTAAACAACATCCATTCCAGATATGACCTTACCAAACACAACATATTTTCCATCCAACCTGTACATAATTTGAATACTCAGTTAACAATTCAGTACCACATCAGAGCATTGTAGGTGCATCTCACACCATTCTTTTTATAAAAAAAAAATGTAATTACCTGCTAAGTTTCACTATTGTGATGAAGAACTGTGAACCATTAGTATCAGGACCAGCATTTGCCATTGATAAAATCCCTGTACACAAGTAGATTGTGTTCATCATACTTGCAACTAAGAGGTTGTTAATGAAAACTACAGAACATCCCACCTACCAGGTCCGGTGTGGTTCAACTTGAAATTCTCATCAGCAAAGTCATCCCCATAAATTGATTCCCCCCCACTCCCATCACCAAGTGTAAAATCACCTCCTTGGATCATAAAGCCGGGAATAATCCTGTGGAAAACGCTCCCCTTGTAGTAAAGAGGTTTCCCATGCTTTCCAATACCCTTTTCCCCTGCAATAAAGAATAATTGTATGGTATGAAATCAGCTTTTACTAGTTCCTTGTATTTTTCCAAGATCATGGGGTCAATCTTTGAGAAAGAAACCACAACCATATATTACTCTATTTCTAAAAAACAGTCCAGCGGGAGGGGAAAAAAAGGCACTTTAATTGTTCTCTGTAGGGCTTTCAAGGATACTACAACTTTCAATGTCAGCAATTATATAACCATCCACTTTAATTAGAGAATCAACACTCAAATACGACAATGGCAGAAATGATATATGTTCAGTAAAAAATACAAAGTCCAGTTACTATTGAAATGGATTAATCATGATGAAGATAGGAATGTTTAATCACTAGAAAAATGTAGATAAAAATAGATGCTTAGTTTAGCAGCTTACCAGTGCACAGTGCCCGGAAATTTTCTGCAAATTGGAAATATTAACTAATTAATAACATTCTGAAAACAAGCAAGAAACCAAATTCACCAGAAGTCAAATTATACCTGCGGTTTTTGGAACTGTCTTGCCAAATAGTCCCATGGTAATGCGACCTATGAATAGATGTGTTATCTTTCAATACCAATTTCGAGAACGAAACAACGCAAAAAATATAGCTGAAAAAGTTCAACAGTTATCATAACTCTAATAACAAATATTGCCAACTATATTGTTCTTCGAACCATAAACTCCAGCATGAATAAACAGAGAAATAGACCGGTTTTCCTTGAAGCATAGGGAGCTAGCAACTTCATCACGGAATTTTTAGTAAGGTTCCAACCAAAGTGCTACTAATTTCAAGCTGGAAGTGGATACGACAAAACTTGTAAAAGGAATAAATTATACAGACTGAAGGCTCGGGATGGATGGGATTAAGTGACTGTTTGCCACTAGTTTTTTTAAAAATATTTTCGAAAAAAATTGAAACAAAATTTAATTAATTTATTTTTGATATTATTAGATGATGATAATATATATATATATATATATATATTATTTTGATATATTTTTAAATAAAAATATTTTAAAAAATAAACAATAATTACTAAAAATACCTAATAATTCATTGTACTATAGGATCTTTCCCTTCTATTAAAATTACTCATAAAAAACCATCTATTAGGTTTCGGTAGTAAGAGTTTGAGATTAAGATGTTTATTTTTATTTTTTTTGTGATTACTAATATAATGACTATTGAAAATTTATATGATCGTTAATTTTAATACCCGTAAATTTAGTTGAGTACACACAAGATGACCCGATAACAATGTTAACAAAAAAATATAATCCCATAAAACGACCACAACTTCAAATCACCGATGTAAAGATTTTCTTTCAACAAAATAACTATTATTACAACAGGCACTAGCAGATTGATTTTGTGTCAACCAATTACAATATACAATGTGAAATCATAGGTTTAAATTCTAAGAAGAGAGAGGTGAAGTGTTTGTTTGGAAGTCTGAAATTATTTTTAAAAATAATTTTTATTCAAAAATAAATTAAAATTATTTTTTTATTTTTAAAAAATTATTTTTAACATTATAATCTAAAAATATTCAAAACAAATTAAAAAAAATTCAAAAATCATTTTAAAACGCGTCAAAGAGTGCCAAAATCCGCGCTAAAAATCAATATAATTCAAAAAAAAATGTACCAGCTGGTTTTCCATCAATCTCTACGTCAAAGTAAACTTTATGGGTAATCTTCTTTAAATCTTCCTTCGACTTTTTCGCCTGAAAATAAAAGGCAACTCAGATTTTTATCTTTATATCCACAATATTCCACCGATCGCTGCCCGAAAATTCATCTGCCAGTCAACAACCAAAATAGAGAAATGCAATAAGATAAAAAAAAAATCTCTTTTTTTCTCTCAGTCTTACACAATCAACGGAGCATCGTAACTGGCAGATCCAGGTAAATTAATCAAACAAGTGATCTTACACCAAAATAGGCATAGATTAGATTACCTGGGTGACTGCTAGGGTTGCAAAAAGGACTAGAGTCCACAGCAGAGTAACCGCCAACAATCCCGATCTTGCCATCTCTGCTTCTGGGGTTTTTTCTCACGAGAAACTGCAGGGAGGATTTTTAGTTTTTATATTATACAGGAAGGAAGTAGCAAGCTGGAACGATTGTCAAATGGGATTGTACCGCGTGGCTGGTCGGATATTTTATTTAAACGCTACTGGCTAACAAACGAGAGGATTCCTAGGGCTCATCCTGGTTCAAAAAACTGGCGGCATTTTGGCTCTTGTTTTTTGATTTGTCCTTTGATATATCTGGGCCGGGCCTTCTTTCATTAGTGAATTCGGGTGGGTTCTCTTTAACGCCTGATCTTGTATTCATCAGAAAACAATTATTATTTTTTTGTAAATTATTTTTATAAGAATATTAAAATAAATTTTAAAAACAAAAATATAAATTTAATATATTTTTAAATAAAAACATAATCATTATTACAATATTAAATATTATTATAGTGCTAGACTCGACCTCTATTCCAAATGTTTTGGAATTAATATAAAAAAAATATTAATATAATATTTAAAAAGAAAAAAAACAAATTGATTTTACCAACACTATATATGTTTGTTCCCAACGTTCTGACTTGACGACCAATCGCTGTTTGAGTCCGTGCGCACCACTACGGGAGACGAAAAAGAGAGACACAAGGTTACCTCTATCACGTGACATTTGCTGATGTTGACAGCAGGGCAAGGAATTCAACAAGCTGTCAATGGCGACAGGACATAACTATAAACTACCATTCTCGAGAAGAAGAAGAAAAAGAGAAGACTGCTAGGTGATACTGTCCTAAGTGCGTTTCTCCCAATCCCACAACCGCCGTTACGTCACCAATGTATCTGCCGACCTTCCTACTCCCCACTCCAGTTACTGAAGAAACAGAGTATAATTTTCTACTTGCTTGCTCACTTTCTCTTTGGGAATTCTCTATGGTTTGCTGCTATATGCTTTCACGTTTTGAGCACTCGTAAATTATTTTGTAACGGATCAATGGAAGAACCACAACGTAACGAACAGCATCAGCAGGTACCTGCAGCGACGTCTTCCTTTGCATCAGCTCCCGTCGACGGTCCCTCTACGCCGCCAGTCTCTGCTTCTCATCTTGTCGTCGAAGAGAATCAAGAAGACGATGACGTGTCAGTAAACATCGAGGGTAACTCTGATGGTCATCACCACGACCAAGAACAAGAGAGAGAGCACCCTTCTTCTGCTGTATCTTATCGTTTAAATATGTCCACCGCAGCAGCTAATCAGATAAGAGATGATGTTTGGTCATGTCTCGCTGTTCTCATTGCTTTTTGGTTCTTCGGTTCGTTTCTTCTCCTTCTAAATTGCTTTTCCATTTTTCTACTTTCATCTGAACTGTTAAATACCTGTTCATGATTGATTTTAAGCAAGGATTTGATTTAATTAATGTGAATTGCTTTTGATAAGAACTGCTGTCGACTCTGTGATTATGCTATATTGTTTCATCATCGGCAGCTTCCCTGACCATCATTCTTGGATACTATGGATCTGTGAGCTTGGAACTGGGGCCGAATTGCTCACGCCTTGTACAACCTAACCCATTATTTGTTCAGTCTCTTAATGTAATTTTTTTTTTTGTGGGTTTTGTTTGATTTTAATGCTGCTATTATTGGTAGTGCCAATCTCATTTGATTTGGTGAACAGGCAGGGGAGTTAGGTAAGCCAAAACCTGGACCGATATTATATGGATTTCACAAGCCTCCAGCTTTGGATGTTGAAATCACCTGGACGCAAGAACATGATGCAGCTGTGCCAAAGGATCTTCACAAGGCAAATCTTTCCCTCTTACTATACTTCTTTTACAAACCTTCCGTGTGAATTATTCAAGTACCTTGCTTTCAAGTGCTAGCAAATTACAACTATTTTAAACTATTCATCACTGACTATGAATTTTTATCAGCAGGAGTGGGTGCTCTTTCTGAATAAAGGGTCTAAAGTGGATATCTCATACAGAATTAAATCCCCTGGGGCCACTCCTTTGTCCCTTGTGATTGCCCAAGGTCTTTTTCCTGCTGCTTATAGCCAGAAAATATGATGGTCGATACATTTTTTCTCTCTTCTTCAAAATGAAAAAAGAAATTCTTTGTTCGTGGTTTCCTGTTATATCATGAGTAGCAATTCTTTTGGAGTTTGTAAAACTCTTCAATTGTGTGTTGGAACAGCTTATTATCTGCTTTGGTTTACCAATGACCATCACAACACATTGATATCTGATATTTATGGGAGCAATTGTATACCAGCTTAATCACAGGCACCGGAATCTCTTCAAACCTTTCTTTTCCCGGCATCATATAAGCTTCTATCATGCCAATAACAGGACATGTTCTATTGTAGTCTTGCTTAGAGTCGCAGGCCTGCCACCAGCATTTTCTGCGTGCTGCTATCGAGTGTAGTTTTTCAATAAATTTATATGCACAGCTAAACATTGAAAACTTGTGTCATTAGTTCATTTATCTATTTGTTTCCTTTTCTTGTTGTCTAAACCTGCAGGTCCAGAAAGCCTTATTGAGTGGATAAATGATCCATCATACCCTAACACAACTTTGTCATGGAATATCATATATGGTAGTGTTAATACTTGAAATTGTGTGTTAATACTTGAAATTGTCTCCCTTCTAAAAAAAATATTTCTTTCCATGGAGTAGGTGGTTCTGATATTGTCATCTTTACAGGAAATGGTAGCATCCTACAAGAAATTCAAACATCGTCTACTTATTATATTGCTGTGGGAAATTTGAACTCCGAGGAAGTGAAGGTCTGGTACATTTTTAAGATCTAAAGATCACGATGGACTAATTATGGAAGTCCTTTTTGTTCAAAGTAGATTTGTTTATATCTATTTTTGAGCTTGTCAAATCAGCTGTTAGAGGGAAGTTCTTCTTTTTTTTGGCGACGCCTGGCATTTTCCCAATAATCAATGTGTCACTCTCTTCTTTTTGTTTTTTGGCTCACGTAACACTACTTCGTATAAACATATATGTCCGACAATTTTTTTGTTAGAACAATATATACAACGACATTAGATGATTTATACCCGTTGGTTTGGCATTATACAGGTGGAGCTGAAGCTCACTGTGAAATCCTTAATCTATGACATAAGTCAGGCATATTACAGCTGCCCCCTCAGCAATCATTTATGCAGTTTACAGCTGTTTCTTTTAGGGACAACTACCGCTGTCCTTACGGCTCCAGGCCCTACAGAGGTACAAGGCTTTTGTGCTTCTCACATTCTTATGTAATCAAATTGGTTTGTTAAGCTAAATTTATATTATCAGAACATCCCCCATAGATCTTGGAAGGAGTATGGATATCTTCAGTTTTGCCTGCCTTTCTAGGATTCGTAGGGAACCGTATGTGATCAACAACAGATCACTGAACCTGAACTGTTGCTGTCTTTAATATTTTCATAAGTAATCTGTAATTGTATTCATTGTTTATGTCCCATATATAGACACTACTTCTTCCAATTCTCCAGTCCCATATAGCAATATATATATATATGGATTATAAAATTTGTTTTCATCCATGAATAACAAATTACTGCTCTTTCAGGGTGATTCAAATGAAGACTGGTATGTCAAATTGTCTTATAGCCCAAGATGGATCATATATATAATTGGATCAGGTTATTTACTATCCATGCATATCATTTCTATACAACTGAAAAGGAAAATTCCTATCTTCATCAGCTGGCACTCCGCGCGCAGGTGTGATGACTGCTCTACTCTTGTTAGCCTTGAGATTGTGTAATTGGTGCCGGCCTTCCGGCAGAGATGGATATCGAGCAAGAGAAAGAGAATCTGAACGAACTCCGTTGCTTTCTCAAAAAGATGATGACAGCTCAAGCTGGGGTTCATCTTATGATTCCAATTCACATGAAGAGGAGGATCTGGAAAAGTGGCTCGCAGTAAACTGTCTAGAAGGAAAATCAGTGGCAGAAGGGGAAAATCTGCGCCGTCTTTGTGTTATTTGCTTCGATGCCCTGAGGGACTGCTTCTTTCTTCCATGTGGCCACTGTGCTGCTTGTTTTACCTGCGGAACAAGGTACTTATAAACAGGAACAGATGGTTTCATTTAGATTTCACTGTCATTACTCCAAACATTCCTGTGCGAACCCATCAAAGGAAAAATAAAGAAAATCTGTAGTTCTTTACTGCACATAATTTGAAAGCAATTTCATTGGACTTAGAGGGATATGATACCGAGAACATCTTTTACGCTGCAGGATAGCTGAAGAGGTTGGCGCTTGCCCCATATGTCGTAGGAGCCTGAAGAAAGTGAGGAAGATATTTACAGTATGAGCATTACCTGCAGACTCTATCTGTCAATGTAAAACCTTTTCTACGATCCACAAAATACTCTTTTTTTTTCTATTTCGTGGATTCAGTTCATACAGCTTTTGTAAAAAGAGAGTTCCATGTATGATTGTGTAAGAAAAATGCTGGAAGTGAGGACGATCTGATAATCGGATTAATTAGCCTGTAAATATTCGTGCTGAAGAGTTATGTATTGCTATCAGACAACGCGCAAGTAATGCGATCTTTCCACCTACGTAGCGTATAGCCCTACATTTCCCCATGCATTATATAATTTCTGGGTCCTTAGAACTTTGTAACCAATTATAAGCTTCATTCAACGATACCTTTTTCAGATTATGTATTTGGCGTGAATATTCTTTTTTACAGACTTTATATTATCTATTTATTTGATCTATAAACACATTCATAATACTACATTAGTAGCTTATTAGCCGATCGAGCCCTTCCAAACCTCAATTCTTATGTAAATCAAATTTGAAGAGCGTCCACATGCAAACCAAAAATGTTAATTATATTGATTATAATTAACCTTATCATGTGTTCTTATTTGTGATCATACTTGCATTGAGATTTTTTATTTTTTGTGCCTCGAGCTATGAGACCATGATAACCTCATATAAAACAAATAAAAAAATCATGTCGTTCAATTTCTAATCATCTCAGTACTGAATAATAAAATTAGAAAATAAAATATATTTTTTAAAAAAGGATAAAAAACTATTTAAGTTAACATTTTGAACTCATGTTTTAGGTCATAAGATTAGGATAATCCATAAAAAGTAAATCAAAAACAAATTATAAAGTTTAATTCTCAATCAACTCAATGTGTAATGATGAAATTGAGAAAAAATAATTAAAAAAAACATGAAAAACAACCCGAGCCAAATGAGGTTTACCCGTCAAATCCATGATTTAGATCATAAGACTGAGATAATTGCATAGAAAATAAATTAAAAAATGATCTAAGTTTACCTCGGTTAACCTATCAAACTCACAACTTAGGTCATTAGACTTGAATAATCATGTGAACAACAATTAAAACAAATTATGAGTTTGATTCCTAATCAATCCATTATTGATTAAGAAAATTGGAAAGACTTAATTTAAAAACAAAACATAATAAAATGATTGAGTTTATTCATGTTAATATGTGATTAGGTTCAAGAAACTGAAATAACTTTATGAAAAAAACAATCAAAACAAATCATAAATTTAATTCTTATTAAATCAAATTTTGAATTAAAAAAATTGAAAAATTAAAATTAAAAGAAGAAATCATGTCAATCGTGTTAAGCCATTAAAAGTGCGATACAAGTCATAAAACTATAATAACAACATAAAACATAAATTGAAACAAATAATAAAGTCTAATCTTCAATAAAATAAATATTAAATAATAAAATTAAAAATAAATAATTATTGTAATATATAGTAATTTGGACATCATTAAAATATATATAAAAAATATATTTATTTTTAATATAATATTGCATGTCTATCGAAAATAACCTTTATAAGTCAATTGCCATGTGATTCACTATAGTCAGAATCATATTTCTTAAAATATAAAAAAATATTAAGAGTATGAGAATTTTTCCATAATGCTATAAATTTGGACAAAACAATAAATCTGGACAGATTTTTTTGTCAAACGAGGGTTTCTAACAAAATATATAAAATTTAAGTCAATATTAATTTATTTATTTAATAGGTTTAAACAAAGATGAAATGATTTTTTTTCAAAAAATATAATGTTAAACAATATAATTTTTTAAAAAAAATAATACAAAAAAATAAAAGATAACATTAAGCCACAAAAAATTTTCAAACTATTAATCTAGGATATTAGATCTGAATTACTTACTATACATAGAGAAGGTGCAAAACTCAATTCTCAATGAATACAATATTGAATGGTTAATTATTTCAATTATTATTCTCATTGTTATTATTATGATTGTTAAATTGTCACTATCATTATAGTCATCACTATTACCATTAATGTAAATAATTAATATTCTAATTATTATTGACATTACCATCATTATTGTTATTATCGTTGATATCATTATCACAATAATTATTAATGGTTAAACCATCCCTTCATAAACACCTATGGCTAGGCAAAAATCTCTGCTTTCATTGAGGGACGTTTTCACTTTAGGGCCTCTTTATATAAGCAAATCAACCTATTCCCAACCCAAAACTCTGTTTATTATCATCACAACTATAACTAATATTATCATTGTTTTTATTTTATTATCACCATTATTATTAGTGTAATTATTTAATTATTATTAGTAGTATTATCATCATCATTATCACCATTATTTTCATCACAATTACAACTACTATTATGATTACTAACACTACTATTGTTATAAATTTCATTAAAATCACCATTAGTATTATTATCATTATTAATATAATTATTATAATTGTTTTTGTTATTATTGATATTCTTAATATTATCTTATGATTTATTGTTATTATTATCACCACAACCATAATTAGTAATATTTGAATTAATATTCTAATTATTATTGATATTACTATCATTGTCATCATCATTATTGTTATTATCGTCGTCCTCATTATCACAATAATTATTATTAGTTAAATCATCGTTACTGTTATTATCACCACAACTATAACTAATATCACTATTATTTTTATTATCATCATTATCATTATTATTGTAATTATTTAATTATTATTAGTGGTAGTTGTAGTGGTAGTAATAGTAGTATCACCACGACGATCACCATTGTCATCACGATTACAACCACTATTACAATTACTAACACTATTATGATTATTAATATAATTAAAATTATCATTAATATCATTATCATTATTATAATTGTTTTTATTATTATTGACATTCTTAATATTATTTTATGAGTTATTATCATTATTATTATCACAACCATAATTATTAATATCATAAGGACTATAACCATCATAATAAATTATTATTGTTATTATCATTATCATTATCATCAGTAACGTCACCATTATTATTATGATTATAACAACTAAAAATATTATTATTCTTATTATTATTGCGTAAACAATAAAAAAATTATTATTATTATTATTATTATTATTGCCTAGACAATAAAAAAAAACCAAAATTTTAACAAAAGACCAAGCAAGAAAAAAAAACAAAGACTAAAATTATTATTATTATTATTATTATTGCCTAGACAATAAAAATCATAAAATTATTTTGAAGAATAATATAAAAAACCCAAAAACTTTAACAAAAGAGCAAACAAAAAACAAAAAATGACAAAACCAAAATAAATATTATCAACATAAAAAAATTATTTGATTTGAAGAACAAATAAAAATAATAAAAAGCCAAAAAATAAACAAATGGGGAGAAAGAAGAAATATCAATTTAAAAATTATTATCAACACAAATTAAATTCCAAGGACCAAATTGAATATAAAAAAACCTCAACATAGAGAAAATGATAAAAATCAAAATTAAGAGCATATACATATAATACACACACACACATAAGGACTGCTTCAAAAGGATTAAAAAATTAAAAGAATTAAAATCAAAAGAATTAGGGCTGAAATGAAAAAAATATATATAATCAATTTCAATTGGAGGACAAAATTGAAACAAATAGAAAAAATCAGGACAAAAAAAGAAATCAAAAGACCAATGACTAAAATACACAAATCATAAACAAAGAGGACTTACATGTATTTTTTGTTACAGAAGAGAGAAATTGAAAAAAAAGAGTTGAGCGGCGTCAAGTATTCGACACCATGAGCCCACACAAGCATCATGGCGGTGTAGCCAGTGAGATAACATATGAATATTTTTAGTCACTGCATGACGTTTCATGCGCAACTTGTATGACGTGAACAGAAGAAAATTGTTGACACATCAAGCAGACGCACCAATAATTTTTTCATAAAATAATTAAAATATAAAATCACTAAAACACCTGAGCCCATTATTAGAAAACACATACACAAATATCAAACTATCTTCAGATCAACTCTTTATTTTTATCTTTTTATAGCAAATTTAGTATTTTTACTGTTCATAAAAATGAAAAAATCAAAAATATTTTTGCCAATAACTCCTTTTTTTTGTCTCATTTAAATGCAAAAAAAGTTAAATAATTATTTTTTATGAACGGAATTGAATAAAAATAATTATACAATTACAATCCACAAATTAAAATTAACTGTATCTAACTATCTATAGCTATATTAAACAATCCACCCGCTTTACAATTTTTTTCTTAATATTCATCTCTGCTTTGCTTTACTGGCATAGCTTGGTTTTTCTCTGGTAACATCGCCATCGTCCTCCTCTGTTTACACGCCGCGTGATTTCTAGCCACGAACCACTCGAGAGAGAGAAAGCGGGACGAGAAAACAACCACGTCAGCCGTCAGCATCACCATCATCATTACCGGAGCTCGTTTCAAATTCGAAGAAAAAAAGAAAACTCAACAGTCAGGGAGAGAGAGAGAGAGAGACAGACAAAACACAAAAAGCGGAGTGCAATAATGCAAGCACGCAAGCAATCATCGAAAAACAACAGCAGGTCCGCTTCCACTGCAACAAATTCAAATCTTTTGCAGTAATGGCTGCTCCTCTTTCAAGAAACAAGGCTCCTGCTCGCTTATCTTCCTCTCCCCTCCTTTGGATCATTGCCTTGGCCTCCCTCACCCTTTTTTTCCTTTACAAGGTAAATTTGAAGAGATTAACAGAACCATTCAAATTCTGAGCTGGGTCATAATTCTGTTTTTGATTTTTTTTTTCGTTGGCATCCAAACAGGTAGATAATTTGGCATTACAAACAAAAACGGTAGCGGGGCACAACTTACCGCCGACACCATGGCATTTGTTTCCTCCCAAAAACTTCGACGATCAATCCCGTCATGCTCGAGCTTACCAAATTCTACATTGTTCATACCTAGCATGCCCGTATTCCAACACTACCGCTTCGGAAGGTCACGGATTCAACTCCTCCCCATCGAGAGCCAAATGCCCTAAATTTTTCATGTTTATCCACCATGATCTGGAACCATGGGCCCAATCACGGATAACCTTGGATCACATATTGGGGGCCAAAAATTATGCGTCCTTTCGTGTTGTCATTTATAAGGGGAGATTGTATTTGGATCCTTATTATGCGTGTGTTCAAAGCCGAATGATGTTTACAGTATGGGGATTTTTGCAATTGTTAAAAAGGTATCCAGGGATGGTACCTGATGTTGATATTATGTTTGATTGCATGGATAAGCCTAGAATTAACAAAACTGAACATGACTCCTTCCCTTTGCCGCTCTTTCGGTATTGCACTACCAAGGATCACTTTGATATTCCGTTTCCTGATTGGTCTTTCTGGGGTTGGTAAGTTTCTTTATCAATTTAAGCTATCTTTTGGTGCTTCTTGGTGTTCTTTTATAAATTTGGGCAATCGTTTCCACATGAATAGAGTGAGTGCTATTTGTTTAATTTGATTTTAATTGTTCCTTTTTTTTCTTTTTTTAATTGAGTAGTTTGATATCTGAATTATAAATGACTCTGGTACAGGCCTGAGGTGAATATAAGACCATGGGATGAGGAGTTTCGAGACATTAAGCGAGGTTCCCAAGCTCGAAGTTGGCCAAAGAAATGGCCTCGAGCTTACTGGAAAGGGAATCCAGATGTTGGCTCGCCTATTCGTACTTCGCTGCAGGAATGTAATGACACAAGGAAGTGGGGGGCTCAAATTATGCGTCAGGTCTTATTTGATTTATAGGCTAAAGTTGTTTTTCTTATGGACGTAAATGTGCACTTCCAAAAATGAATTATGTCTTTGATGTTGTTTTTTTGTCGGATCCCAGGATTGGGGAGAAGAAGCGAAAGGTGGTTATGTGAGCTCGAAATTATCACGTCAGTGTGATTATCGGTGAGTAAGAAATATTCTTGATCTATGTAAATGCTTCAAGAGCATTTTGGATACTTACACACAAACTAAACTGCAGTTTCAAATGATTACCCTTGCATGCACCTTGTCCATGTTAATCTGTCCATTTGTAAAATTGTTTTTCTTTTAAAATGGAAGAAGATCCGCCAAGCCGACTCAATTAGGCCTGCAAAGCCTTGAGTTGTAAATAAACTTAAATGGCCTCTGTTGGGGCTCAACAGGAGTTGCATCCCCTGCATAGCTTTTAAGGTGTAGTACTGCTTCTGAGTTTTGTTTATTATATAGACCTCTTCTCTTTTGACTGGGTAACTGCACTCATCTTACAGTTGATCATTTGTTGTGTTTTTCCACTCCATCCTCTATATTCAGGTACAAAATCTATGCCGAAGGCTTTGCGTGGTCCGTGAGCTTGAAATATATTATATCCTGTGGTTCTCTTGCACTGATAATTTCCCCACAGTATGAAGATTTTTTCAGTCGTGGCCTCATTCCTGAGAAAAATTATTGGCCTGTCACTTCTGATGAGTTATGCCGGTCCATAAAGTTTGCTGTCGACTGGGGGAATACAAACCCTACAGAGGTATAGTTCAACTTCGACTCACCTTTCATGTTTTTCCTGTCATGCAGCACACTTTCTCACTAACGATCAGTGTTGTCATATTCAAGTTTAATTACTACATTTTGCATTCTGGTTTTGATCTCATCTGGAATAATCAGGTTTCCAGGTTAACTGATTGCATTAATAGTGGGAGTAGTGATGATAATAGTTATTAGTTAGCCACTACTGGGATCCGCTCCTTGGTTAATTTTTTATTGGTATAACTGTAGTCTATAACTACAATGCTGGGACAAGAAGTAGTTGGTTTGTCTCCTTTGAGCGCACAAAAGATGATAAAATAGAAATATAGATCCATATTTTTCATTTTTATACTGCCAAAAACCAAACTTTGCTCGTCGTGTTCTAGCATGAACAATAGCATTTTCCTAGTTAATTTAAGAACAAATCACAACTTTTTTCAATAACACTGGCAGGCACAGAAAATAGGAAAAGCAGGACAGGATCTTATGGAGAGCTTGAGTATGGATCGAGTTTATGATTACATGTTCCACCTCATATCAGAGTACTCAAAGCTGCAGGACTTCAAGCCTGTCCCGCCATCTTCTGCACTTGAAGTGTGCGTGGATTCCCTGACTTGCTTTGCTGATGAGAAACAAAAGCAGTTCCTTGAAAGAGCTGCTGCCTTCCCTTCACCAAGTCCCCCATGCACCCTTCAACCTGCCAATATGGATTTCATCAAGAGTTGGATGCAACAGAAACAGAGAACAATCACAAATGTGAGAGAAATGGAGGTAAAAGCTTGAAGAGAAAAGACAATTAAGGACAGGCTTTTCACCATCAAGCTAGTGAATTAAAACCAATTTTTTGCAGGTTTAGAGTTGTTTATAGTTTGTTTTTTGTTTACATATGAAATATTACAAGTAACCACTTTCGTTTCAGATCAGCACTGTTAAAAAACAAGTTTCAAATAATTGAAATACCAACTGAGAAGTCTAAAAATAAAATCTAGAATTTGAGAAACACTGGTGAGATGGTGAAGATTTCTGCTGCAGATTGATGATGAGCTGAGTGTATGGTGAGGACACCTTTTTTTTTCCGGAAAGGAAGATGCAAGCAGGTATACATGCATCTAACGCCCCATCAAAAATCTCGACCAGAACTTGAATTCTCAAGAAACTTCATCCAGCATCAAACAAGTTCATCCACTGAAATCCAAGTATTCCTCGACGAACTTAAAGTAGTATGGCCACCATGCTCGCAAATCCCTGAATTGAATAAGAGAATTAGACAAATATAACGATCCAAAAATAACATGAAAAGTAGAAGCCTCGCAGTTAATTAGTCGGGATATTTCTTTTCCTGATCTTCACAGATCTTTGGCTAATGTTTGGAAGCTTGCATATGGGGTTGGAAAACAATTCTATTCCGCTCTATCTATCTGTATTGAGCTACATGGGCCTAAAAATAAGTTCGATACGAGATTGGGCTGAAGCTTCTAGGCCCAAATGTGATCTATATTTGATATTCCTAGTGTCGTGGACGAATTTACATGGCAAGTGATCATCACAAATTATTAACATGATGATAATTTGTACCAAAGAATATTTAAGAGGTTTTATATTGAGACTAAGAGTAAGAAGATAGAGTCAACACTAAAATAAGAGTCATATAGTATCAAAAGTCAAACTAATTAACTAAGCTAAGCGGCTGGTTTATCGCTAAATCAACTTTATTTAATTCTCAGCATGTAGATAAATAGATTCGACCCTCCATCCTCGCCGAATTGAAACAAAGATGCCAGGTCTGTCTCTATCAATGCTTACGTTGTCCCCAAATTCATTTCAATTGACTAGAAAACGGGTAGGTGCTACATCTATTATCAAGTGTCAACTTTTGAGGGTTATAAAAATAATGATAAAGCAGAAAAATAAAATATTTAAGAATATAGTACAATTTCATAAATAAAAAATAGGACACGCAAGCTTTATTTGAAACTTAAACCTAGAAAACCTCTATATTTGTGGCAAATGATAATTGTATCATTAAATGTATTTACTCTTTCTGATATGTTGTTGTGGCATGCGTATACTAGTTCAAATGTACAAGGATGTTCAATTTTATGGCGAAGGATAGTGGTTAAAGAAAAATCATTTGTCTTTATAATAAGATAGATGCTACTGAATAGATGTGGCATATGTGATCAAATGTATTATAGCATAATTACTTTTGAAAGTAGATAATGTATATTATATGTTTCCTTCAATTATTACTTTTAATTCAACTATATAGATGGTCAATTGTATATCAAGGGCTAATAGTTTGTTCATATAGAACCTTGAGGGATGTAGAACCTTCTGGGAGATATGGTTAGAACTATAAAAGGTTTGACTTTTTCTAGAAATGTTGATAGGCAAGCTTAAGATTGGCTGATTTTATATATGCAAAAACAACATTGTTCCAGTGACATTTGAGGAAGAAAGGTCAAATAAGAAATATACATATATATACATATAGATAGATAGATAGATATATGCGCGCACACAAGCATGATTCACCCAACTATAATTAAGAATGACCTAGAAGTCCCCAACTATAATTCTTTTACCCGCAGCTTGATAGTTGTGGAAGTGAATTATAACACCCGCGTCATAAAGACTCGTTAGCATCGTGGCATGGGAGATTCTTTCCACATTTACCAGCAGGGCCGCTTAAAGCCTGCATAATCATTACCAACACCATATTATATATTTTTATTTATTTATTTATTTATCAATCATGCTAAGTTGAAGGTCCCCTGCTCATTCCAATCAGGCAACGGCAATCAGATTTAGACAGGTAAGGTTTATTAACATCAACAAAGCAACAACAACAATAATAATTTTGGATAATTAGGTGATGAGGTGGTGAATTGAGACAATTCAGTGGTTGTTTATTCCAATTTATATTTTATTTTTTTAATTAGAATGTAATGTTTTGATTTTGGAGTATTTTATCGTACTGTTTTAAGGTTGTATTATATATATTTATAATTAAATATATTAATTAAAAAAATAGTTTAAATCCAAAAATAAAATTATTCATTGTTTTTATAAAAAAAATACTATTTGACCGAACGGAACAAGAGAAATAAAATCGGAATGTTTTAACCAGTATTTAATTAAAACATCCAAAATAGACCAAAATTTAAACCAAAATAAAACGATTTGAACTGAAATTTAAACCAAAATGTTATTTTATCTTTTTTTTTTTTAACTATTACAAAATATTTCGATCATTTTGATCAAAACAAAACTGATAACCCCAGATCTGAACAACTAAAAATCACACGATGAAATCAAATTGTAGCGTGTCTAAACTTCTCAGTTTGGTTTTCAATGCCGACTTGCACGTGACCCTCCTGCCACGGGAAGAGAGTGCCTTCAATTATCGAGCTATTTTAAAAAAATAAAATAAAATCATGAAAACAATAAATATCACATAAATTAATGCTAATGGCACATGTTAAAATTCTTACAGAAATCACAGTACAACCACCACGTGTTTCCCACTTGAGAATACAAACGGGCTGAGTATTTGAGAAAATGGAAGGACGTGGTGATGCTCCTCCCACTTGGCGTATTCCCTGCCATAGGTTTTAAAGCGAGCCCCGCCCGTCACCCGACTAAAAGAATGGGTTTTCGGTTTTAATATTCGGGTTGATTCAAGCTGAAGAGAATAAATATGAAATCTCAAGTACAACAAACCTGAGGGGTTTACTTTGGTTTTTTAAAGTCAACACAAAAAATCAAGTAAGAGAAAGGGGAAAAAACAAAAGGCTACGCGCTGCCCGAACAGTTGCACCATAACCTTGCACGTCGCATGAGATGATATTTGTTTTTTTTGTCACCAGATATGTTTTGTACGCAGTTATAATAATAAAAAAAACAGTGTGTTTTAAAAATATTTTAAAAAATTAATTTTTTTATTTTAAATTAAATATTTTTGATATTTTTAGATCATTTTCATATATTAATTTTTAAAATATAAAAATATTATTTTAATATATTTTTAAAAAAATTATTTATAAAAACAATGTCACAGATGAATTTAACGCGCTGGTGCGCGACATGCATCAGTATAATTTACTGATCAATTAATATTTTATTAAGACAAATTATAAAAAGGGACCCAAGGGACAAAAATGCCCTCCGGAATCTTCTTAAAATTTGAAAAGTCAAATGTTAAATGTGTAGTTTTACTGTGAAAACAAAAATAAAGATAAAATGATTCTCCTTCCATGCTTGGAAAAGGCTGAGCCCTTTTCGTAATTTTTATATATATATATATATAATAAATAATGTATAGCATATAAATTATCTCGTTTTCGACTATACTTTTATGTTCAAGATTCAGGGGACAACAGCCACTGTCATGGTATGATACTAAAAGTTTACAGAAGAAAAGGAGAAAAAATCTACATAAGTTCACAGCTCTAATCAAGAAAAGAAAAGCCTGCACATGTAATTTTTATTTTATTTTTTTGATAATTTTTTATCATTTTAATATATTGATATAAAAAATAAATTTTAAAAAATTAAAAAATATATTATTTTGATATATTTTTAAATAAAAAATATTTTTAAAAAACAATTTTGATCACAGTTATGGCATAGGCTGAACTCTCTTCACCTACACACTAATTTTACACATAAATTTGAATAATTAAAAGACCAAACCCTAAAAATAAAATAAAATTACCAGATAAAATGATGAGCATTTTATCCCGTTAGATCGTAAACTGAATCGTGTGTGTAATTTTTTTGTAATCCTTGCTGTGCTTTATTTTTCTCACAAAAAATAATCATGATATAACTATATAATAATAATAATTCTAGCTTTAACTATCATTTTTAAATATCTATATTCAATAATAATAATAATAAATCTTAATTATTTATATAAACGAGTCAAGAGTTCGTGCCACTTTAAAAATAAAACAATTTCGGATTTTTATATAAAAACAGGCAACGGAAAGGTCGGACACCGAGCAAATCGTTGTCAGATCATTTAAAACAAGTATGTCTATCCATTTTAAACGTTTTAACTCCTTTTCATATTTCACAACTATCTACTAGAAACTCTTTTTTATCCCATTAATTACTTTATTTTTTTAAAAGGTGAAATATTATATATATATTAAAAATCTTATAGTTTTTCTTATATTTGATATATTTATCACAATTTTTAATTTTAATTTTTAATTTTTTTTTATTTTTTTGTAAAATAATATTATTTCTCATCACTTAAATAATATTTATTGTTTTTTTTTAATTTTTTAAAAAATAATATTTATTGTTTTTTCTTAAGAAAAATTGTGCGCTGTATAGATTATCACTAGCTAATGACTTGTGTTTCGTCGCAGTCGGAACTATATTTTTCTTTAACGCAAAAAAATATTAAGAGTGTAATATATTTTTATTATGCTAAAAATTTGAGCAAAATAATAAATTTGTGCATAATTCTTGTAGAGTTTGAGTTTCCAATAAAATACATGGATTTTAAATCAATATAAATTTATCTGATTAACAAATTCTAACAAAATCACTAGCATAAAATTATCACTGTCGTTAGAAAAACAAGAAAATTCAAATACCTGAATTATCAAATTTATTGTATTAGGATTAATAGTTTTTATAATCTAATTTAAATTAAACACAATAATAAAATATAAATTATAGAAACACCTATAATAACTAAACAACAGAAATAAGTCATTGATTTTTTAGCTATAAAAAGAAGAAAACATCACTGAAAACCCATCACTACATTACTATCATTATCAAAACTATAACGTTGAATTATTATCACCATCATTGCCTAAATGATTAAAATTATTGAATTGCCCTGGAAAATAAAAATATTAATACAAAAAAGAAAACAATAAAAAACAATCACTAAAATTATTATTATTATTTTGCAAATAATGAAACCATAAAATTATCTCGAATCATAAAAAATCATTTTAACAAAAGAGCAAACAAAAATAACAAAAAAAAGAGACAAAAACATAAATTATCTTGAAGTATAAAAAAAATCATTTGATCCAAAGAAAAGATAAAAATAATAGTAAACACAAAAAAAGATCAAAGGAAAAATATTAATTTTAAAATGATCGTCAACATAAATTAAAATCCTAGGATTGAACCGAATAAAAATAAAATTTCAACAAAAAATAAAATGATAAAAATTAAAAACCAAAACTAAAAATATAGATACATAAATACAAACAAAAAATAAATACAATCCAAGAAGAACTAAAAAACCTGAAAAATTAATACCAAATAAAAAATCAATAGAATAATAGCAACCAAAATGTAAACCCATTGATAGAGCATACGAAAACAAATCATGTCATTGGATTCTTCGGATCTTTTCCCGATGTATACTATTTCTTTTTCAGACAAAGACTTCCTCTCACCGCTCGTTCTTTTATATTTATATATATATAAATATATATCGATAAAAAAAAATTAATATTAATAAATTAAAATAATTAAAAATATTATTAGTTATCACATTTCAAAACACTATTTCATAATAATAATGATGTTTGATATCATAATAATTGTTATAGTTATACTTTTTTTAACAATGATTTATTTTTAAAGTTTTTAATCGAATCATGCAATACTATAATATATATATATATATTAATTAAATATTTTGAAAACAATAATTAAAGTGAAATAATTACACTTTCTAACGCACTCTTCCTTTGTGTGTGTGTGTACACACACATAATTAAATTTATTTTCAATTAAATAAGCTCAAAACATCTTTTTGCGTTTTCACAACCTCTTTCATTTCTAAAAAAAAAAATACAATAAAATTTCTATTTCAAAATCTCAAAATGATAATACGGAAAACAAACCGATTTAAAAACTCCATTAAAAATTCACTTGACATTGATTATTTTTTGACATTGAGTTTCTAAATTATTTTTGAAAAAAAAATGATTTTTTTTTCATTTTTTATTTTAAATTATTATTTTTTGATATTTTTAGATCATTTTCATGTTCTATGTTAGAAATAATTTTTTAAAAAATAAAAAATATATTATTTTGATATATTTTAAATGAAAAATATTTTAAAAAACAATCTCAATCACACTATCAGACAGACACATAAAAAAACATTTTTTGTTTTTAAGGTATAATCTTAAATCTTTAAGTAACTTATTAATAAGAAACATATTTAATAAAAATATTAAAAAAAGGCGGGAAGGTAAAGCGTTGAGCAGAAGGCGAGAGATCGACAAAAGGAAGGGAGAGAAGTCGTTCTGATCTGTCTATGAAGCAAAGCTCGAAGAGGCATATCAAAAAATAATATAAAAGAAAGACACCAAAAAGTCGCATAATTTCATGTTTATTATTTCAGAGTTCTCGTACTCCCAATTCCACAGAGACATATAAATTCTGTCACGGATCATATATCTTGAATCTAAAAGTCTCAACTCCCTGTTTGGTGATCTGAGATCATGGCTGGGAGTTATAGAATGTGTGTGTGTTTCACTAGGAAGTTCAAAGTCACAGAGGCTGGCCCGCCTCCCGACGTAAAGGAAGCTTTCTTCAAGTACACTGATGGCGGCACCCACATGTCGGCGGAACAGCTGTGGCGGTTCTTGGTGGAAGTTCAGGGAGATGGTGGCGTCTCCATTGCTGACGCCGAGAAGATAGTGGAGCAGGTTTTGCAAAAGATGCATCATATTGCGAAGTTTACGAGGCATACCCTCACTCTTGATGATTTTCACCGCTATTTGTTCTCTGCTGATCTCAACCCCCCTATTAGAGATCAGGTAACTGGGTTTTTCTTTTCTGTCTTCCCCGTTTTTGTTTGCCGATTTGTTTGTTTGTCTTATAAAATTTTGGAAGAAGGGAGTAATAATGCCCAGAAGCAAGTCTCACCATCAGTGTAAATTCGTAGTCTTTTTTAGATTCAAGGCATGCATTGCATTTCTTATCAAAGTAGATTTTATTTTTTAATGTATAAGGTGGCTTTAATGATCAAGAAACTAGGCTGTCATTGGATAATGGGGTAAAAAGTCGATTCTGTAAAGCTTCATGTTATTTGAAAGAATTATTGGTGTTTTGATACTCATTAGTGCTTTCCTTTCAGGTTCATCAGGATATGACAAAACCATTGTCCCATTATTTCATATATACTGGACACAATTCCTACCTAACAGGAAACCAACTCAGTAGTGATTGCAGTGATGTCCCAATCATGAAGGCATTAAAGAGAGGCGTGAGAGTGATAGAGCTTGACATATGGCCAAATTCCACTAAAGATAATGTTGATGTTCTACATGGAAGGTGCGCAAATTCGATCTTTCTTTTGCTGGATTTTTTAGATTGTAGCACTTAGATTCAGTGCCTGATGCATTTTATTGCCAAATTCTGGAGTTGGCAATCAATTACGCGAGGCATCAACAGGGGCAAAAGGAAAAAAAAGGCAAAACGAAATTGTGGGTGAACACAGTTTTTCTTCTGATTGGATGTTTCCTTAACTTCACCTTCCAATATGATGCCCTGTTGAATTCAGCTACTGGTTATGCTTTTAACACATATATTAGACTGATGTTATAGTGATATTGATGATTCCATTAGATTTTCCTTAGATATCTTATGATTAATGAACATCATGGGTGGTTATAGTTGATTCCCTGATCTTGGAGACTGATCGAATTTTTAGATATTAAAAGCCCTTTTAAGACCAATATTCTTCCAATATTAGTCATTTTCTTATTCTTTTTTCCAATTATGATTGATGGAAACTTTGATGACTCCAGCTATCCTTCTCTTTCTTGGACTTTTGTTGATTCGTAGATGTGTTCACGCTTAAATGCAGGACCCTGACTGCTCCGGTGGAACTAATTAAATGTTTAAAATGCATAAAAGAATATGCCTTTTCATCCTCCCCATATCCAGTCATAATAACTCTTGAAGACCACCTTACCCCAGATCTTCAAGTCAAGGTAGCTCAGGTGGTATTTCCTTTTCCTGTTGCGGTGGATTGATTTGAGCCTACATTTTTTCCTTGGAACTGTCAATGTATTGACTGCAAAAGAATTGTGTGTTTAGATGATCACCGAAACATTCGGAGACATGCTGTATTGTCCTGAATGTGAATGTTTAGAAGAGCTTCCTTCTCCAGAAGAGTTGAAGTGTCGGATAATTATTTCAACAAAACCTCCTCAGGAGTATCTTAAAGCTGAAAGTGGCAAGGACAAGGGAATTAAGTCTCAAAGGGATAAGGATTCTGATGACGATTCATGGGGGAAGGAGCCATTGGATCTTGTATCTGATCAGGAAGATGGTGATGTGGTATGTTGAGAAATGAAACTTTCTATTTTCCACTCCCAACTACATATTAAATGAATAGCTAGTTTCCGAGGTGATAATTCCTGTTCATGTTTCCTTGTTTACTTGCAGAGTGATACTGATACAAGTGAAGATAGTGAAAATGAATCACAACAGCCAGGAGTATCAGCGTACAAGCGTCTAATTGCCATTCATGCTGGGAAACCAAAGGGTGGATTAAAGGAGGCACTAAAGGTTGATCCCAATAAAGTTAGACGCCTTAGTTTGAGTGAGCAAGCTCTTGAAAAGGCTAGTGAAAATCATGGAACGGATGTTATTAGGTAATTATAGATATCTAACTTCTGGTTCAAGACATTTTAATTAAAAATATATATTCTGAGCTTGCTTGTGTTTTCCTATTCTTATAATTGGTTCACTGTTCCAAGCATCTAAGCATGAGGCTTGCAATCTCTCTGCACAGGTTTACCCAGAAAAATGTCTTACGGGTGTATCCTAAAGGTACTCGTTTTAATTCTTCCAACTACAAACCACTAATTGGTTGGACACATGGAGCTCAAATGGTTGCATTCAATATGCAGGTATGATTTATTGTTCTTTCTCCTGATTTTGAGAAGCTGGAATATTATTTAGTGATCTGTAGATCATGTTAGTCTTCATTCATTGCTACTGTACTCCTCTAGTTCCCTTTCTTGAAATGGTTATAAATGAGTCAACTGGATTATGGTTTTATGACATTCAGCATGAACCTGAATTCTTTGATTGCATTTCAAGAGCAATACTTCAGTGTTTTTTACTGTACTAAGGTCATTGACATTTGAGTTGTCAAGCATTCCATTGTGAGAGGGGGAAGACCCATTAATTATCTTATCATTTAAGTTCGATGGCTTTGTTTACTTTCTCAAGTTTGATTAAAAGTTAAAATGCTCTTTTTGGCTGCAAGAGTTGAGCCAATGCATCAACTAAAGAAAAACAGAAAAAATAATTATGTTGCTTGGGCAGAAGTACCAAATTTGCACTTGTAAATGACACTATGATGGACAGAAAAAGGAAAAATGAATAGGATGCAATTATCAGTCCTTTTCTATTCAATTAGTTACTATTAGCAATTAACAACCTAGTCTAATAGAAGAGGCTGAAAATGGGAAAAGGAAAGGGATAGGTGGTTTAGAATTTGTAGTGTGTCCTTAGATGCAACTTTTTGTTTAACTTGACAGTGTTCTTTTGTTATTTTCCTACAATAGTCGAATTTCAAGAACCATGAGCTTTGGTTTTTCATGACTTTCTAGTTCCGAGTCTCAATATTGTCTCTCCCATATTCAGGGTTATGGTAGATTTCTCTGGCTGATGAATGGGATGTTCAGGTCCAACGGGGGATGTGGTTTTGTGAAGAAACCGGATTTCCTGATGAAAGTGGGACCGCACGGTGAAGTTTTTAATCCTAAAACCAAATTACCAGTACAGAAAAGTTTAAAGGTGAGTGCACCACCTACCACCTTCCTCTACTCTTTCTTTCCTGGTGGCTCTAAAAGCGTGCAATGTGATTTGACAGGTGAAAGTTTACATGGGTGATGGATGGCACTTGGATTTCAAATCGACACATTTTGACCTGTATTCCCCACCTGATTTCTATACCAGGGTGAGTTAGACATCCATTTGTTTTGGAAAGCGAATTTTGCTGGAGCAATGAGTTCATTTCCCCATCAATGCATGAATTTACAGTTCATCTGTGCTTCAGGTCGGCATTGCAGGAGTGCCAGGTGATGTTATCATGAAGAAAACAAAAACAAAAGAGGACAACTGGACACCTGTTTGGGATGAGGAATTTATATTTCAGCTGACTGTTCCTGAACTAGCTTTGCTACGAATTGAAGTTCATGAGTACGACATGTCCGAGAAGGATGATTTTGCTGGACAGACATGTTTGCCTGTCTCTGAACTGATACCAGGAATCCATGCAGTGCCCCTTTATGATCGCAAGGGAGAGAAATTAAATTCATCGAGGCTTCTCATGCGCTTTGAGTTTGTCCAGGACTGACCTCATCAATTTTCCATTCCATGTATATATTTCCGTTCTTCCATCCACGGTTTTTTCATTCATGCTATTGCTATGTCTGTGTTCTTCAGAACTGTTATTGACGAATCATGATCTGTATTTTCTTCTTTTAATGGCTAAGATTTATGTGCTTGCTTATTACAACGGGTTGGTTTTGCTCAACAAGTGATTCTGAGGTTTTTTACACGCATACTGACAAAAAAAAACTTTCCTGTTGTTTCCCAGGAATTTTCCTTGTATTCCCATGGAAGTTTTGTGGTAATTTTTATGCACATTCACATGGAACAACAATAGTTACTCTACGCATATCGCATGGTTTACAGTATAAGCGCTTGGTGAATGTTTTTATTTATTTATAACCGAGATGTTCGGGCCAGTTTACACGCATCACAATTAATTTTTGGACTCACTGAACATCCTGCAAGTTTAATGGACAGATAAGATATCGTAAGGTGATAGACACACAATGAGACTTGAACCCAGATGCAAAGAAAAAGAACAAGTTCTTTCCTCCAATAGGCTGAAACTACATGCCAAAAAAATAAGTCAATTTAAATTAATTATTTTTATTAAAATGATATTAATTTGTTTTTTTTAATAAAAAATTAGTATTAACTTGTCGAGTTTAAACCAAATTTTGCTGAGTTAACTAAATAATTAAAAATCTAATTAAATGAACTGAATTTAGATAATATCTTCCATAAATTAGAATATTAAAAGCAGGAGGGGGAAAAATATAAACGGCATGATACGATGATAGTGATATTTACTACTTAAATGCCAGGCATTTTGCCCATATAAATGGACAAAATTCTCGTCCCAAATATGTAGACCTCAACAAAAGAAGAATGAGAGGTAGGTATCAAATTCTCTGCCCCCCACTCCTCTTTTCTTTTATCTTTTCTTGCCTCACAGTTCATACCGACGACGAATAATCTCTTCACAAGAAAAAAAAAAGTTGTGAGATATGATTTGATATCTTGGTAAAATATTTTTTATTTGAAAATATATTAAAATAATAAATTTTTTATTTTTAATATTATCACATTAAAGCTATATAAAAACACTAAAATAAATAAATATATAATTTAAAGCAATTGTTTTCTTACACTTGTCCATGCAGCAACACCACAGAGGGTTGAAAAGCTACGGCAATGTGCTTCTCACCGCAATTTTTTTCTCGGAGACAAAATTACAAACAATACTTTGAGTCCGACAGGAAAGAGGAGAGGATGCGAAGTTGGCTGCTTTTTTTTACAGTTTGTGCAGGAGACAGATTCTCGCTTTGCTGACACGCTACTCTTGAGAATTCGCTGCCATGAGAAGACATTCTCCTCTTTCTCCATACTTTTTAATCAGAAAATATACATTCAATCTGAAACAACAGCGCAAGGATTTCATCTCTTTCACTGTAATAAATGTCCAGGGAGTCTTTCAAAATCTGCTTCTGTTTCAGGAGAATATTCAAACTCAGGGCGCTCGAGCCTCCTGAAGAGGTCAAGGACCTTTTTGACCGATACTCGCAGAATGGAATCATGTCTCTTGATCATCTGCGTGGTTTTCTGGTTGATTTTCAAGGAGAGTACAGTGCCACCAGGGAAGATGCTCAGGCTATCTTCAACAGTCTGAAGCATCTCAACATCTTCTCAAGAAGGGGCCTCCATCTTGAAGCCTTCTTCCGATATCTTATCGGAGACCTGAACGGGCCTCTCTCTGCCGGGGTAATCTTATTTTCCTTTTTGAAAGTCAACTAAATCCTGTATTTCTTCGCCGGCCTTCTTTTCCTTTTGATCAGCTTTCCACAAGACCATTAATTTTTGATATCTCAAAACCATTTCATCCTTATAATCAAATGAATAGTCCTGACTGTAATAGCTTGAGAAATGTATTTGAATCCAGGTTCATCATGACATGACCCAGCCCCTGGCTCATTATTTCATGTACACTGGCCATAACTCCTACTTGACTGGGAATCAACTAAGCAGTGATAGCAGTGTTGAACCTATCGTAAAGGCTTTGGGGAAAGGTGTGAGGGTAATTGAACTGGATTTGTGGCCAGGTTCCAAGAAAGACGCGGTAGAGGTTCGCCATGGAGGGTACGAGGTTTATTTTCACTCATTTCAAATTCTTACGTTGTGCTGTATTGTTGCTTGTGATGTTCAATGGAATTTTAAATGGAGAAATATTAGATATTTCTTGTAGTCTAGTTGGTGCTGTGCATCTGAATTAAACACTATTCATTTTTGGAATCATAAATTGTGCATGTGAATCGTAAGCTGCTTTCCTTCTTTCTGTATTTTATCCACAAGCTAGGGATTTGCATTTTTTTGGAGTATATTTCTGCTCCAGGAGTTTCATAGCCTGACAACATAAATAATTCCTAAGACAACCGAATTTCTTTTTGTTTTTTCGGTCTGTAGGACACTCACTAATCCAGTGGACCTCCTCGTATGCTTGAAGGCCATCAAGGACAATGCTTTTCAGGCATCTGAATATCCAGTTGTGATAACCTTTGAAGACCACCTACCTGAAAATCTCCAGGCTCAGGTTGCAGAGGTGAGAGTGAACTTGTGTCCTGGATTTGTACGATGAACATGGTTTTAAGTACACTCTTGTGTGACCAAAATCTGTTTATCTGTAGATGGTCACTGAAACATTTGGAGACATGCTGTACCGTCCTGAGACAGATCAATTACAGGAATTTCCGTCACCAGAGTCATTGAAGAAAAAGGTTATGATTTCAACTAAACCACCAAAAGAGTCAAAAACATCATCAAAGAAAGAACAATGGAATGGTGAGGCGACACCTTCCAAAAGTGACATCGAAACCTCTGATAAGGTGAGTCTGGAATTTGCTCATTCTGGTCTAATTTTGAATGCTTCAAGAATTAACCTTTTTTTTTTAATTACGTGTTCATGTATTTCACCGAGCAGGATGAGGTAGACGAGGGAGAAAATCTTCAGGAAGATGAGGAGGAGATGACAGCTCCTGAATACATGCATTTAATTTCAATTCACGCAGGGAAGCCGAAAGGTGGGTTACAAAACTGGCTCAGTATAGATGAGAAAAAAGTAAGACGTCTAAGCCTGAGTGAACAAGAACTTGAAAATGCTACCAGAAGACATGGAACTGACATTGTCAGGTAAATAACACCATATTCAAAATAAATTTATAAAATTTAAGTCTTTTATATGTGTAATGGCATGCAAATGCTCATACGGGGCCCCAAGAAGAAAATCATTGGCTTTGGTCAACCATTTTGGTTCATCAACAAGGATTTTATGCTACCTTTATACAGGAAGCTATGTTGTCAAGTCAGGGACAACATTGTAGCCCAGAATGTCTTAAAACCTCGGATCTTCCTCTCATTCATGAAACAGGACACGCCTGTCTGAATTAGTTTCAGTACTTGAACAAACTCCGATGTTATTTACTTCCCCATCATAATTATCAGGTCTGATTATCAAGTCTAATGATTTCTTCATCTAGGTTCACCCAGCGTAATTTGTTGAGAGTGTACCCCAAAGGTACACGAATTACTTCTTCTAATTACAATCCTTTTGTTGGGTGGGCGCATGGAGCTCAAATGGTTGCATTTAATATGCAGGTTAGTCTCCTTCAGAAGTCTGAATGAGTAATAAATCAGTACTTGACATTTATCTAAAGATTGTTCATGTTCATGTATTCTGATGCAACGTTGGCTGTAGACTTGCACCTAAAAAAAATAAAATAAAAATTAAAGGTGCCTAATGCGCTTTTTCTTCTTCTTTTTCTGCAGTAATTTTCTTTCACTATATTGTGGATTAACTTGATTTCTTCTCTTGTTTCCTTGTCAGGGCCATGGGAAGCACCTGTGGGTCATGCAAGGGATGTTTAAAGCCAATGGAGGCTGTGGTTATGTAAAAAAACCTGAATTTTTTTTAAGTAATGTGGTTTTCGATCCTAGTAGGGTATTACCGGTCAAGAAAATTCTGAAGGTAGGAGCTATGAATGTTCTAAATTTTCACTTCTCATCTCTTCGATATTGAACAATCTGGGTTCACCTTTTTCCTTACAGGTGACAATTTACATGGGGGTGGGGTGGGATTTGGATTTTCGGCGAACACATTTTGATATGTATTCTCCACCAGACTTCTTTGTAAAAGTAAGACGACCTATGGCTCTCTGTTTATTGCAAATCTAATCAGCAAGCAATTAAAAATATATGCTTTATTGTGAAGAAAAAAAATCAAAATGAGTGTTTGCAGGAATTTATGTCGCAAGTTTTCAGGCTGTTTTACTGACAGCACAATTAACTTGCACTAATCTTGGAGAGGTCAAGAACAATTTCACCTAAAAGTTTAAGTTGTTAGTTGAGGTCTCAGAATATGATTTATATTATTCTCTAACATCTCCCCTCAAGTAAAAGCTTTTTGGGCTTGAAACTTGCCCGTGGATCCACTCTACCTTGTGCTTGATTTTTATCAAATAGAATGAGTGTGCTGATATTTGAACTCGTGACTGCTGGATCAACAAGATTCTAATATCATGTTAGGGAACTATCTTATCTAAATATTTAAGCTGTTAGGTGAGATACGGAATATAATTTATATTATTTTCTAACAGACTTCAAATAAATTCTTTCAAGTGTTCCACTAATCTTAATTTGCACAGCAGTAACACTGCTCCTTGCCCTGATGCTGCTGCTCTGTAACTGAGTCTACCTTCATGAATCTGAAGATGGACTAAATGTTGTGCGAGGACTGATAAATTGATTTGCAGGTTGGAATTGCGGGAGTCCCGGAGGATAAAAATATGCAGACAACAAAAGCAATTGAAGATGACTGGCAACCTGTGTGGAATGAGAGATTTGAGTTCAAACTTACTGTTCCTGAACTGGCTGTTCTTAGAATTACAGTCCTCGAGTATGACACTTCTGGACAGCATGACTTCGGAGGCCAAACATGTTTACCTGTATCAGAGCTGAGAACAGGGATTCGAGCAATTCCATTACACGATCGTAGAGGAGATAAGTACAGGAACACAAGACTTCTCGTGCAGTTTGAACTTAATTGATCATACAGTATACACCAGCACACCACCGATCGGATTTTACAATTCTGTTGACATGTATTGTTTATCTGTCATTTTATTACAGATCTACTTCTATTATGTGTTGCAAAGTTTTTATGGAAAACATTGCAAACTCTGGTATTAATAAAACATGTCTGATTTAATGTGAAAGCAAAATCATATGATTGTCAGCATGTTTTTGGGCTGGAGGAGGTTGGTAAACTGTAGCATGGATTCATATTAGCAGTCTGATGATCAAAGTTTTGAGGTGATAAGTTTAAGCTGATGGTGTCTATATTCAGTAGTTATCAATTCAAATGTATATAATATGAATCCATCTCAATAAATAATAATGTCTTACCATAAATAAATCATACATACACAGCAAGAAGCATGATTCATTTCATATTAACAATTCAAATACCAATTAACTGTAAGTTTATGGACTAAAATGTAATTATAAAACCAAAACAAATTCATTTGACAAATCACAAACATATACCAAACTTACTAAATCTAAACAAACTAATCAACTCCTACAAATCAATCAATTGATCAACTGATTAGGATTTCATAATATAATCCACTAGTCTCTTAAAAATACAAATCTTAAATTTTTAACTTACATCTCAAAAAACCATAACATTTCAATTAATCATCCAACTAAACTCAAAACACAAATTTCAAATCCCTAATTCTCAACTAATTTTAAAATTGTAGCTAATAACAACAATTCTACATATAAAAATATAATGCTTTACTTGAAAACTTTATTTCTCTAACTACCTTCTCTTTCCTTTATCTTTCTCTCTCCTTTCTTCTTCTTTCCCTCTTTCACTTTTTCTCTTCTAAATTCTAATTTCTCCTCTTTTTTTGTTTTTCTCTACCTATTTATATCTATTGACTTTATGCAATTACCAAAGTGTCACTCACTTGTTTATACCTAATGCTTACTACTCTAAGGGCATTATTGCCCTTTCCTATTAAATTATTTCATTTTCTTTTAAAGTATTACATTCTTCCTACGTTACAAGAGTTTTGTCATTGAAACTTGACGAAAATACGTGAACACTTATTGAATTTGTCAAAAAAATAAGGAAACTCACGTGTTGTTTCTTTAAGCTCCTACGTCGTTTCCTTAGGTGAATGACATATCCATAACTTATGGTTGCACCATGCAAGTCATATCATCTCTCAATTCAACTAGTTGAACTTTGAATACTTAAGATGGATCCGACATATACATTCGTAACATTAAAACATAGAATGCCGGATGAATGGTTGACAAGTTTGGTTGTAGTGCTAACTTGCAGGAAATTGCTCAAACTCTCTAAAACCTTATATGGTCCAATGAATTGAGAATTTAACTTGTCTTTCTTTCCAAACCTAGCCTAATAATTGTTGCTGTAATGAAACTTTACTAATGATAAGAACCTACTCCAAAATCTATAACACTAGTTATAAGTACATATTTTAAGATCTAAATAGTCTTCTCTGATTGATCACATGTTTGACGGTGACAAATTATACTGAAACCACGATGTGAACTGTAAACCTCTATTCAAAACTATAGAGATTGAATCACACAATCTCGCTAATGAGCAATTCTGGTTACTGTGCGTATCCATAAATAATAAGTTGATTTCATCAACCTATCAGCAATCACTAATTTTAACTGGTAGTGCACCAATCATTTTGCTTGGAATCTCCAATAAATCCCCTTGATCCCATGTCTCCCAGACGAACTAACCTCTGTTGATTAATGAAAGTCCTGATTGCTTTAAAGTGTAGCAAGAAAAACCAATTGAAGTGATAGAAATAGAAACCTCAAGATTAAAGCCAGAAGAAAACCAACAAGACAACTACCAGGAAAATGCCTTCCATGCAATTGATCCGCAAACAAGATAAAAACAGGGGCCACCATGTTAGTGATAGCTAACTTTAGTAGTTTTGAGTACACTTGGAGAGAGAGTAAAACTCTGGAGGGTATTCTGTCAACCAGATTTTACTAAGTTTAAAGCCACCCCAGGTGGTGGAAAAGAAGATTTACCTCTCCTCTCCAGCACGTAACTATGCCACAGCTGACCTCTCTAGCACGAACCTGAACATCTCCGACTGTTAGATCGGTCAATCTGACAGTGTTGCTGTAGTATATGCGCTTTGCTTGCAAGCTTGAGAAATGAGATATAGCAGCTGTCTCCCAACATAGAATAGCCCGGCCACCAGACCTGATCAGTCCACAGAAGAAGCTCAGGCCTCCAGAAATAGCTTCAAAAGAAATATTCGGCTGCAAAGAAATGGCTTGACCATTTTGGTATCACTGAGTTGGGTTGGTTCCCAGCAACGATATAAGTGATGGCAATGGTGGAGGCAGTGCCAAGCAATGAGGGGGTGATAGCCAAGAAAAGGATTGTGGTGAGATAGGAAAGCTTGACTGTCATTTGAAAGTTGGAGGTTGAACAAGAAAATGTTAATTTTAAAAATACATATTACCTAAAAGATAAACCCTGCGCCACATTGAATGTGATTTTCTTCACTGTACACACAGACTCTGGATATTGTTCATTGTGACAATAAAATTATAATTTTATCTCAGTATCAAAAAAATTTAGCCTCTGAAATTAGAGGTATTTTTGAATTTTTTATGAGACACTGATAATATTTACAGATTTGTTTTACAGTGTAATGACGTAAATAGTTCCCGAAAAAGACAAAACAATTCACCTGCGGCACTAGGGTGGTCTACTATAAAAAAAATTGATTTGTTTTTATAACAATTTCAGACTTTCAGAAAGGATACTCGAGGTTGATATTTAAAGTATTTTTTATTCAGAAAAGTATTAGAATAATATATTTTATTTTTAAAAAATTATTTTTAATATTATTGTATCAAAATGATCTAAAAATATAAAAATAATTAATATAAAATAAAAAATAATTTTTTTAAAAAAAATATTTTTGAAATATAGTGATAAAGGGTGCTTAACAAATAAAAAGACAGTGAATAAAGAAAGGGTTGTATTATTTTAAAACGGAATGGCATTGATTTAATTGTAAAGATATATTACTCTTTTTTAGATAAAAATAATATAATTTCGTAGGAAACTACAAAGCTATCATAGGTTACAAGGCTTGTCGTGCTTGAATTTATTTAGCTCATTTCGCGGCAAAGGGACTTTGCAATTTCCAACTGCGAAATCGGTAGAACATGTTCATGGAGAATCATACACCCTTGTTCACCTCATGGAGCGTGATGGAATTTCGACTTCTAACGCCATGTTTGGTGTTTTGGTATTGCATTTTAAAAAAAAATTGATTTTTTATTTTTTATTTAAAATTAAAAAAAACTTGATATTTTTATATTAATTTTATGTGTTGATATAAAAAATAATTAAAAAACAAAATAAAACGTCATTTTAATATATTTTAAAAAAAATATATTTTAAAAAACAATATCAACCACACTCTCAAATAGTCATTTATCTTCCGAACTTATTGATCACACTTATATCTTATGATTTTTGTTACATGAAGTTATTCAACGACCTCTCATTTTCGTAGAAGGGCCTGAAAAGTCACCACTAGGAAAGAATTTATTCTAGTGATATAATAAATTAATGTTTGAGCCTAGGTATCTTTTTTATTTTTTAAAAAATAAGTTTTCCTTTCACATGGTCCCCTTTGATTTAGAAAGGAAATGGTGTCGCATCAAGATCCAAAGCGTGGCATCTTATCTTGAAGCCAAAGCCTAGGCTTCTATTCCTGCCTGTTTGGCACTTTGTTTGTAAGCTATTTTAAAAAACAATATTTTTATTTTTTATTTTAAAATTAAAGTTTTTTTTTGATTTTTTTATATTATTTTAATATACTATGTAAAATATTATTTTAATGAATTTATTAAAAAAAAACACTTTAAAAAATAATATTGATCACAATCCCAATCGACCCCTTCATGGCTAACATGAATTGTTGCCTTTTTTATCTGTAATAATTTATACTCATTAACATGCCAAACTAAAATTACAAAACCGAGATAATTTAATAAAAAAACAAAATTCAATTCTAATCATGATAAAAATAAATATAAAATATATTAATTAAAAAATAATATTAAAACTCGGATCAATTTGGATTAACCTATAAAATTTATAATTTAAATCATAAAATTAGAACAATATCTTAGAAAATAAACCTAAATAATTACAAAAAAATATCCAAAAAACTTAGATCATATGGATTAATCTGCAAAAACTATGAATTAGATTTTGAAACTGAAATAACTATGGAAAAAATATAGTATTAAATAAAAAAAGGAAAGAAAAGAATTGTTCCACTTTATGAAAATAGATGAAGTGTCTTTAGAAGTATAATTGATATTGCTTTTAAAAATATTTTTTGCTCAAAAATACATCAAAATAATATTTTTTTTATTTTTTAAAAATTATTTTTGACTTAGGCACATGAAATGATTTAAAAAAACTAAAAAAAATTAATTTCAAGTAAAAAATAAAAATTTTAAAATTTTTTAAAAGTATTTTTAAATCAACATGTAAAACAACTCTGAAGTGATTTTCCCTCTCCAATCAGTTAAATAATAATTTATAAGCTTTAGAATTGGCCTAACGTGGAAAATGGGAATCCACTTGGGCTCGTGCGAAACAAGCTAAACGACAACGTCCCAGGGTAGCTTTGGTCTGGGCTTAAAAAGGAGAAGACGGCAATTATAGGAACGACCGATTAATGGAAAAAAAGCAGTCAAGAAAAAAAAAAGTATATTCCAAGCCTAACACAACCCACTTTACAGAGAAAGCGAGGGCTAATTACACTCCCTGAAAATTGGTCCTGCATTCCACGCGGCACTCCTGCCAATAGGAGAGATGCACGGTGTTGATAAATAAACATTTAGAGTATTGGAATCATTGTTGTCAAAATCATGATCTTGACACGACACGGAAGGGACTTCGAAAACTTGAATCGTAAGATCGGATCGTAAAATCATAAAATTATAACTGATTTTTTCTGTACAAAATCGTAAAATCACAGCTAAAATCGTGTAGGTAGAAAAATCATAAGTAAAATATTTTCGAATATAATATAACATAATTATGGTCATAAAACTTCATTAGTTAAGGTTCATGCATGATTCAAAATAATTGAAAAATACATTACAAAACAATTATGTCCATAGAATTTCATTAGGTAAAAATTAACAAACTAAAAATAAATAGTTTGTTGATGGGATATATAAATTACAATCAGTTTCATGACCGTCATTTTCCTCGTTATTTTTAATACATTCATCAAAAATATTATTATTGAAAGGATTATCAGTACTAATACTGGTACCAACACCGATATTGCTAGTACTAGCTCCAACTCCAACAAATTATTTCGACATCAGGACATGAAAATAATTTAAAAACATCAAAAAAATTTAAATAGTGTATATATGACTTTTTTGTTGATGTGTTCTCCAATGATAAAAACAATTTTGGAGAACCATTTTTTTATCTTATTTTAAATAAAGTTCAATTATTTTATATATAGTTTAATTATACAATTAATTATATAATTAATAGTAGTAAGTTATATAATTAAATAATTGCTTTTGAAAAACCCTCCAACAATAAAATTATTATTTTTAATTATATTTAAATTAAAAAAAATGAATTTAAATATAATTAAAAGACCCACAATATTTGAGATTTGAAATTTAAACTACTTATTTTATGTTTTTCAAGTAATTGTATATTTTTTTATGGTTGTTGTATTTGAAATTAATTAATGTTATTTATTATCTTAAATTAATAGGATTTTTTAAAATTATTTTTTATGCTAATTATTATTATTATTATTATTATAACCCCTCCGCCCGTAGAAACCTATTTTATTATTATTATTATTATGAATTTATTAGCCCCCCCCCCCCCCCCCCAGAAACCTGTTGTTATTATACCCCTAAATGGCTAAATCCCTAATTCCATTTTTCCACGCCGCCGCCCACCCTCATCTTCTCATCCTCTTCTCCTTTACTCTCTTCCTCCTCACCTCCTCATCCTCTTCTTCATTTTTTTTTATTGGCCCCGTTCAAAATTTTGAATTAGCTTTTGAACCGGCGGCAGAATGAGCAGATTGTAAAATCAGATCGATTCGGTCCGATTTTACGATTTTAACTGAATTTGATCAAAATCGATTTTTTTACCCGAGTTGACAAGGTTTGATGAGTTGACTCGCAAAATCGTACGATTTTGCGAGTCAACTTGTGATTTTGATAATCGTGATTGGAATGGTAATCAAGGGTGAGTTCCTTTGAAAAACTACTGAATTTGTCGTCACCTAATACAGTAACTATAAATTTTAATTGATTTTTAAATATTATTAGATAAAATATCGATTATACTAAAAAATATATCTAGTTTAAATCTTTTAAAATTATAATAACATATCATTAAATCTTTCCTATTTTTTTGACCTAAACTCACACGGGTTGTAATAAGAATAATTTGGTATTGTATGACTGTCTTGTAGGTTGGTTGAAAATGATTTTTAAAGTATTTTTTGTTTTGATATATAACAAAATATTTTTTTTAAAAGAAAATTATCTTTTACACCAATACATTAAAATGATTTAAAAATTAAAAAAAAATTGGAGTAAGAAAATAATTCAATTTTCTTCAAAAATACTTTTAAAATATAATGTCAAACATCATTCTAATATATTTCTAAATATAAATTACTTTAAAAATCAATTTAAAATGATTTAAAAATTAAAAAAAAATTGGAGTAAGAAAATAATTCAATTTTCTTCAAAAATACTTTTAAAATATAATGTCAAACATCATTCTAATATATTTCTAAATATAAATTACTTTAAAAATCAATTTCAACCACACATACTTGACACATAAACCTCAATTCTTTTGGACATCGGACATGTAATAACAGTGGATAAATTAAACTGGACTTTTATTCTTTTTTATGTCTCTAATTTCTTTTGGTCATGCGATGTGTTATTGTTGTGATTTTTTAATTAATATAAATATTTAGATCAATTTACATGTATCTTAATTAATTTTATAAATAAAATTAATAATTATATAAGTATCTAGTGATCATTATATTAACAATCACAAGAACTGAAACTAACATTACAAGGAAAGCAAACCTGTTAATCCCACTAGACATGGTTACATTTGTGAATTTTTAAATAAAAATAATATAAAATAAAGGACATGCTACCTTTTTTTTGTTTATTTTATTTTACTTTTAAAAATTATTATTATTTTGAGAGTGATTTTATTATCAGGATAGCGGATAATAGAAGAAGAAAAGTAAAAAAGAAGATGGTTTATACTTTATATGGAGAAGGGAGTAATCAGTGGCCAAGTTTCTTTCTCCCTCTCCTTGCGTGCTTCTATCTCTCACTTGGGGGGCTTTCTTCAGTGCGATAGCATCTCTGATTGAACACGCAATAGTCCCAGAATGCTCAGAGTTCAGAATATTGTAAGAAAAAAGAAAAAAGAAAACCTTTACTTTGAGATTTAAAATTATTATTTAAAAGGGATTTGAATATATCTTGGGAATTTGTTTTAGTAACCGTTTGACTGTGCATTTTAAATGGTATTTTGCTGAAATTTGAAAAAAAAAATTCATTTTAAATGAATATAGTTTGGTGTTTTTAGATCATTTTGATGTATTGATGTCAAAAATAATTTTTAAAAAATAAAAAAATATCATTTTAATGTATTTCGGCACGAAAAACATTTTGAAAAACTATCACAATCGCACTCCCAAACAAACCCTTAATTGAATATCAAAAAACATGCACTGGTTTTCCACATGTTTATAACTCGCATCCTTAAGCAAAACCAGTCCTCGTCTTTTTAATATCTACTTTTAATTCCATTTTAAAAGAATAATAAATTAAGAATAAATATGGTCAAAATTAATTATGACTAAATAGGTTTATTTTGAAGTAAATCGAGAGATAGAATTAAGTAAATCATCATCACTTTGCTGTAGCCTTGAAGACAAGAAATCCTGCTAACGAGGTAGAAGGCTGAGAAAATGAAAGCGACGTGGCACCATTTAGGGAGGGCGGGGGGGGAACTACTCCGTGGTCATGGTTTTGCTTCTTGGCCAGGCACATGTCCTCTAAATTTAAGCATAATAAAGTTAGAGTGAATTAGAGCCACGAGGAACCTCGACCTGTAAAGCCAGTCCAACGGGGAGAGGCAACCCACCAGTCAAAGGTAAAATTTAAATTTTTTGACTATTTTTGTTCATTTTAGTTCTTTAACGGGAGAGTTAAATTAGCAGTCAAAATAATTTTTATTTATCAACAAAGTCATTCCTATAAATTTGCATTGGAAAGCCAAAACTAGAATATTACCGTTGAAATCGTACCATTGCAAGCATCAACAACAAAACACAGCAACAACAATAAAGTGAACAATTAAAACAATTCAAAAAAACACATCCTCGAGCAATATGAGAGCATAAACTTTGATATAGAACCAAAAAACATGAAACAAAAATAATATAAACAACGTTATCAGAGGTGGCTCGGTTGGTTTGGGTCGGGTACTACCTTGTCTTTTTATAGAGCCCAAAAACATGAAATGGGTTGGGTCAGGTAGACGGCTGCGTGGGGGGGACAAGTGGAGAGGAGTGGATGACTGCGTGGGGGGAGGACTGGTGGGGGGGGGGGTGACGGCGGCTGGAGGGGAGTGGAGGTGGGTGGGGGGCGATAGCGGCCAAAGGGAGAAGAGAATGATGGGTAGGGTTTTTTTTTAATCTATGATTGAAATGAAGGGGAATAAACGGGGGGTGGGTTTTTATACTAATTATTATTATATTATAATAATTATTATTATAATAATAGTTGGCATAAAAAAATAGGGGTATTAATTTGTAATTAATTTGATTGAATTATTTGTAATGAAATGTATTTTAATTAATTATGTTTGAATTTATTGGTTATTTGTTAATGTGTTCATTTTGTTTTTTTAAGTTTTTCTAACACTTAAAGACAATAAATAACATTAATTAATTTCAAATACAACAACAATAAAAAAGCATAGAATTACTTGAAAAACATACAATAAGTTGCTTAAATTTCAAATATTGTGGGTTTTTTTAATTATATTTAAATTCATTTTTTTTAATTTAAATATAATTAAAAAAATAATTTTATTATTTGAGAGTTTTTAAAAAGCAATTATTTAATTATATAACTTACTCAAATTAATTGTATAATTAAACTATATACAAAATAATTGAATTTTATTTAAAATAATATAAAAAATAGCTATCCAAAATAACTTTTATTATTGGAGAACACATTAATAAAAAAGTTATATATATACTATTTAAAGAATCATTTTATAAATTTAGTTATCCAAAATAGCTATTGCTGTTGGACTTACTCTAAGAGGGGTGCATGTGTGAGTGGGAATAAAGTTGTATTATTACAGTAACTAATAAGGCGACCACTCCATCTCATTTAGTTGCTCTCCACGTGCCCCCTCAACCTCGTGCAATTTCACCATGACTGGCATGCTAAAAATGCCATGCAGCAGCGATG
This sequence comes from Salix arbutifolia, assembly GCA_025169955.1. Lineage (NCBI taxonomy): Eukaryota > Viridiplantae > Streptophyta > Magnoliopsida > Malpighiales > Salicaceae > Salix > Salix arbutifolia. The sequence continues at coordinate 12,932,330 of CM045917.1, read as the reverse complement.
AACGGGGTTTGATCTTTAATTTACCACGGCGTGAGAGTGAAAATAGTTTCCCTCCAACTCATGTATATTCTGACATGGCAACCGGGAATCCAAAAACTGCAGGTCCATTTTTATCTTATATATCATGAGATTTTCTAGTTCGAAGTCTTGAATAATGCGGACAAATTAACCGAACAAAACAAGCTTGTCAAATCCATTCCCTTTTTCCACGCATCCTCTTCGATGAGAAGGGCCGAGACGCAAAGCTGCCCGACTTTTATTTGTTTTTTTATTTATACTTAAATTAAATTAAATTCATAATTTTACATTAAATCAATCTACAATTTTGGATAGTGGGGATACCCATCTTGAGCAATAATTGAGCGATCACATTCGTTTTTCTGTGGTGTTGATTGTTTTTGTAGTCAATTTTTTTATTCTCTTGATGTTATAGTTTAAAAATAAGTATTTAAAAATTAAAAAATATTATCTTAAATTAAAATAGTTTTTATTACAAACATTACCGTAATGTTCCGCTCTTTTATGTAAACTTTTCGGTGCCTTTTGTAGCCTAAACTTCCTTCATAATATTTAAAAGTATACTTCAAATTATTTTTTAAAATATTTTTTTATTTAAAATATATTAAAATAAAAATTATTTTTGATATCAATACATTAAAATGATATAAAAATACTAAAAATAATTTAATTTAGAGCAAAATAAAATTCAAATCATTTCAAAAAATATTTTTAGAGTGTTTCCTTACACCTTATGTGCTTTTCTTTTTAGTGGTGAGGTTGAAACCATGAATATTTTTAAATCATGTTATTTTTTTAAAATAAAAATAAATTTTATCTCATCTTAGATCATTATGTGTTATCATTCAAAATTTTATTATTATATTAATAACAATATTTAAAATAATAATAATTATTATTTCTGATATAGGTATTATTTTTTTAAAATAAATTGATCGCTGATATATATAATTTATATTTATACTGTTTTATTTTATATTTGTATTTCGGAAGAATTTGAGCAAAATAATAAATATTTTAGATAAAATTAGTTTTGATTATTGAATTATAAATAATCCAACATTCTTGGCATTCTCGTCAGAGAGGATTTAAAATAATAGATTATTCAGCACCTTGCCTACATATCTGACATAGTTTTTGAATTACATTATTTAAATTTAATTTATTTTTATGTTTAAATTGAAATAATATATGCTGAATTATATAAATAAATCTTACAAAACACTATTTTTTTTAAATCTACAAAACACTATTATATAGATAATTCATGATTTTTTTGGATTTAATTTTTTAAAAGTTTTATTTAAATCTGTATTAGACTTATATTGTCTAAAAAGATAATGTGTATTTGGAATTGAAATTGTTTTCAAAGGTTAAAACAACAAAAACTTATTTAGAAAATTACTATAAAGTGAAGACATTAATCAAACCAATTAAAATATATTTCTCAATATCATTTTATTGGATCCAATAACTAAACTAAACCCTATTTATTTTGGATTTATTTGTCTATCAAAACTAAATACTATATAATAGATTCATCATTCATGGGGAAATATTTTTCTTATTTATTTAAGTATATTTGTGTGCCCCTATTATTTTAATACAGAAAGACTTGGAAGAGAGTATATTTTATATGAACATCTCACAAATATCTAGGTTATAGGATATTTATTATAAATATTTTGTAAGTACTCTAGTTATTTACAGAGATACTCATAGAGATGTGTACTAAACACCATGCAAGTTCGACTTAGCTCGATAAAAACAATTAATATTTCGTGTAGTTTTTTTTACGTGTGGTTAAGAGCCTCTAATCGCCTTTAATGACTTCGTGTCTATTTGAAACTTGAAATTGCGGTTAAAATTATTTTTGAAAATATTTTTTATTTTTAAAAATTAATTTTATATTAATACATGAAAATAATTTAGAAATAATAACAATAAAAATCAATTTTTTTTAAAATATTTTTTGAAAAATTTGAGATTGTGGTTGTGATTATTTTTGAAAGTATTTTTTTTATTGAAAAATACATTAAAATAATATTTTTTATTTTTTTTAAATTATTTTTGATATAACATGTGAAAATATCTAAAATTAACAAAAAAAAATTAATTTAAAATAAAAAATAAAAATAATTTTCTTTAAAAAAAATATTTTAAAAACACAGTATTAAATAATATCTTTGTTAATGGATGGCTTCAACACCTCCTTCGTGATTATTTGTTCAAGGAAAAAAAAGAGAGGTACCGCAAGGCTGGTTTGTCCGAATTATAAAAGATTGCGATACCAAATCTGTAACCTTGGTGTACCGTGCTTCTGGTTATTTTTAAAAGTATTTTTTATTTGGAAATATATTAAAATATTATTTTTTAGTTTTTAAAAATTATTTTTGATATCAGTACATAAAAATGATTTAAAAATCAAAAATAATTTAAAAATAAAAAATGATTTAAAAACATAAAAAAGATTTAATTTAAATTAAAAAAATATTTTTTTCAATCCGTTTTCAAAAATACTTTTGAATTATAGTTACACTTAATACATCATGATTTTTTTGTTCTCTTGTATATGTTATTGTCCAAGAAAGAAACGAAGAGAGGTAGCGGAAGGCTGGGTTGTCCGAATTATAAAAGATTTTGAAACCAAATCTGTAACCTTATCAAATACAATCTTCACTTATTCTCCTCGATTTAACATCAAGATAGCCATGACAGGGACTCCTGTCCTGTCCTCTCTCTGCCCCTCACGCTTCAGTGGCCACAGCATCTCTCTCTCTCTCTCTCCATCTCTATCTCTATCTCTATCTCCCCCAAATGTAGGCCAAAATACACTTAATTTGACATTTACTATAAAAGTATTTTTTAAAAAAATATTTTTTATTTTAAATTATATTTTTTTGATATTTTTAGATTATTTTTATATATCGATATCAAAATTATTTTTTTTAAAATAAAAAATAATATTTTAATATATTTATAAACAAAAACATCAATAAGAAGATACTAGCTACAAAGGCAAGGGGAAGAGATGTGAATATAGATACAATCGGTCATGTTTGACATTCCTTATTAAAGTTTTTTTTTGATATTTTTAAATGATTTCCAGGGATATTATTAAAAATAAAATAAATATTATTTTAATAACTTTATTAATTATCACGAGAGGAGAATCTATGATAAATATGCCGAAGCTCAACCAGCCGCGCGATCTGTTTTTCTCTTGTTCCACTGCTCAGCTAACCTGACCCACGATCACTCGGTCCACTCTCTTCTTCCTCGTTAAATAATTTAAAAGGGGAAGCTGATGAAGTAAACACTCTTTCTTATTTTTTATCAACGCCTTAAAAAACAACACAAAATTCCAAACACTTGTCGTCCTCAAATGGATACTGTAGATATATAGATACCCACACGCGTAGATTTCTACTTGCTCGCCGGCTATGCCGACGCCAGTAAGCGTGGCGAGGCAATGCTTGACAGATGAGGCAGCGCGTGCTTTAGACGAGGCTGTTGCGGTGGCGCGTCGAAGAAACCACTGCCAAACAACCTCTCTCCACGCCGTCTCCGCTCTGCTGTCTCTCCCGGCCTCAGCTCTCCGGGATGCCTGCTCGCGTGCCACCACAAGCGCGTTCTCTTCACGCCGCCAGTTTCGCGCTCTGGACCTCTCTGTCGGCGTCTCTCTAGACCGATTACCATCTTCGAGAACTCTTGATGAGGACCCACCGATTTCGAATTCCCTGATGGCAGCGATCAAACGGTCGCAGGCGAATCAACGGAGACACCCTGAGAATTTCCATCTGCACCAAATACACTGTAACCAGCAAGCGGCGTCGGTTTTGAAAGTTGAAATGAAACATTTCATTTTATCGATTTTGGATGACCCAATTGTGAGTCGGGTATTAGGGGAAGCCGGGTTTAGGAGCTATGATTTAAAGACAGCAATTATTCACCCGCCGGTCAGTCAAAGTTTGAATTACTCACGGGTCGGGTGCGCCCCAATATTTCTATATAATTTACCGGGCTCGAATATTACAGGTCCGGGGAGACCACCCGGATTTAGTTTTCCTTTTAGCAGTGGGCTTGATGATGATGTTGGCGATGATGATGTTTGTAGGAGAATTGGTGAGGCTCTAGTGAGGAGAGATGGGAAAGGAAGAAACTTATTACTTGTTGGGGTTTATGCTAGTACGGCTTTAAAGGGTTTTGTTGATAGTGTAAATAAAGAAAACAAAGGAGCTGTTTTTCCTAGTGAGATTAGTGGGGTGAGTGTAATTAGCCTTGAAGATGAGGTTATTCATTTTGTTAGTGAACCAGGGGGCGACAAAGAGAAGATGGGGTTGAAGTTTGAGGAGTTGGGTCAGGAACTGGAGCAGTATTCAGGTCCTGGAATTGTTGTGAATTTCGGAGATATGAAGGTTTTGGTTGGTGAAAATGTGTGTGGTGATGATGCTGTGAGTTATTTGGTTTCGAAATTGACGAGTTTATTGGAGGGTTTTAGGGGGAAAATTTGGTTGGTGGGAACAGCAGATAGTTATGACATATATTTAAAGTCTGTAGGGAGGTTTTCGAGTGTGGAAAAGGATTGGGATCTTAGGGTTCTGCCTGTTGCTTCATATAAGAGTCCAATCGGCGATTTTAGTTCGAAATCAAGGTCAGTGGTTTTATACTGTGAATTCGTTGGGTCAAAAGCCGAAAATGACCTATATTATGTTTTCTTTGGATATCTCTTAAAATTTGGATGCGAGAATTTCTATGCGGGGTGGTGGAGTTTGAGTTTGATGTTTGCATTTCTGATCCTAGCATTCAGTAGGAGGAAGATGGGAGAAGGATATAGCCCTTGATTTTTTTTTTTGCTTATTTATAATTGCGTCTATGATCCAGAGTTTGCTACTGTTTTATTTGGACTAGGGTTTTTGCTCTCTAATTTGTCATCTTGGATTCTTCTGATTATATTAGTAGATGCATTTCCTCACATGATTTTTTTTCCTAAGCTTCTTTTCTGTTGCAAGCATTGTCCTGTCAAAATGACTCTTATTCTTGTTATCTTGGCATTATTAATTCACTGTCTCAAAATGTTGAACTCAAGTGTCTTGTGTTGGGAATCTAGAAATACTGTTAAAACCTGATCACATCTCACTTTAGAGTTTTAATTGTCCATGAAGTGAAATTTAGTGGTGTGCCAATCTGCTTCCCCCCTTACACCTGTGGTTATATTTTGTATTTTTATCATTTTGTTGAAAATGAAATAATGCGCTATGTGTGCTGCACGTACATTTTAGCTTCTGACCAAAATTTACCCATTGAATCTCACAGTTACCTGCTCATGACACTTACAGCTTGCTGGGTTCTTTTGTTCCATTTGGTGGGTTTTTTCCAACACCATCTGATTTCAAAAAACCAACAAACAGCATAGATCAGTCGATTACATGCTGTCACCTTTGCAATGCAAAGTATGAGAAAGATGTTGCTGCTATTCTGAAGATGGGGTCAACGACGTCAGTTGCTGATCAGACCTCAGAGAAGTTACCTTCTTTGCTACAGATGGCTGAACTTGACACGGGAAAGGCAGTGGACACAGTCAAGGTGTGTTACTCTGTGGTTGCAAATCTTTGACTTAGCTCACCATGCACTCACATAACTATGCAATCTTGTATGAAAGGTTCACAAAGATTTATCTGCCCATTATGTATTTTCTGTTTTGCCATTGGTATTGGTGGTAATATTTATGGATGTGCACGCTTCATCTTCAGTGCAGACCAGAGATGATAATACAGCATTGGATGCTAAAATTTTGGGGCTGCGAAATAAATGGAACGAAATCTGTCAACGTCTCCATCACGCACAGCCATTCTTCAAATTTGATGCTTCCAAGGCCACATCCCACGTCCCCATAGCTGAGGGCTTTCAATGTGTGGCAGATGGGAAGGATATCAGAAGCAATATCAGCAGCAGAGATTCCTCACTAAATGAGAGTCAATGTGTGGATCTAAATCTTGGCATTTGTTTGAACAAGCAAAAGACGTTTCCAGCAATACACTCTCTAGATTCTGAAACCATGGATGTTAATCACGGATCTAAGCAACTGGAAGAAGTTCCAAGACTTCAGCAAAAAGAGAAAGAGAGCCCTTGTTTTACCCCTTGCCCCCTTTCTAATGTTATTCTGCCTGCTAGCCAAACATCATCTTTGTCTGTCACTTCTGTAACCACACATTTAGGGTTGGGAACACTTTACACAGCTAGTGCTCGGGAGCATAATATTACAAAATTACATGACCCTGTGGAGCATCCTCAGCACTTAACATGTTCTGGTTCTGGTTCTGTGGAGTTTGATGACAATACTTCACTTCAGATTGCACAGTCTTCTTCCTGCTCGGGCCCATCTTCGGGAGGGAAACTCAATTTAAGAGATTTCAAATCAGTTATGAGAGCTATTTCTGAAAAAGTTGGCTGGCAGGATAGAGCCATCCATGCTATTGGCGAAGCTGTATCCCGTTGCAAAGCAGGACATAGAAGACACCACGGTTCAAATTCCAGAGCAGATATTTCATTTATTCTCCTTGGACCTGACAGAATTGGAAAGAAAAAAATTGCTTCAGCACTTGCAGAGGTAATGTTCGGCAGTACCCAAAGCTTCATCTCTCTGGATTTGGGATCCCATGATAAGGTAAGCTCATCAAACTCAATATTTGACAGCCAAGAATTGCACTATGATGATGAATTAGGGAGGTCGATGACTTTTGTTGATTGTATTGCTTCAAAGTTGAGCAAGAAACCCCATTCGTTAATCTTTCTTGAAAACGTAGACAAGGCTGATCCTGTGGTCCAGCATAGCTTATCCTACGCTTTAAGGACTGGTAAATTTCCAGATTCACGTGGAAGAGAAATTAGCACCAACAATACCATTTTTGTGGCAACATCAACAGCCACAGTGGGCAATATAAACTCCCTGCCAGAAAAGGAATCCATTAGGTTTTCTGAGGAAATGATACTTGGAGCTAAAAGCTGGGAAATGCAAATTTTAGTAGAACATACTGCGGAAGCTACCAATAAAGGGAGTGAAATGAAGGTGAGGATTTCAAGAGAAATAACCTCTGCTGTCTCAAATGTGAATAAAAGAAAATTAGATGCAACTAGCGACTCTATGGAGCAGGAAAGTAGCTGTGAGTCTAGCAAACGGGCCCATAAGGCATTGCGATCCAATCTGGATCTGAACCTTCCTGTAGAGGACACAGGAGAGTGTGCCAATTATGGCGACAATGACAGTGACTCCATTTCTCAAAGCTCACAAGCTTGGTTGGAAGATTATTCTGATCAAGTGGATGAAAAGGTGGTATTCAAGGCGTTTGATTTTGATTCTCTTGCTGAAAAGATAGTGAAGGAAATCAGCAAGCAGTTTCAAATGGCATTCGGGCATGAGATATTGTTGGAGATTGATGATGAAGTCATGGTACAAATACTTGCAGCTTCTTGGTTGTCTGACAAGAAGAGAGCAATGGAGGACTGGATTGAAGAGGTGGTCGGGAGAGGGTTCAGAAAAGCCAAGCTGAAGTCCCAGTTTGGTGCTCAGTGTGTTGTAAAGCTTGTTAATTGTAAAGGCCTCGTGGTGAAAGAGCAAGCTACCGGAATACGCCTGCCTTCAAGAATTAATCTCTGAAGTATTTCTTGCAAGTATGTATCAGTTCAGGTCAGGGTATACGTGATAATTTTTCCCATTTTCAATCCGGAGCTACTTCATTATTGAGTGGGGGTAGTATTGTTATTATATAATCTTGTGCTAGTGACGCTAAAGCATCAATATTGTCTATGTTTTTGTTTTTGTTTTTGTTTTAAATTATAAATCATTTTAATACAATGATTCTTCTAAAACAAATTGTTTTAATATGTTGAATAGAAAGATGGGATTTGGGTGAAAGAAACAGGAAAAATAGATGGTGACTTTAAAATTTGTCTAAAAAATTCATTTTAGTCTCCTCTCTTTAGCTCTTACCTATCCAATCCTTTTAATTTTCAAATATTCAATTTCAGTATCAAATATTGTTTTCATCGTTTCCAATTCTTTTTTGTGGTCAAAAACTAGGAAATTCGAATGACACATTGTCTATTTTTTTCAAAAGAAATTAGGGTGGACTAAATGACTTTAAGAAAATAAAAGCATTTGCATTGGTCATTTCTTGATGGGACAGGTGTTCAACTAGGCTTACCAAATTCAGCAGCATCTCACTTTTTTTTTTTTTAATCAATATCTTTTTTAACATGTTTTTTTTCAATTTTTTCAAGTTTATATTTTAATTAATACCCATTTTTATAATTTTTTGGTTGATTTAACATTCAGAAAAACAATTATTCTTTATTCTTTAATTATATTAGAGATGTTTAATTTCTTAATAGGTTTATACGATTCTTCTATATTTTTTATTTTATATAAATTAAATTTATTTTTTGGAAATAAATTTATTTATTTTTATAATACATTTAATTTTTGTAGCCTTGCATAAATGTTTTTTTTTTACTTGATAAATTTCATGAGTATTGATTTATTATTACAAATTGATTTTAATAAAATTAAATTCATTGAATACAATCAATTAAACAATTCATGTTGCGATATCAAATGTTCTAATTTACATTTGTCTCTCATTTTTTTTCAATTTTGTTTTTATTTATCATTGTCTCTCATTTTTTTTCAATTTTTTTTTATTTATCATCAAATTATCTCAATCTCATAACCTATGACATATGATAGACATATAATTTGGACATATCTTATGTTAAAGTCTGAAGTTTACGTGGTAACTCAGTTTTAGTCAGGACAATATCTTTATATATTTATTTGTTGTAATCTCATTTTCATATCGTATTATTAAATTAATCAATACTTAAGAAGGTTATTAAATTTCACTTAATTCTTTTAAAAAGTATTGTTTTATAAAAAAAATTAATTAAAAAATAAATTGGTCAAGCCCGTGGCATCACACTGGCCACCAAACTAACAAGGTAATTGAATTTCTTTTACTTCTTTAAGAACATAATCATCGTATAAATGTTTTTTTATTAAAAAAATAGTTCAGCCACCAATCTAGTTTGAAAAAACCAAAAGGAGTAAAAATACTTTATTTATTTATTTATAAGATCAATTTGTCACCTAAATTTGTACAGTATGTTAAGGCCGTGTTTGGTATCATGGTTGAATTCGTTGTTTTGTCATTTATCTTATTAAATTATTGTAAAGCATTTATTTTAAAAATATAATATACTTACAAAAACATTTTCAAACAGTGACCAATGAGAGGTGGACAAATTAGGGTTCTCCATGATCCTGCAGTGGAAATTCTGCCTGCGCTGTGGGACCCTGGGGTTTCCTAGTCAGAACCATGGTTCTTCGTGTTTTCCGTCCACCGCACCGAAGAAAAGTCCGAGGCGGCTGGCTAAACAAATAGGGTAGTGGCGCGACTACTGTCGGGATGCAGACCAGCAAGTTAAAAACTGCCGCGTGGCAAACCAACTGATGAGCTCTTTTTATCAAATAATTTTTAAAAAATAATTAAAAATATTATTTTAATAAATAAAAATCATTTAAAAAAACAATCGTGATCATAATTCTAATTCTAGACACGAGGTGAGGTAGTGATGTGATATTTAAATCAAAGTCAACGTTTTGGAAGTCTTCCAGTGGATCAATTCTCTGTTTTTCCCTTTTGGTTTCTACGCAAAAATAATGTTAGGGTCACCACTAGACACCGTGCCTGTTATGATCCATATCTTGAATACCTACTCACAAGGATAAGAAAATTCAGCCACGTGTCACATGGCTATACCTACAGGACATTGTTATTATTATGTGGAGCATAAGCTTCATTTTCATTAAAAATAATATAAAAGTATTCGTTGTTTTTTATTTAATATTTGATTCAGATGATTATTTAATATTTAAATATTTTAAAAGAAAATTACAATTTAACTCCTGGGTTGATCCGATCAACTTCTTGTTTCCGGAAAAATATAGTTTTTAACTCGACAATGGTGGAGTGCATTTACAATTAACGTATAGGGGTGATATGGGAAGATGATGTTATTTGGATTTCATAATTTATATCAACACCAAGCTATTTAACACGTGCTTCATTATGGGTTGTAATTTTTCTCTCTCCAAAAACAAGACTAGCATGAAGGTTATTTTGATGTTTTTTTTAACATAAAGAAAATCAAAATGTAAATAGAAAGCCCATGCGGATATTTAGTTCGAATCTCACTACCTCATTTTATTTGATAAAAATCAAACACAAGATAGTATGGACCCGTGTGCAAGTTTCAAACCCAAATAGTTTTTACTTGAGAGGGTGTATTAGAGAATAATATAAATTATATTCTGGAACCTCACCTAAAAATTTAAATTTTTAGATGAGATAATTCCTCAACAAATCTTGTATTTTTTTTTATAGCAGAGAGAAAAGAAGAAAAAGACAATTACTAGAAACAAACCACTATCATTTATCGTTATATGTCACAGCAGAAAGAAAAGAAATGCAATGTTGCTTCCGACAACACGATAAAAGTGGAGGTCTGACCACATATAATGTTTGACACTCCATTAATGTGCTGGCAAATAATGAGCACACCCCTGGATACATAGTTGATCCATTTTCATGGAAAAAAGAAGATATTTTCTCTAAAAATAGATATTATAAATATCTTTTAATTGTGATGCTAAAAAATATCAGTGGCTGATGCGATTTTCTGCATTGCCCTTCATCACTGCAAGAAAGCTATTTTACCCTCCTAGCTAAATCAAGCACCAGAAATTTTCAAGTCTTTTTTCTCTCCTTCATCAACCATGCCGAAGCACTCCTTTTTTCTTTTTTTCCTCTCATTGCTCAGCCCCGTATTTAAAAAAAATATAAATAATATTTTAGAATTTTATCTAATAATTTAAGTTTTTAAGTGAGATAGTTTCTTAACATATTATTAGAGCTTTGTTGACTTAACGGTCATCAGTTTGAATCTCACTATCCCAATTTTATTTAATAAAAATCAATCATTAAATAATATAGGCCTGTATAAATTTCAAGGTCAAATAATTTTTACTTAAGAAAATATTAAAAAATATTAAAAAATACTTTATCTAACGATTCAAATTTTTAAATAAAATAATTATTTAAATATGGATGAGCCGATGAAGAAATAAAAGCTGTGATTAGTATCCAAAACATAATTGATAGCTTTTTTCCCCTTTCAGCCAATGAAAACGACATGAAATTCTTGTTCTCACCTCCTTGGATTACTTCCATAGGTCCCCGATAACCACATCTTCCATGTCGTCTAGGCTCCTGTGGGGTCACATTTTGAAGATGCCATGGAAGCTTGACATTGAAGAAGGGAGTTCATAGTCCACCATCTCAAGCCGCTCCTCTTTCTTTTCCACACTCTCTTGCTCTGTGTTTTTTTTTTTTACTATTAACATGAATATTTGGACTAGTCGTATATTCATCTCAATTAATTCTATACATTTTAAAATTAACGATTATATATCTCATTTTCCATTCACGTGGGGTCACATTTTGAAGATGTCATGGACTTTTCTCAAGCTTGACATTCGAGTAGGGAATTCATAGTCCACCATTTCAGGCCGTTCCTCTTTCCCCTCCTCTTTTTTATTTTTATTATTATTATTAATATAGTTCTTCAGATTAATTTACATGTATTTTGATTAATTCTATAAATTTTAAAGTTAATGACTATACAAGTATTAAATAATTATAATATTAACAATTATAAAGTTCACTAATTCAATAATTTTAAAGTTAACGATCATGATTATCATATTAACAACTATAAATCTTAAATTTGAGACGAGAAAAGCAAACCTATCAGTCGAGGCTGTTCCTTCCAATATTTGAGCATTCATGATCAAGATTTTACAACATTAAAAAAGACGTGATTTATCATAATCATGCTTATCCAAATGGAAGGAAAAACACGTCGGTCGTTGTCGTAGCAGCTAAACTTAACAAGCCCTTCTTTTCTTTGTCGAAACTTGACAATTCATTTGATTTTTTTTTAGTTTAATTTATTATAAGAAAATGAATTACTATAGTTGGGTAATGCTAATCCTCTATATTGTATTATTAATTAAAATTTATATTTTTATCCAAATCGATATTGTTTTTTTAGTTTTAACATGATTAGACTTAAGTCAGATTTCATAGATCATGAATCAATAATTAGTTGCATCATTCTTGTTTAATCAGGATAATATTAAAAATAATTTTAAAATAGACTTTTTCTCGATTTAAATCTTTTCGATCATTAGGTAGGTGAACCCATTAAAACATGTCATGTTTAATAACTATTTTTTTTATTGTATCAAGAACAATCTCATCTATATGCCAAGCAATAATTTTATTTTGTTTTCAAAATGTTTAACTATTCTCTTTTAATTTAGTATTGTATTATTCTATTGTTTGAAGATTTGTTTTTTAAAATATTGTTTTAAGAGTTCAAAACTCAATTTTCTGATTAGAAAAAATGTTTCAATTTAAGGCATTAATTCTTACAACCTCGGAATTCAAATTTGATTTTGAATTTTTTTTTGGATGGAATATGGTCGTGCAAAACATTTTTGTTTCTTTTACTTAAGTGACTTTGTGTAATTTTAGGATCAAAATGTGAGAAAAACAAGTTTTAGGATTGAATTGTAAGAATTAAAAACTCAAGAACTAAATTGAGTTTTTCAAGTATAATGCTAATATTTTTTGGAGAGGTGATACAGTAAAATTAATAGTAGAATTTGCACAGTAAAAGGGCAATCCATGTCGTTTTACTTTACTCCTAGTAGTGTAAAGTGTCTAATACTATGTTTTAAAAGTATTTTTGAAAAAAAATAATTTTTTTAATTTTAAATTAAAGTTTTTTATTTTTATTTTAAATTAATTTTTTTAGTGTTTTAGATTATTTTCATGTGTTAATTGTTAGTAGTTTTATTGATTTAGACTTAGTCATTGTTTAATTGGTCAAATAATGTCCTGATTATTAGGATTTCAGTTTAGATTTGTTTTCTTTTAGTTGCCGATCACGTGATGTGTGATCCCTTTAATTTCTGCATGTTTGTTTTGTTTTGGCTATTATAAAGCCACAGTCTTATGACTTGAATAAGGGAGTGTTTTTTGTCAACTTCTCTTGGCTTTATCGTGTGCTATTTCTGGGCAAAGTTCTTCTCGACATTGAAGAATAACATTTGGTATCAGAGCCTGCACCATCAGGCACCTGATTGCATCCCGAATTTGCAAACCCACACTGAAATACAAGAGTGAAACACTAGTGAGTGAATCACGAGAGAAGTGAGTACAAAAATTGGGAAACACTGGTGAGTGAAACACGAGTGACAGAGTGAAATTTGTGCAGAAAATCAAGTGAGGAAAAGGGAGTGAGATGGGTTCGGAGATGGCACCAGACAAATATGTCCAAGCAGCAATTCCTCAATTCGACGGCTTCTATGATCACTGGGCAATGCGTATGGAGAATCTCCTTCGATCTAAAGAGTATTGGGAGATGGTGGAAACTGGAATTCCATCCGTGGATGATGGGTCTGTGACGACAGATGTGCTGAAGCAATTTCACCTCAAGGATTTGCGAGTGAAGAACTACTTGTTTCAAGCTATTGATCGCACAATTATGGAAACAATCCTTGATAAAAGCAGCGCTAAGAGTATCTGGGACTCTATGAAGCAGAAATATCAGGGTTCTACACGAGTGAAAAGAGCACAATTGCAAGCCTTGAGACTGGAATTTGAGATTTTGCAGATGAAGGAAGGAGAAAAAGTGGACGAGTACTTTGCTCGAACCCTAACCATTGTGAATAAAATGAAGATTCATGGTGAGAAGATCGATCAGGTTATGGTAATTGAAAAGATTCTAAGGTCTTTGACATCTCGGTTCGATTATGTGGTTTGTTCGGTGGAGGAGTCAAATGATCTAAGTGCACTTACCATCGATGAACTGCAGAGCAGTCTTCTTGTTCATGAACAAAGACTGAATCGTCACTCTTATGGTGATGAACAAGCTCTGAATATCACTTATACAGGAGGAAGAGGCAAAGTTGGTAGGGCTGTCTCACGTGGTCGTGGCAGAGGTAGAGGAAGACAAGGATTTAATAAATCCCTTGTTGAATGCTTTAAATGCCACAAGCTAGGACATTATTAGTATGAATGTCCTAGCTGGGAAAAAAGAGCTCACTTTGCTGAGCTTGATACCGAGGAAGAACTTCTGTTAATGGCTCAAACAGAAGTGGTAAATTCTAAGGAAACAATGTGGTTTCTGGACTCTGGGTGCAGCAACCATATGACTGGAGATAAACATTGGTTTACTCAGCTTGATGAGTCTTTTAGACAGGTTGTGAAGCTTGGCAATGACATGAAAATGGCAGTGATGGGGAAAGGAAACATAAAGTTTCGTGTCAATGGCACAAGTCAGGTGATTAGTGATGTGTTTTACTTACCTGACCTTAAGAATAACCTTCTCAGTATTGGTCAGCTACAAGAACACAATTTGGGTATTTTGATTCAGAATGAGGAATGCAGAATTTATCACCATCAACGAGGCCTCATTATGCAGACCAGGATGTCAGCAAACCGCATGTTCATCCTTGTGGCCGAGAGAATACCATATCAACAACATGTCTCTGCATGTTTCCAAATCACAGCCGAGGGTTAGACTGAATTATGGCACCGCAGATATGGCCACCTACACTTCAAGGGATTGAGCATCTTATCACGAAAAAGCATGGTGACAGGTATGCCTCCTCTCAGTGATTCATCAAATGTATGTCCAACATGCATGATAGGCAAGCAACATAGGGAAACTATCCCTAAGAGGAGTCTGTGGAGAGCCACGCATAAATTACAGCTTATTCATGCTGATTTATGTGGCCCTATTACACCAGAATCTCACAGTCACAAGAGGTACATACTCACGTTTACAGATGATTATAGCAGGAAGTTGTGGACTTATTTGTTGAATCTTAAATCAGAAACCCTTGCCATGTTCATAAAATTCAGAAATCTTGTTGAAAAAGAGTCTAAGCATGCCATTATTTGTCTGCGAACTGATCGAGGTGGGGAGTTCACCTCTAGTGCTTTTAGTGAATATTGTAGTAGTAATGGTATTCGCAGATAACTTACAGCAGGATATACACCCCAACAAAATGGGGTGGCCAAGAGGAAGAATCGCACACTTATGAATATGGTGCGTTGCATGTTAACCGAGAAACAAGTACCCAAAGAATTCTGGCTCGAAGCCGTAAATTGGGCTGTCCATTTGCTCAATCGATGTCCAACCCATGCTGTGAAGGATAAGACACCAGAAGAGGCTTGGTCTGGACTAACACCCTCTGTAAAACACTTTAGAGTGTTCGGCTGCTTAGGTCATGTGCATGTTCCTGACCAACATAGACAAAAACTTGATGATAAAAGCCGTTTATGTGTATTTTTGGGGGTAAGTCACGAATCCAAAGCCTACAGGATGTATGATCCTGTGTCAAGAAAAATTATTGTGAGCAAAGATGTGGTATTTGAAGAAAATAAACAATGGGAATGGAGTGAAATTGCAGGCTGCTCGACACTTGACTGGGGAGATGAATTGGCAGATTGTGATTTTGAAGATGAAACAAATTGTGAAGATGAACTGAACTGTGATCTTAGTGAAAACAGGGGGGTTGAAATGAATGTGGATAACAATGAAGAAAGACAACCACAAGGTGAATCACAAGTAGAAAACACAATCACTGGTTTGCCATCTATTGCCGCACTTGACAGCCCAGTTCAAGGGAGAAATCTGCAACTTAATGAAGAGCAAAACAGTCCAGTTCAAGGGAGGATTAGAAGGGCACCAAGTTATTTTAAAGATTATGTCAGTGGTGATGATTTATCTGGCAGTGATGAGTTAATCAATTTGGTGTTGTTTACAGCCTCCAATGAGCCAATTTTATTCGAAGATACTGTCAGGAGCCCAAAGTGGAAAGAAGCTATGGATTTAGAAATTAAATCCATTGAAAAGAATGGAACATGGGAGCTGACCACACTTCCAGCTGGAGCCAAAAAGATTGGTGTCAAATGGATCTTCAAGACCAAGCTTGATGAAAATGGGAAAATTGCTAAACTCAAAGCAAGGCTTGTGGCGAAAGGGTTCTCACAGAAATTTGGTGTTGATTACACTGAAGTATTCGCACCTGTAGCACGATGGGACACTATCTGTATAATCCTTGCACTTGCTGCTTGCAGAGGATGGGATGTATATCAGCTTGACGTAAAGAGCGCTTTCCTACATGGGGAGCTGACCGAAGCAGTGTTCATCGAGCAACCAAGAGGTTATGAAGTTAATGGAGAAGAAGACAAAGTATACAGACTTAAGAAGGCACTATATGGACTCAAGCAAGCTCCCCGAGCTTGGTACAACAAACTTGAGTCCTATTTCATCAAAGAAGGTTTTGAAAGATGTCCAAGTGAATATACCTTATTCACGAAGACACTAGAAGGAAAATGTATCATTGTAAGTGTGTATGTTGACGATCTTATCTTTACAGGTAACGATGCAGCAATGTTTGACAGATTCAAGAACTCTATGAAGCTAGAGTTTGACATGTCCGATCTTGGAAAAATGAAGTACTTTCTCGGTGTAGAAGTCATGCAAACCGGTGAAGGGATTTTCATAAATCAAAGAATATATGCTAATGAGGTGCTTGAAAGATTTGGCATGATCAATTGCAATGCAGTCAAAAAGCCCATGGTACCAGGCTTCAAGGCTGTCAAGGATGAAGATGGAACATGTATAGATGCAACACTATACAAACAAATGGTGGGAAGCCTCATGTACTTGACTGCCACCCGACCAGACTTGGCATTTGTGGTGAGTGTAATCAGTAGGTTTATGGAGAAGCCAACTGAGCTACATCAACAGATGATAAAAAGAGTCCTTCGCTACATAAAAGGAACCATTGAGCTCGGCATTTTCTACAAAAAAGGTGGAGAAGAAAAGCTGACAGCCTACACTGATAGTGACTATGCTGGTGATGTTGAAGATCGGAAAAGCACATCAGGGTATGCCTTCTTGATCAGCTCAGGTGCCGTTGCATGGTCTTCCAAAAAGCAACCAGTTGTTACCCTCTCCACCACTGAGGCAGAATTTATAGCTGCAGCTGCCTGTGCTTGTCAAAGCATATGGATGAAAAAAATTCTTGATGCACTCGGGTTTGAAGGGAATAAATGCACTGAGATACTTTGTGATAATAGTTCTACTATTAAATTATAAAAGAATCCTGTTATTCATGGGAGGAGCAAGCACATCGATGTCAGATTTCATTTTCTCCGAGATCTAACGATGGAGGGAACTGTCAAGTTAGAATTCTGTGGTTCTAAGCATCAATTGGCAGATATTATGACAAAGCCCTTAACATTTGAGACATTTGCTAGACTTAGAGAGCTACTTGGAGTTCGTTCAAGACCAAGTGTAAACTGACTGCTTGATTGCAGTGCAGTTTAAGGGAGGATTTGTTAGTAGTTTTATTGATTTAGACTTAGTCATTGTTTAATTGGTCAAATAATGTCCTGATTATTAGGATTTCAGTTTAGATTTGTTTTCTTTTAGTTGCCGATCACGTGATGTGTGATCCCTTTAATTTCTGCATGTTTGTTTTGTTTTGGCTATTATAAAGCCACAGTCTTATGACTTGAATAAGGGAGTGTTTTTTGTCAACTTCTCTTGGCTTTATCGTGTGCTATTTCTGGGCAAAGTTCTTCTCGACATTGAAGAATAACATTAATATGAAAAATGAATAAATAAAAAAAACTATTTTAATAAATCTATAAAAAAAATATATTTTCATAAATAGTCCTAAAAAGCACATAACATGCAGCTAAAACTTATTATTATTCATTCACTGACCAGGTGCACTGAGAAAAAAAGGAGCTTTTAAGGACACTTGTAAGAAAATAATTATAACTTAAGCTAAACAATTCAAGTCATTAAACGAGGTTTTAAGATATAGTTTTATTAATTTTCCAATGCACCATTTAAATAAAAAATATATATTAGAAAAACTAATAACAAAAGTAATTAAAAATAAAATAGTATCCCGACTTGTTTTCCTGAAAATAAAAACAATAATACCAAAACGAAGTTCAGTTTCGAAACGGACGACAGAGCTTCATAGAAACCATCGAAGAGTTCCCATGTTTTTACACGTACTTCGATAGCTTCTAGAATTCATTCCCCCGTGGTTCCTTTGCGTTCTGCATGTGCAAAACCAAATATCTAACAGAGCGTTCACTGTAAGGAATATAACAACGGCCAGGATGAGACCAGCACGGTCTTACGCACTCGCTCTGACTAATAAAACTACCTTGCTTTATATATTTACATGACAGGCCGTGAGTTTAGTAGAGTTGAGCAACGAATAAGATTTGAGATCATGTTTACGGTGCAGGAACGTCCACGTCATCCCCTTAAGAGGCCAAGCACGCGTAAAGCATGACAGCCCAGAATCTCGATACGGTCACCTTCAGGTGAGGGCAGTTTCTATTGGATTTCCAGCACGTGGCGACGTAACAAACCATGGCTGTCAGATATCAAGACGCTAGTGGCCCCCACCTTCCACCCACACATGAGATTTCATTTCATCTACATCTACATCTGCATTTCATTTTCCTTAGAGGGAAACATAAAAAATAAATAGACAAAAAGTAGTTGATAAAATAAATAAATATATATATAGGAGGAGCCATAGAAGACATAGAGGGTAGCTTCAAAGACTCAGACTTTTTGACTTAAAAAAAAAAGACGCCTTAAAAGAGAGAAGCCAGAAAGTCTCTCTTTCCTTTCGTTGTTCAACTTTTTTGGTTTTGTGTAGTTACTAAAAGCAGAGAGAGAGAGAGAGTTGGAAGGAAGCCAGAACAAAGCAGTTGAGGGTTTAGTGTAGTTCTTACATTCCAGCCTACTTATTTTTACGTTTTGAAGCCAAGGTATGTTTGTTGTTATGATTTGATGATTGGTTTATGTCTGTTTTGGTGGGTTTTTGACAACTCTTGATGTTTCTGTTTGGTTTGTTAGAAAATGTAGGTAAAGAGTGGAATTTGAGTTGTGTAGCATGTTATTCATGGAAATTATGCTATGAACTAATTTTTTAATTGTTAGCTATTTTTTGTTGTTATTAGAATCCAGGCTGTAGGGCGTGTTAGACGGTGCTGTTTTTGTTAGGATATTAACTAATAACTGTTTCTTTTTTTATTTCATTTTTTGATAATTTTCTTTTTCGATTGGTTACTGCTCTTGTTGAATGGCTAAAAAATATAAAAAAATGTTAGTTTTCAAGCTTTGTTGTTAGAATTTGATGAAATTGAGGTACTGCTGTTCTTTGTCTTTATTGGGGTTTTTCTTTCTCAGTTGCTGTCTCGCTCCCTCTCTGTGTAATGAAAACAAACTAAAAAACCTGTGTGAATGTTTTTGAAGGTTTTATCTGTTTACAATTTTGTTGAAAAGAGACTTTGTGGAGGAGACTTTGTGATGTGCAGTGGTACAAAGAGGAAACCAACACATACTGGTTTTAACATGGAGAATGGATTTCAAAAGGAAGATGGGGTTTGCTATGATTTCTCTGTTTTGCTTGAATTGTCTGCCTTGAATGATCTGATCGGGTTTAAGAAAGCAATTGAAGAGGAGGGTCATGATGTTGATATGCCAGGTTTGTGGTATGGAAGGAGAATTGGTTCGAAAAAGATGGGGTTCGAGGAGAGGACACCCCTCATGATTGCTGCGTTGTTTGGAAGCAAAGATGTGTTGAGTTATATCTTGGAAACAGGTCATATAGATGTCAACAGGAGCTATGGGTCTGATGGGGCCTCTGCGCTTCACTGTGCTGCTGCAGGTGGCTCTTCTTCTGCACCTGAGGTTGCCAGGCTCTTGCTTGACGCCTCCGCTGATCCTAATTCTGTTGATGCCAATGGAAATCACCCTGGTGACTTGATTGCTCCAGTTGTCAAGTCCGGCTCTAATTCAAGGAGAAAGGCCCTGGAGATCATGTTAAAGGGTGGTACCTGTGGTGAAGAATCGTGTGTTTTGGCTGATCAAAATGCGGATGGGATGGAACGACAAGAAATATCAACGCCAAGGGTATCAAAAGATGGGTCTGAGAAGAAAGAGTATCCTATTGATCTGACGCTTCCGGATATTAAGAATGGGATGTATGGAACTGATGAGTTTAGAATGTATGCTTTTAAGGTTAAGCCTTGCTCTAGGGCTTACTCTCATGATTGGACAGAGTGCCCATTTGTGCACCCTGGGGAGAACGCTAGGCGCCGTGACCCCAGGAAATATCACTACAGTTGTGTTCCATGTCCCGAGTTTCGAAAGGGGTCTTGCAGGCAGGGTGATGCCTGTGAATATGCACATGGTATTTTTGAGTGCTGGCTCCATCCTGCCCAGTATAGAACTCGTCTCTGTAAAGATGAGACAGGTTGCACTAGGAGGGTGTGTTTCTTTGCTCACAAGCCTGAGGAGCTTCGTCCATTGTATGCCTCCACAGGTTCAGCAGTGCCTTCTCCTAGATCATACTCTACCAATGGTTCCACTTTTGACATGAGTTCTGTTAGCCCACTTTCCCTTGGTTCTTCATCTATCTTGATGCCTTCTACATCAACCCCGCCTATGACTCCGTCTGGGTCCCCTTCACCTATGGGTGGATGGACAAACCAGTCTAACATGGTGCCCCCTGCATTGCAGCTTCCTGGTAGCAGGTTGAAGGCCGCATTGTGTGCACGAGATATGGATTTAGACATGGAATTGTTTGGGCTTGAAAGTCACCGTCGAAGGCAACAATTGATGGATGAGATTTCTGGTCTCTCCTCCCCTTCCAGCTGGAACAATGGTCTATCCTCCCCTTCCAGCTGGAACAATGGTCTAACCACTGTCTCAGCTCTTACTGCCTCTGGTGATCGCACCGGGGAGTTGAATAGGCTTGGAGGAATGAGGCCTACTAACCTTGAAGATATTTTTGGATCCCTCGATCCATCAATTTTGCCTCAGTTGCAGGGACTCTCACTGGATGTTGCAACAACCCAATCGCAGTCTCCTACGGGAATGCAGATGCACCAGAACATTAACCAACAGCTCCGGTCCAGCTATCCCACCAACTTCTCATCTTCTCCTGTGAGAACTTCGCCATCATTTGGAACTAATCATTCTGGAGGTGCAGCAGCAGCAGTTATGAGTTCAAGGTCTGCTGCCTTTGCAAAGCGTAGCCAGAGCTTTGTGGAACGGAATGCTGTGAACTGTCACCCTGTTTTTTCTTCACCATCTTCTTCAGCAAAAGGAATGCCTCCTAACCGTTCAGACTGGGGTTCCCCTGATGGCAAATTGGATTGGGGTATTCAGGGAGAAGAGCTTAACAAGCTCCGAAAGTCTGCTTCTTTTGGGTTTCGAAGCAATGGTAGCGGTTTTGCGACTGCTTCTGCCTCGGTACCAGCAACTGTTGATGAGCCAGACACTTCATGGGTACAGTCCCTGGTGAAGGATACCCCTCCAGTGAAACCCAGGCCATTGGGTTTGGAGGGGGAGCAGCAGCAGAAGCAGCAATGTCATCTTAACATTGGAGGTTCAGAGATCCCTGCTTGGGTGGAGCAGCTGTATATCGAGCAGGAGCCATTGGTGGCTTAGTAGCAATATTAGCCTCGATTTGGCTCGTGGTTCAACATTCAACTACTTATTTCTTGTCATTTTTTGAATTTTTATTAGTTTTGATGATATATAGGTGTAAGAAACTGGAGAAAGAAAGAACACAAGGAAAAACAAAATTGAAATTAAACCCCGAGGAAGAATTCAAAGACATTCGAGCAGGACGAAAAGTTTCTGCTCATGGAGTTCTTAAGATTCTCAAGAACAATATATTCTTTTTCACCAGCAGAGATGGAAGTTGCAAGCAATATCTTGTGCTGACGTGAGTTAGAGGCGGTCGCCTCCGGATTTCATTTCACCCATGGCCTTGATCTCGTTAGCTCGTGGGTTGTATAACATCTTATGTACCAAAAACTATTACAGCAATTACTTTTAATAAAACATGTATCAGAATGAAGTGAACCCTTCTTCTTATGAGACCGCGTCACTTCTTGTTTCTGTTTTGATATATTAGTGAGCTTTTTCTGTCCTCTATGAGCCATGAATTAACCTTTTTAGTTGATGGGAACCCTTGTTCTCCAAGTTGTGTCGGATCTTTTATCCATGGAAAAGAAACTCGACGCTGGCAACCCGCCATCTCTATCAAACTGAAGGTGGAGACGTTAATATCCATCAGTATACGTATCAAACTGGTGATTCTAGCTCACAATATGATACCATTTATCGACTCAATTCTTTCATCTTTTGCCCACCTGATCCCTTTTGAAAACTGCATTTTGCTTTCGGCATGGAAAGGGTGAGATCCATTGATTCCAGAATTCTCAATTGGGGGAGATTGCTGAGCACTAATGCAAAGGCAGTCTAGTTAGCATTGCTTGCTTTTTGCATCTTTTAATCAACTTTATAAAGTAGTGGTGCACTAGAAGACGTAAAATTAAGCAACGAATGGTTTGGTGCTCCCTCCCCATCCCATTTCCTGTTCAAACGAAGAGCCAGAATTTCCAGACAGGAAAAAGCACATCTGTATCGGCTTTTCTGCCTCAGCTGCTTATTTTAGAACAATCTATTTTCTTAGCTTTAATTTATGGGATTTTAATTTTTATTTGACATACAAAACATTCTTCCTTCTTATCTGCTCGGGAGAGGTAGAGCTTGGAATGGAACAAGTCAAGTGGATTCAAAACATTGATTCAATAATAAAATTCATAAAACACGTGAACAGGGATAAGCTTCAGACAAAACACGAGCATGCAAAGTCAGAAAACACATCCTCAGTTCATAATGCAAGTCATCGTTTTGGATTCTATTATAAAAATAAATAAATAAATAAATATTCCGATATATCTTAGTTGGGAAGCTAGGGATGGTAAATTTACCGAAACAAGCTGGACAGGCAAGAAAATCTTAGATATGATCGAGTTTGGATAAAAAGAGTGGTATAGATATTGATTTATCTAATAGAGTTTAAACCCTAAACTAAAATAAATAGCTTATAAGTCTTATAAAATCAAAACAATTATGTAATGGATAATTATAAGTTATAGTATTTAAGTTTGGATATTAAAAATCTATATGGATAGGGTTGGGACGGATTTTAATAGGAATTTGTGTATGAGTAATATAAACTCGAAGTCGGCAACAACTGGCCATGCTATTATTCACATGATAATTCAATCTTGATTTGTTTTAAAGATAAGAATATGTTTTTTAAATATGTTTTTATTTAAATCGATTCCAAGGAAGTAACGTAGGAGAGGTGAACAACATGCTGCCATATTATATATTTCAAAAAAAGACATACTTGGTATTATTCCATATATATATATAAATGTAATTGGTCCACAAGCTCTTGTAGCAACTGATCCAAAGTTAGCAACCCAAAATCTTCACTGATCTCTTCGAATCTATATGTATTTCTGCATGCATTCCAATTTGTCTCGACCACTAGAGTTTCAGTCAGCTTGCAAACTCACCCCACATGTTTGAGTTGTCAGGATTATGACAAAACGTTCTTCCTTGATCCTGGACAAGGTTCTTCAGTTTTTCTGGAATTTCGATCATCGAAGATCATGTTGCCATCAGCATGGCGTGGCAAGTGTTTGTGATTTTGATTGTCGAGTTGTGGGGATAAAGTGATCCTCCTCGAACTAGAATCTCCCTACTTTGTATCTTTCTCTGTTACTATATAAAACGAAACAGTTTATTTTTTGGAATAGAATATACACAATTCTTGAACGAAAAAATAATGGAGAATGAACTGAATCCCACTGAATTCATCGATCGGCTTCTTGATATTGACTTAGCACTCACCTTCATATCAACTGAACTAGTTTCTGGCAAAGATTCCAGACCCACTAGCTCAGCCACAACACCTAGAGTAGTAGCGGTGGCCTCAAGTTTGTGATTTGAGTTGATTGAGTTCTTGGTGTTTCCTATCGCATACTACTGAACTTGTTTCCGTGACGTGGTCAGATGGGTGTGTGTAGGGAGGCTGCGAGAGCATAGAACTCGACGTAGAAGAACTATAAGGAGAGTAGAAGTGGCAGTTCGAGAAGTGCACATATTATTTTGATCAAAAGAGTTAGTGGTATGGTTTAACACTGCATTTAAAAAGTGTTTTAGAAAAAAATTGAAAATTTTTATTTTGTATTTTAAATTAATTTTTTTTAATATTTTTAGATTTTTTTCATATACTGTT
The DNA here is from genome assembly GCA_025169955.1 of Salix arbutifolia. Classification (NCBI taxonomy): domain Eukaryota; kingdom Viridiplantae; phylum Streptophyta; class Magnoliopsida; order Malpighiales; family Salicaceae; genus Salix; species Salix arbutifolia. The sequence goes on along the minus strand of CM045917.1, from coordinate 12,907,957 downwards.
ATTAAAATAATTTTTAAAAATAATAAAATATTATTTTAATGTATTTTTCAACAAAAATCACTTTAAAAAACAACATTATCTACTATTCATACAGAAAATGGATGGAGATAGTAACAGTATCATCTTTCAAGAAAAAGAAAAGAAGATCAGGAAAAGGAGTTAAAATCAAGAAACAAGTGTCTGAAGCGTTTTTGAGAATGAGAGTTAATTTTAGGATTTGTGGGATATCAACGTTGCCAATATAATTTTAGGGTTTGTGGGATATCAACTTTATCAAAAGTTATACGTGACATAAATATAAATGATAAATAATTTTATACGTGGAAATTAGAAGATGTATAATGATAAAAATCTTAAAGAAGATAATGAAATGTAGAGAGATAAGAATCTCATATTTTATTCTCCGTCTTTTATAAATGAAAAATGGAACTAATTAATCAAAATAAAATAAAATAATGCATATAAAAAAGGTAATAGTAACAGAGAACACACCAAAGGATGCTTTTACTGAAGAATTTAGTTCCAATTCTGCTACAAAGTAGTGATAAGTTTTTTTTATTGATGTTAGTTATTTAATTTCATCATTTAATGATGTGTTTTGATTGTTAATTTCTACTTCTAGTTTAAATCTTATCTTTGATAAGTTTAATTTAGGAGTTTATGTTTGATTAAGGTTCTTGTAATGCCTTTGATTTCCTCTATAAATACAATTACAGGGATGACAATAAAAAAATAGATCTTGGATTTTACCCCTTGATCTCCACAATTCTTTGTTCTTTAGCTAATGACTGAAATGTTCTAATTAATTCTTAGTTAAGAGCTAGAATTTTTCAATTGAAATAATGGGCACCTCTACATTCCAACAATTGGTATCAGAGTTTTTTTTTCAATTTTCCAACAACTTCCACCCAAGGAGTTTTAAAGGGGAATAATTAAAGGTTGCTGATTATAGGAACAATACTTTTTTTTTTCTTTATGTTTTATGAAATTACTCGGTTTCATGACATAAATCGACATAAATCATTAGTTTTGCGATTAACCGAATTGATTCAAGTTTTATGGGGTTTTTTTTCAATTTTATCCTTTACCATTTGAATAGATTGAGAATTAAACTTTATAATTTATTTTAATTTATTTGTTATGAGATTATCTCAGTTTCACGATCCAAGTTATAAATTTGACATGTTGAATACTGTGGATTAGGGTTTTTTTTTCAATTTCATTTATTTATTTATTTAATTTCATCCTTTCAATGTTTAATCAGGTCATATTGGACTAATCTCTACATTTGTTTTTCATTCTTAAAACGCACATTAAGAATACTTGAATACTTTTTTAAATGTAAAATAACAACGTATTTATAGGTGGAGAATTGTGTCTTTTCACCCAACAGGCAAAAATTAGAAATTTTGAACCATGATGATGAAGCAGGATCTAAAACTGATACTTGAGATCTATGTCCAAAATTTTCATGTACGATCTCAGATCTCAGCCTCGTGATTCTCTACGTGCATCGAGACTTGAGACTGGATTCCCATGGGCCCGACTTTCAACTTATTTCTGCACCGTGGGCCTGCAATTATTAGGCCCAAGTAGAGAGATACCCTAAAACTGATACTTGGGCGAGGATAATCCAGAAGAAGAATACTTAGCCACAACACCACCTAAAGCACCACTCATAGGAGTATTCTATTTCCTAAAGCATCCGCATTCTTTCCTTTAACTGAAAAGAGAGAGATGCCCTTAGAAGGATAATAAGTTATGTAGCAGCATCTTCTTCTTCAAGGATTATGTATTTTAATTAGAAAAGGACACACACGTATCCAAGATCTACAAAATATACTTTCCGCCGAGGGTGGAGTTTCCTTGTATCCAAAAAGAAAAATATCACACACGTATATATAATTGACCGTGGATCTTCCTCAATAAAAAAATCAATAAATTGAGAAATTTAGACATAAAATAGTGATCCTGTTGATGATAATAAAACAAGGATGCTGTCGCACAATGAATCTGAAAGAACCCCACTGGTTGAAATCATAATAATATTGGCTTGATCATGGAGCTCCGGTATCATATATGTCCGTTAGAGCAGAAGATTAAATTATTATTCATATTGTTTCCATGTTACAAAAAAATCCTACAAGATTTTGGTTAGAGTTGGTGAAACGAATTAGTGGGAGATGCCCCCTTTCCAGCAGCAGCGCCATTTTGCACGGGAAAATCACAGTGGAAGGATGAATGAATGAGGGGGCAGTACTCGTTCAGAACAATTACCACCTCCAGTTAACTGGGAGACACCGAGAGAGAGGTATATTAATTTAAATGTGGGAGCTTGCTTGGAAACCCAACCCAAGTAAGGCTGGTTCTGGTGGCTTGATCAGGGACACCGGTGGCTCTGGTTAACTGGTTTTTTCGGGTTTCTCTGGTGTAGACTCAAATCTTCTGGGGTTGCAGGAAATTAAATATGGGCTGCAACTTGCATGCTATCGAGGCCGCACGACAGTGATTTATAACTCTGACTCCTTCGTGACGATGTGTATATATATACATATATTTATATACAAGTTTAGTTCTCTCTTCATGGATAGAAGGGGCCTTGAGAATTCTTTATTCACTTGGGGAAGCGAACTCATGTGCTGATTATTTAACTAAACATGAAGCCAAAAACAGCTAAAGTTCCGAATCCTTGGTTGCCGAGAAAGTCTTACACAGGAGCCTGTTGTTGCTACCTAGAAACAGGAGAGAATTGATGTGGGTGTTAAAGGAGATGTTTGTTAATATTTTAAAATATAATTTATATTATTCTTCAACTCATCTCTTTAAATAAAAAAATTTTGAACTTGAAACTTGTGCAGATCTAAACTACTTCATGCTTGATTTTTATTAAATAGAATAAAGATCGTGAGATTTGAACTCGTGACTGCTGGATCAACAAAACTCTAATACTATATCAAACAATCATCTCACTTAAAAACTTAAACTTTCAAGTAAAGTTTAATTTATATTATTCTCCACCACTCAACCTTCGGAGCAAGGTTTTATGGAATTCGCACGTCTGCATTCGATCCCCTTTTATTTGGAAAAGATGATCGATCCCTTTTATTTGGAAAAGATGATAACACTAGAATACCTGAAAATCTTTAAAGATAAAAACGATATTATGATCCCCCACCATAACTTTTTCTAATTAAAATACATAATCCTTGAAGAAGAAGATGCTGCTACATAACTTATTATCCTTCTAAGGGCATCTCTCTCTCTTTTCAGTTAAAGGAAAGAATGCGGTTGCTTTAAGAAAGAAATAGAATACTCCTATGAGTGGTGCTTTCCAAGACTTGTAACTATTAAATGCTCCCCTTTTTGTCTAAGCTCTTAAGAATATCAGTTGGACTTGATGTTGCGCAGCCGAGGGTCGGTCTGGTAGAAGACAACGTCTCCTGTGTCGCTCACGTAATGATCTTCTCCGATGCTTCTCACTAGATTGCTGAACAAGTGGAATGGAAATGGCCCAGATTTCTTAGGCTCGCGATAGTACTTTCCAAGCACCGGCTTAGCTGCCCTTGTCTGCAAAAAACGCAGGAATCAAACTATCAATATTCGTTCACAATGAACCAATCTGCACTTTATAATTGTTTTGCAATCTGAAAAATATATATTTCTTGGGGGCGGTGAAGATGCGAGTACCGCTTCTACCAAGTGGTAGTGTGGAATCTGAGGAAACAGATGGTGTATAACGTGCGTGCCAATGTCATGGTGGATGCCGTTGATCCATCCATAATCACGATCCACTGTTGTAAGCCCTCCACGCAAGTAGCTCCATTCCTGTCGGAAACACAGGCCTTGAAACTTACTTCTTCTTGGTAAGATAAATCCTTTGCAAGTGCCCAGTATTTTGAGAGGATATATACATATTTATATATATATATATATATAACAGTATTATACCTTGCCGCGGTACCAGGGAAGCTTCTGTTCATGGCCATGGTGGTGCAGGTATGTGACAAAGTCCAGCCACATAACAAAAATCTGCAAATAGTATTAAACCTCAGTGATTTCAGTAGCGACAAGTAGGAGATCCAAAATTTACGGGGTAAAGTTACTCACCAAGTACGGGACGCCATGGATCTTAAGCACTTGGACCGGATCAAAAACTAAGGATGAATAGATGAGCAGAAGAACCATTATAGACCAGCAGACAGTTGAAGTTAACACAGCTTTCCTTTCACTGGGAGCGAACAATTTACTGTAGGGATTGAAGTGGGAACCTTCTTTACCTGGACTTCTTTTCCACTGAAACACAAAAGGCAGCGTAAAATCAAAATTAAGACTCTGAAAGAAATCCCCATTCTCTCTTCAAATTATCGAGATCTATGCCTGCCTTAATTTCTTCTGTTTCCTTCTATCTTTTTTTTTTTTTTTGTTTTTCTGGTAAATATCTATCCTTGATAAAGTCAAGATGTGAGCTCTCACCAGATATATGGGGTATGCTAACATGGGTAGAGGCACAGTGTATCTCATAATCCGAGTAGTCAAATCTAAACTCTTGTAAACCTTCTCAGGCAACTGAAAGAGATTAAAGAGGACATTTAGCTAAAAAATTAAAGAGATGAATAGTAATTTAAATGAGCAGCAGAATTTAAAAAGAACACGGACATTCATTTGTTCACTTGAAATTTAAATGAGAAGATCTCAGTGAGGTTAAAGGAATATGTACCGGAACCCATGATTCATCATGTTCTACATTGCCATGATTCTGATGGTGTGTCCTGTGGCTAATTCTCCTGTAAAATACCATTCATGTACAGCTTGAAGGCCATGTAAAAAATGTATGATGGAGATGTTAAAGAAACTACATGACTGTGCTGGAAAAACTCACCATCCGTGGTAAGGTACGAGGATTGAAGAATGCAAGATATGCCCCACCACATTATTTAGCAAGTGATTGTTGGAAAAGCTTCCATGGCCACTGTAAAAGAAGAAAACTCATTTTTTCATTACTGATGTACACATCGAAACACAGATTTTCAATACCAGGCAAGAAAGAGATAGAATCTGACAACGTAAAACCAAATATGGAAATGTTATTACCAGTCGTGTCCAAGAACAAAGATTGCCCAGAACATTGTCCCCTGAGCAGCCCAGTAAAGCGGCCAACAAATCCAGCTATCTAAGTGAAGGGCAGCTGCTGCCAAGGCAAAGACGACAGTAACATCTCTTAAGACATAACCCAGTGACCTCCATGGATTTTTGACCCAGCAATGCTTTGGAATGGCAGCTCGGATCTCGGCAATCTTGAACGGAGGAGGTGCACTGGGATCAAAATCGCCATCACCGTCGATCCCATCAACGGTACCATTTCTGGCATCTTTATTGTTCATTGTCTCCAGATAAGATTTCTCCACCATGCTCGACTGACTTGGAATCCCAATATCTATGTTGGGACCAAGTTTACATTCTCTAGGGCTGGTGCTGTCCTTGTATGGGAAGGGAGAGCAGCTAGCCTGTAAATTTATAAGATAAAAGGGAGAAACTCGTAGCGCAATACGGTACGGTGTCGCGTCATTCTGGAACGACTGCTTTTGTTCACCCCATAGCTACACTTGTTTTTTTTAGGGCAAAAAAAAAAAAAGAGGGCGATAGTTTATTTGAAAATTAAAATTGATTTATAAATTATATATATATATATATATATTTTAATTTAGAGTTTTAAGAAATCAAAAGTTTCGGTGCTCTCAATCGAATTTGACACGTGGCGTTAAACTTCAACTGCATAAACCATAGTTATTGATTCCGTTCCGTTCCGGCCGGAACGTTCCGTTCCGTTCATAAATCCGGGACAAAACGGCGTCGTTTTCGTCCCGGTTTTAATTCCGGTCCGTTCCGGAAATTCCGGCCAAATTCCGGCCGGAACGCCCCGGTTCCGTTCCGGGTTCAAAATCTATTTTTTTTATTTTTTAAAAATTATTTTTGACATCCATACATCAAAATAATTTAAAACACCAAAATATTTTAAATAAAAAAAAATTCAAAATTTAATTATGCTTGTTAAATTAATATTTTATTTTTTTCATATATATATATAATTAATTATATATGAACAGTACGACACCGAAACGGTACGCCGGAACGCTCCGAAACCGGAACGTTCCGTTCCAATGGAAAATCCGGAACGGTATTGATAACTATGGCATAAACAATCCCAATCCGTACCATTTTTTTCTTATATTAGTTTTATTTTAATTTGAGAACAAATGAACGTTGTCGTTTTTATATATTTTATTTTTCCTAGGCAAAGCAAACTAAGCACCCATCGTGCTCCTGATTTGAAACTCTGTTTTTTTGTTTGTTTCATGTGCATCCTTGGAGCTATCTCGGTTGCAGTGTAATCTGTGTTTTATATTTATTTTAATTTATATTTTTAATATGTTATATATTAAAAATGTTTTCTAATAAATTTCTGAGAGAAAAATAAATTAAAAAATAATCACTACCACAGCTTCCAAAAGGGTATATTTAAAAATAAAATTCTTCGCAGGGTTCAATGGAATTATTACAGTCAAGTCCTTCAATTTTAAAACGAATTATCTTTGGTCCTGCAAATTATTAATTAATTTGAACATACTTTCTCTTTTCTATTTATCAATTAATATTTTTTATTTTGCGAAAATAAATGTCATATTTTCTTAGAAGGTTAGGGTTTTTTTTCCACAGAAAAATGCGGCCTCGCTTTAATTAGGCTAACGAAAAAGTCGCAAGTTCTGATGCAGGTTCCATATTTTGGGGGAAGACGTTGAGAAATTCGTCACTATTCTCGTAATAATCACATCATGAACTTTCAAAATTTAAGAACAGTCAGCATCTTCCTTGTCCCGCAACATTTGAAATTAGCAAATAGACATTAAAGTCTACTGAACACCGACTCGCCATTACTATTACCTTTAATTTGCAGGGGTGATAATACTTTTTATTTTATTTTATCTTTTTAAATTATATATGTTGATAATTCTTGCTAAATTACTGGGAAATTAGGGTTTGAATCTGGCTTTCCATCCTCAAGATTCCGAAACGAGGAGAATTTTGTTTTAGAAAACACGTCGACGCATCTCTCTGAAGAAGCAGATGCCAAGTAAGTTTTGAAAATGACTGCACGGCCGCAACTCAACTTGGCAGACACTTGGGCCACCACTGTCGTCCGGCGGGATCGAAACGGTGCCGTCGATATAAACAAGGTTTTAGCCATCATCTCAGTTAGGCACCCCCGTCTCCTAAAGTAACATCCACATACTCGAATGCAAATTAATTTATGCATTTGAAAAAGCTGAACAGAGAGCATGCGCTCTTTGCCCCCCCATACTTTAAGTGATGCTGATGCCCTGTGTCGTCTCGGAGTTGCTGCTGCTCAGGATTCTGTCGTTTCGCCCTTTGGCTTTCTCTGACAATTTTTGATCGTCGCAAAAAACACAGCCGTTATACTCAGCCCCGTCTCTACCGTGGAATCTCGCCAGTAGAATTATGCAAGTAAATTCCAAGACTTTTTAATTTTGAAAAAAAATACATATGCCAAATGCAGTGAATATCACGTACAATAATTTCATAGAAAAGTCATAAAAATGTAAACTCAGATTTAAATTTTATCAACTTTCAACGTGCATGCCCATGTTACACCTATATGCAAGAAGATTTCAAACTTCGTGGATCTAGTTCAATTGTCTCGTACTCTTAACAAAATACTCGTTTTGATTTGAATTCAAGATTTATTGTGTAAATTATAAATTCTTTGACATCACGTCATACACTTTAGAATACGAGTTGTTTTGAGTGATCATTTTAATTTGTTTATTTCATGAATTATTCGTGAAAAATGACTTTTAAATTATGATGTCAGACGGGTTAATTTTAAATGAACTCCTAAATTTACAGTGCTGGACAATAACAACAACATAATTATACTCTCTCTTTTTGTAAAGGGAGTTAGTTTGGCAATGGAAACTTCTGTGATACTACGTACTTTCAATGAGCAGCGTCTGTTTGGCTAGGACGGTGCCTACTTGCCGTCAAGAAAAACACTTTACAGCGTTACTAATTTAACTGACCCGTGAAAAAAATAAACGTCTGGAGTTCTTGGAGGGTACTGGGACCTGCAGAGGGTTGCGTTTATAATTAAAAAGTGATTTTGAATTTTTTTTTAAATGAAATATTTTTATGTTATTTTAATATAATAATATTAAAAAATTAAAAAATATCATTTTTTTAAATAAAAAATATTTTTTAAAAAAAAACCCAAAATCCTAAATAGTCACTAAATCCAATAATTACTCCCAGTAGATTTTGTCAACAAAGACACAGACATTGAATCATTGCTGGGTGGCCGAGTTGCGGTAAAGCAATGGAATCAAGAGATATGCTCTTCTTTTTCCAGCTAATTTAACTTCTCTTCTCACTTAATGTTAATTAATATTAATGTCCAGCGTGTTTTTTTAAAATAAAATATATATTTTTATTTTTTATTTTAAATTAATTTTTTATGTTAAAAATAATTTTTTAAAAATAAAAAAATATTATTTCGATATATTTTCAAATAAAAAACACTTAAAAAAAAAACCTTAACTATACTCTAAACTATCATTTAATTTAATTCCATGTACATAAATTAGCTGAGATACCCTTCATGAAGTGTTTATTTGAAAGTTTAGTTGAAATTATTTTTGAAAGTAATTTTTGTTCAATGATGTATTAAAAATATATTTTTATTTTTTATTTTAAATTAATATTTTTATGTTAAAAATAATTTAAAAAAAATATTATTCCGATATATTTTCAAATAAAAAACAGTTCAAAAAACAACCGTAATTATACTTCTAAATTATCATTTAATTTAATTCCATGTACATAAATTAGCTGAGATACCCTTCATGAAATGTTTATTTGAAATTAGTTAAATTTATTTTTGAAAGTAATTTTTGTTCAGTAATGTATTGAAATTATATTTTTATTTTTTTAAAATTATTTTTGATATTAATAAAATAATATAAAATTACAAAAAAAAATAATTTAAGTTACAAAATAAAAAAATCAATTTTTTTAAAAGATATTTCTGAAAGGGAGGGAAAAACAATTTAGATGAGAAGAAAAAAAGTGATATAATTATTGATCCTTGTTTTAATTAATTTCTGTCGTACAAGAAATGGATATGAACGTGCATGCATGAAATCATCATGAAAAAGTACCTCTACAGCAAATTGTAGAAACATGCATCTGTCAATGCCTAACAACTTGCTTTAATTGAGCACAGAGGAGTACTGTGCTGATTAAGTGCGTCTCCTTTTTTTATATATCAATTCAATCTTTAATATTAAGTTGACTTTGGTTTGACTGAGAATTGAATTTATAATTTATTTTTTATAAGGATGAATTTCTAGTAATGCAATTATATACATAAAATTTCATGTATTAAAATTAAACTAAAAATTCTATCAAAATTCCAATATTGAATTTGATTTCAAGAAAAAATAGAAACTCTTTTGAAGTGCTCTTCATGTGCATGAATTCTTTATTAATAGTTAGATTTGAATTTTGTGTTCGGATGAAAAAATATCCACATAGGCTCATAAACCTTAACCGTATGAGATCTTAATTTATTTTGATGAAGATGAAGATAATGATTATCAATACGAGCTCGAAAGCTTTAACCATATGAATCTTAACTTGATTTGATGAAGAAAAAAGAGGCTTTATACCTTTGTTTTTTTAGTTTGATTTGATGGCGAAAGAGATTAAAGATTTTAATTATATTTTTTCCTCGATTAACTTCAATTTCTCTGAGAGAACTTCCAAGTATTTTAGTCTAGTTTGCTTGTTGTCCTTATTTATCTTCTATTTTTCTTCTTCTTGTGTTTGACTTGCTTACCTTATTATCTATTTTTAGACGGATCATATAAAAAATACCTTAAATATCCTTCATCTAAAGGGTATTTTATAAAAATTAATATGACAATCACATAAAATACCCTTAGTTAGAAATATATTAAAGTAATAGCCATAAATATATTTGAATTGAGCCACTCTCTCTCTTTTTAATTTAATTTAGTCTTGGACCCAACAAATCTAATTTAGTTCTAAACCCAATAAATTCAATTTATTTAGTTTTTGATAGTTTAAGATATGGGCGAGATTGACCAGCAGGGGTTGTGGCTCAGTGGTTGTTGGGGAGCACCCTCTTTCATTCGAACATGGTTCGAGTCCCAATGGGAGTGAGGCTGAAGGTTTCCTCCCTTCTTGTCTCTTCTGGATCCATCCCTGCGCGGTATGCTTGTCACCCTCGCGGTGCTTTACATGCTCATTGAGCTTGCAGGATGTTCAGTGGAGCCGGGAAATAGTCGAGATGCACGTAAACTGGCCCGGATATCCCGGTCACAAAAAAAAGAAGATATGGGCGAGATTGAAATCTTAGTGTACAAATATCTCTCGAGATTAATTTACTTTTATAATTTTAGTACAATAATTAAATTTATCTTCAACTTATCTCTTACAACCTGAAACTACAGTAAGGAAAAAAGAAGGCTCTTGCATCCTGGTAACCCAGTCCAGAGGTTTTCTTCAAGAAGGTGAATCTCCGCCATGGATTCATAAACTGAGAGTTTTTAATAAATTTTACAAGATTTGGATGCTTAATCTCTCCTTTTTTCCTTGCTGTGCGTTCCTGGGAAAATGCTTAACAACAACACACTGATCAAGGATTGTAATATTTGCACGAAACAGCAAGTCCTTGAATCATTCATCGAGACTTGGAAGCATAACATGCTGCTACGCAAAAGTTTCAACGCGAAACTCTCTAAATCTGGGTCCAGCAGCAGGAGAGGATCATGTGGCTACAAGAATCCAGAATATTAATTAGCAGGCCAGCTGACAGCAAAGTCTGAGGTCCGCAGCTTTGCTGTTGTTTTTCTGGAGATAATTTGAGGAAGGAGAGGACCAAACGAGGAGAAGAACCTGGTGTATTGGGCAGGACCACCGTTTAAGGACAAGAGAAATTTATAGCCATGGCAGATCCGTTGCTAGAAGGAAACTACCCGCAAAAGAGTCCATATCAAGAGCTCTATCAATTGTAGTTGTGTGGTGGAGACCTTTCATGACCACCATTATAGCTGCCGCCGCCCCGACCTTTTATTGGAGGCCATGGTTTTTACAAGTAAATATATTCATGCATGTATAGGATTAAGGGTTCTTGCAGTATATTAGTGCATTTCTTAGCTAGTAAACCTAATTGTTTTTTTTTATTTAAAAAATAACCCCTACACACTTGGAGATTGGTGAATCTTTGTAAAGAGGATCCTTACAAGTTTAAATATTAAATACTAATACTTTTAGAAAATTTTGATGACATGAAACTTTTAAAAGGAATTCCTTTGAGAACTCAGAATTTTGGTGAATTCTTTTCAGAGACTTGGAATTTTAGTGGATGTTTGAGAGCTTGGAGCTTCAATGAATCTTTTTGAAGGATCTTTGAAAGCTTGAAAATTCAATGAATTCTTTTAGAGGATCCTTGAAAAGTGGGGGTTTGGTGAGTCTTTTTGTAGAACTCTTGAAAACTTGGAACTTGAATAATTTCTTTTAAAGGATCTTTAAGGGCTTGGAACTTCAATAAATCCTTTTAGAGGATCATTGACAACTTGAAACTTTGATGAATCTTTTTGAAGGATCCTTGAAAACTTGTAACATCAATGAGTTCTTTTTTGGGATCCTTGAAAATTTGGAACTTCGGTGAATTTTTTTGGAGGATATTTGAAAACTTGAAACTTTAGTGAATCTTTTTATAGAATTAATGGATAGATAAATTATTGGTGAGCATTATCTTGGACTCGTTCTTTCTTTCATTCTTTTCCATTCACAATTTATACTTTTATGGGTCAAAAGTAGTACAATTGAGCACGACTTGTTCTTGATTTGATTTGTTTTTTGTTTTTTTTATGTGAATGACCTTAGAATGGATCCTAAGTTGCCTATGTAGCTTTATAATTAAAGTATCAAGTCATGACATAGTTTAAAATAATTTTCTTCTATTTTATATGTCATTCATAGTTTATACTCACATGGGCCAAGAATATATATATATATATTTAGTTTTATATCAAACAATTTAGGCTTGTGTTATTTAGAACTTGAAATACCTTCCAAAATATACTTGTTTCAAGAATTTCCTATTAATGGTTATAATTTAGAAAATAAAATCGCAATCAAATTCATTTTTTTAAAGGATCCTATAAACACATTATGATCATTAAAAAAAACCAATCGTAGTTAAGCATACTTGAAAAATAGATACTAGCTTTGGCAATGGAAGGGGATACAAGTTTGGAACACTATAGGGCTATGCAACATTTTTAAAAGGAAGAACAAATCAGAAACATAGGGATGTACATTGAGGGCAGGAGAATAGGTTCTTGGAACACATTAAATAGTTTCTATTGTTGATGATGTGTTTTTTACAAAACATAAAACATGTATATAAATCACATAATGAAAGAAAAATAAACTTACAATACTTAACAAAAATAATTTGAAGGTGTAGATTGAGACAATAATCAATTCTCTAGTTTTAAAATATTTTTTTTTGTCTATTATCGAGAAATGATCAATTCTATGACCTTAGAACAATTTATTTCTTGTTATATGGTGTTAATAGTATGATTGCAATATTATTTCTTAGGCTTACTCTTTAATATTTTATTTTTGGTAGCACAACCAAGAATAAATGACAAACCAAACTTTGTATGTTACTCTATAATTTTATTTTATTTTGACAAAATGAAAGCAAAATAGAGTCTTAGAAAAACTAAAAGTTTTCTACATTATCAAAACTATGTCAGAAATATCTTTTTTTATTGGCAATTCTGATAACTAATTTTAACATAACTTTTAAAACAAAAAGGATACAATTTTCTAGTGTAAATGACAACTTTATCTCAAGTAGAGTTTTAATAAACATAATTTTTCTTTCACTCCCTAACAATTCCTCACATGAATGAAAATCAATTAGTCATAATAAAATACAAAGTAGACAAAAAAAAAAAAATAGTTGTTGTTTGGATGAGGTAGCTTTTGACCCTGAACCTTCCATAGTGAGACTATTAGATTCACTCGGAAAACCTGTGAACATGATCTTGAATTGTTCATTTTTTTTATGTGAAACAAACAATAGAGATCACATAGTGCTTTTTCTTACACTTTTGGTTCTCATGGTTATATTCATTTTGTCCCCAAACATGTTATGGTTTCATAAAGTGTTATAGAGAGTTTAACATTTTCAATACTCGTAAAAGTGACATAGTTTCACTCTCATATAAATTTGAGATCACCAATCAACTAGGTCAAGTTGTCATCATGATAACTATTTGAATATAGACTTGAATGTTCTGGTTTCATAAAGTGTTATATAGAGTTTAGCATTTTCAATACTCGTAAAAGTGACATAGTTTCACTCTCATATAAATTTGAGATCTCCAATCAACTAGGTCAAGTTGTCATCATGATAACTCTTTGAATATAGGCTTGAATGTCATTCCCCTTGATGATTTATCAACTTGTTCTCATGTTAAACATTTTATTAGTGGCTTTGAAATATTATTCTTCAACTTTATATTCAATAAATATAATCTCATTTTAGAGCAATTATCTTATAGTATTATATCTTTTATAATTTTGTCAATATTTACCTTTATATATAATATTTTATGCCTTATCATTACATGTGACTATTACAATTTATACAAATTGTCGGCATAGATTTTGGCCAACTCAGAACATCCTAAAAAACAAATTAAGAGCTACTTTACTTCTTCTCCATCATTGTCTAAAGCTATAAACTCAGACTCTTTCATGGATCTAGATATACATGTTTATTTAGAGGATTTTCAAGAGGCTATAACTCCTCTAATAGTAAAGATAAGTCTATTTATGGATCTTACTTTTTTAGTATTGAGTATCCAATTAGCATCGCTATACCTTTTAAATATAGCTGAATATCTCATATAATAAAATTTATATTTTGGCTAGCTTTGGTAGAGGAACCATAATTGTTTTATTAAACATCCTTACACTTTCATGTATTTATAGGATGATTTTTAACCATTAGATAACTCATATGATGTCTTGTCCAATTCTTATAAGGTACTTTATTTATAATACAATTTTCTAATAAAATATCCCCACACAAGTGTCAAGGTAATTTTAAATTTATCAAGATAGCATCAATATTTGTTTCTTGCATTCAACACCATTCTCAATCTTTTCTTATCATATTGATCTTCATGCTAAGTTGATTTTTAACCTCTATTTTAAAATGTTTAGCCATTTTAAATGCAAAATAAATGCTGAGAGATGACATTAAAAAATAAATTCAATTAAGTAAATGATTAAAACAAAATAAATATCTATTAAAAGAATAAGAACCAAATATGTAATGATGAAAATTTCAAAAAAGGTTGAAATTTTATAAAAAAAATAGTAATCATAATAACATGAAACTAATCTAATGTAAAACAAATTGAATGGCTAGTATGGAATTTTAAAGGTCAAACACGAAAATCAATGAGATGAGAGAAAATGAAGAAAAATAGAAAAGATCATCGAGACCAAAATAGATGTCTATTGGCCACAAACACAAACTAAAAATAAAGGAGACATTGAGTCTAATCAAGCCCTACCATGAAAGTCGGTGTTTAGCTGCTAGAAGACACTACATGCGTTACTTGAAGAGCATGAACGTCTCTAACACACTGACAAGTAAATCACACGCGTCAATCGTCTTTTTAAATAATATTTTATATTTAATAAAAGATAAAATTGCCCTCATTTAACTTTATTATAACAAAAAAACAGAGGGAAAAGAGGGGAATCCCCTTGAATATCTATTTTAAAAATTGTATTTTAAGAATAATATATTTATTTTATTATAGAGTGAAAAGGCTATAAAAAGCCTATAGATATCAATTTTAAAACTGTTGTTTTTAAATGTGATAAAAAAGAGACAATTTTATCATCATTCAAATTAAAAGGTAATTAAAGTATTTCATTAAATAGTGAAACTCATCTATTTCAAGGGTAGTGGTTTATTAAAATGCCAATCGAATTGATCCCTTTCACCTGCCGATAAAACTTGCAAATTGAATCACTCGATTGGTGGATTAGAACGTCAACTTTTTTTCTTTTTCTTTCTTCTCTACACGTATCTGCCTCAGCATACTGGAATTGAAGTTGACATAAATAAGTAACACCGTTGGCAGGCTTGTGGAATGGAGTAATATTTCACACGCAAATTCCTGTCTTGCTAAAATGAGATACACGCCACATTCTCTGCTCAATTATTATAAAAAATCAATCAATCTACACAAAAATATAGTACTAAAAGAATCTCTGGTTTTGCCAGTTCTCAAAGAAAGAAACCTATGGGACAAGTTAACTAACAGCAGAAACTACCTCTGAGCTCAAGTTTCCATATACCAGTTGCTGGGCATAAGACCATTCAGGCCTTTCTTCACTGAAATAGGTTTCTGGGTCTTCTAATCACTCTCTCTACTCCGCCATTTACAACTAAAGAAGCTGAATAAACCATCCTTTACATCGGCAATCCCAAACATACTGTACATGTATCACTAGATTCAGTGTAATTCACTTGTAGATCACAAGTGAGATGAAGACATGCTACTCCACCAGGGTGTTATTGAATAATTTCTCCCATAACGCTTACAGAAAAAAGAAAATTAAGAAAACGAAACTTCGAGGATTTCTGAGTTGCACAAAACAACCTCCTCAATGTAAATTCATTCGCTTTCTGTTTGGAAGTAACCAGACATTCTGCTGTAACAAAACCATCGCACAGGAATGCTGTCAACGAGTTCGAGATATGGATTATGCCTTGCATGAACTTACATGAAGGAGAGACTCTTTTTGAGGTACACACATCTAGTGCATTTCTTGTCTCTGAAAGCAAATTGCTTCATCAGGTAACGAATTTTCCTCATGCTTCATAAATTCTCCATTTCCATTGCAAAGCCGGGCAGATAATGTAGGGGATAAAGATGCATAACTACCTGATTTATTTGAACATTCACAGCATTTGTAAGAAAAACCTAGAGAATATTGCTCATAATACAAAGTTGATTAAAATGATCTGGTGGAAATCAAAGAGAAGCACCTCTAAAGGATGAACTTCTTTCAAAGTCTCTGGTCGTGTGTAATAGGATGGTCCCTGAGAGAACAACGATGAAGCCACATATTTCTGATATGATGCTTCCCACATTCTGTCCATCCCAATCCTGATACGATGTATTTTACCAATAGATAAAGTCAGATCACAAACAGGATCAGAAATGACACATTTTACTGTTTGAAATCCAGGTCTGGAGGAGAAAAAATGGACGGTTCCCAAACTAAGCCTAATGGCAGCATCCTCAACCAGATGACTAGGCCTGTCATAACGAGTGAGGCCAAAAAAATCACCCAAAGAAACAGATTTGCTAGCATCTTAGAATTCAGTCAAGACATTTTATTTATCCCATCTTGCATCGCTTTACAAATCAATGCTTCAACAAGATGAAGCTACATTAGCGTTCTTCCAGTGCAATACAATTAAAATGAAAAAAACACCAGCAATAATGTACAAAGTAATGATATAAATGCAATAACACAGAGTAAGCTTCCTTACGAGAATTCTTACCTTGAACATGATTACACTGGCAAGAATTGTAAGTGACGTGAACATGACATAATATATGGGGGAGACAACTGCAGTATTGAACGTATCAAGTGCCTGAAACACCAAAGATTGCAGTTTTTAAGCAAAAAAAGAACTTCAGATACAAGATACATTCTAACCATCTTTAGGGTCTAAAGAGCCACAGAATATGCAGCACAGATGCAAGTAAGAAAACGGAAAAGTTGCAGTTTTGGGATAAACACAATTTGATAGTTTCGTTTCGCGCTTCAGAAGAATCATTTGTTCCCAGCCAACATATCTCCGAGAGAATTATTAATGAATGAAAGGTGTGCTTATAGCTATGGCCTACAGTGCGATCTATCACTTCACCTAAGAAGTGTTTTCAAGGTTAATGGGATGTTGATAGTGACAGCCTCATGAGACAAAATTAACCGGTCAACTGTACTGGGGAACACTTGATCAATTTGGGAAGTTTTTTTTTTTACTTGATACTTGTTGCATCTAAAATCATGGCCAATCATCACATTAAATGCACGGATCAGCTTTACAGCTCATTTTCTAGCAATCCCGTTATATGAAATCTATACTTGGAGTGGTTGCTCCCTCAACCCATTTCTGTTTGTGAAGTTTTAGTGAAATTATGACTAGTAAAACTATCTTTAACTTTAACATGGTATCCTGGTTGAAAGTTAAGGTTAAGGAGGTAATGAAGGCAGGATTAGCCTACACACTTGTGCATTCCATTTGGAGATTAGGATAGGCTAAAATTGATTGGATTGGAATTTCTTTGGAGAAAGATTTGATAGAGTGAGAATCAAGAGAGAGAAAACATGGCAACGCAACGAATGGGCTCATAATCCAACGATGCTCTTGCAAGCAAGAGGACTGGGATCTACAGCTCAAGTCTCAACTTTGTCAATCCATCACCAATCACAAAAAAGTATGAAAATCATGGTAGAATAGAGGGAAAATCACGGTAGCATTTTTAAAGAAACCATTAAAGAACAACAGGGGAGTTTAGGGATCTCCATAAGAAAAAATAATGGTCATGTTGATGCCATCAATTAGAATTCCATTTTAAATTTTGGAAAGGAAAATGTGTAAAAAAGAGATTTGGATAAACAACAGGGATATGCAAACTACACAGGCAAATCATGTGTAGAATTGGAAGAATGTCATATTCTGGGCAGCAACTAGCTGCTGAGTAAAACAATGGCAAAATGTGCACCAGGTCATGCCATATGTCCAGCAGCAAGTCAAATTGATTGGACACGACTGCTTAAAGTTACGTGTGATTTAAGTAAAAGATCAGAAAAGCAAGCAATGCTGAACATAGAGAAAAGACATCTAAAAGGAAGCAATACAGAAAATAGAAGATCAAGGAGAAAAAGGAGGAAGATCTAAGCAGCAGCAAGATTCTGGAGATTAAGCACAATAAGTTTATTCATGGAAACAAAAAAGCAAAATCTCCACATTTCTAACCTTGTTTAGATAATTCATTTGCGTGATGACACATGTGGCCACAATAAGCACAAAGAACCAAGTCTCTGGATAGAGTAATTGGTTGTTTCCTTCAAATGTTAATTTCAGTGCAGTACCAACGGCCTTAACACTCATCACCTGCACATGATATGGAGACAAAATGTATTAAAGAAAATAAAACAAAAGGAAGTGAGGTTTACACAGTTCTTTGATCTTAGTCAAAGAGGAGAAATATTCAAGCAATTGTATTGGCCAAAGCCCCATTACATAAACATGTAACATCAGTGCACTCAGGGAAATATTTTCAGCCTTATGTTGGCCAAGAAATAGCATTGATAACATTTTTATCAATCACCTGGTTAAAAATTATCATGGGAAAGTTCTTTTTGCACATTATTAATTTTTTGTTCATTGAATAGTGAATTTCTGCAACAATTCAATGATTGCAGACCTTTTAGCTTCAAAATGAATGCAACTCCATCCCCATCAATGCAGAATGGTTTGTTAATTTATCGAGTTATTATATTTTTTAATGCAGATTGAAATGAAAGAAAACCGTATCTACATCTATAAATTTGGTGTTATAATTGAAAATAAAAGTACCATTGCTGGTTCAGATGATTTACCGAAAGAGAACCCATGAATGAACAGATACCGGTGAACACTAACACATTCGAGTGGCCACATTGTGGAGCAAAATGGACGATCATAATGAAAACCAACACAACCACTGAACCCACATAAAGCAAAAAAGCTGCAACAGAAGATAATAAGGTAAGTTAACAAAAAGAACTTTAAATAAAATAAAGATAGGCATATTAAGTTGCAAACTAACCTGGTTGAATAGCCATACTCCATATTTCCTGCACAGAAGTTATAGGGCGCTCCTGTGGTGCATGAATCACAATTACAATAGAGCCAGCAATGCACATCACACAACCCAAGATCCCTAATTGGTGTAACTTCTCATTCAAGATAAAGTGAGCCAACACAGCACTACAACATTAAAAAATAAAAATAAAACACAAGAAATGTGGTTAAGAAGAGATTTAATATAAAAATTCCAAAAGATTCAGTATGCAATACTAACTTAACATAAGACATACCTGACAATAATACTCAACGCACCGAGAGGGGTAACAAGAACTGCTGGAGCAAACGCATATGCAACAAAGTTTGCAACCTCTCCAACAATCACTATATGAGAAACCATACAACAAGAGATATTTTACGAACAATCAGCGATTATCAGATGGCAATTAGAAATCACAATTCCCGTATCCGTAACCAACTACCATTCCTCAATTTGACTAGAACAAGGAAACTCAATCAATTCATAAGCTACCAAATGAAAAAAGAAATCGACTTAAAAAAAAAATCTTAGTTACATTAAGCTGACCACCTGAATTCAATGACATTAAGAATCATTAAATTTTACAATTACATCAAAAGAATGACAAGATTCAACCAACTTAGGAAAAACAAAAACAAAACACCTATTCATTTCCAAAGAATAAGACAACAAGATCATAACAATGTGCCATTCCCGCACAAGAAATTCATAAAGTTTCCCAAAACCAAAAGAAAAGTCGTTAACAAAGAAAAGGCCAACTTACTTGTGATCATGCCTAACCACCATAGTGGCTCTAAGAGATATGAGAACCCACCAACACCTAAAAAATCCACACCAAGCCCATTTGTTAAAACCAAAAACCCATTTCAAAAAACCCGAAAAAGAAGATTGTTTTTGTTTACCAGCTCTAACACCAGAAGCTGCAGCAGCTCTTCTAAGGCCTTTCTTTTTAATAATGAAGCTAGCACCAATAAACGCACTTGAAGACAACGCCAAAACAAACCCTTTCAAATTGTCTTGAGAGAAACCCATTTGAAGGTTGAAACTCTTCTCTTCTCTTATCTTCTTTGTATATGTTCGTTTATTGTTACGATGCTGATCCTCGTTTCCTTCTCTTCATCTGCCAATCAATCATTGACTGCGTTCACGTTCTGATTAGTTAATAACAAGAGAATAAGAATGATGCTGCTCTCGTCTTTTTTTATATACAATATATAATTTCTCTTATTCTTACACTCAAGTCTTTTAATGTTTATTAAAAAAATCACATCTTGTATAATCTTTTGTATGGTTATTAAATTTAATCTAATTCAATATGTGAAAAAAAATTTAGCTTCCTCAGTTATAAATTAAATTATATAAAAATTATTTAAATATAATTCAAAAACAATTTTTATAACTTATAAAAACCATGGTGTGATTTTCAAAAGATTTCAAGATATTTTTTTTAAATATTGATATAATTATATATATATATATATATTAAATCATGACTATATTTTATTTAATGATATGGTAATAAAAATATAACACTTGTAAAATTAAACAGGAATTAAATATTAAGATGTTTGTTTGAAATTGTAATAATCTCATAAAAAATAAACCTAAACAAATTATAAAAATCAATTTAAAATTATTTATTCTTGTATTTTTTTTAATAAAAAAACATTATTTTGCATTGTTACTAAACCTGACCAGGGTCATTCTTGAAATCTCCCTACTGGCCATATTTTTAAGTAACCTATCAAGAAGATGATTCGGTTGACCTAGTACAAAAATAATTTAATGATCACAAAAATATTATTTTGTTTTTTAGAAAAAAAATTAAAGATAATATTTTTTAATATTAAATAATAACATTTATTGAATCAACATGCTGAACCCATGATCTAGATCATGAAATTTATTTTATTTTTTGTACCATTATTATTCAATAATATGATAAAACAAATGCTTTTTGAAAAATAACAAAAGTAACATGAGAAAATAATAAGGATATAATGCATTTTGGAAAATAAAAATTCAATCACATGAGAAGAAGACAAGTAAAGAAATGAAATGATAGATATACAGCAGAGAGATTGCATGATTCTGATATCAGGTTTTGCACCAGGCTTGGTTGAATGAATAGTTCCTATTCCTGTATTGCTTGAAACAGAGAATGCCGACAGCCAAGAAATAAATCACACTTCTTCTCTAAAGTGGAGAGAGTGACAGTTTGAATTCATTCCTCTACCTAACTATATGTATAAACGAAACAAAAATACTAAAACACAGTAAGAAGCGGCTTACAAGGCAAAGCACCATTGCCACTGAAACAGCTTCTCTAAGAAGTTGGCCTCCTATCCAAGATCCCAGAAGAAGAAATGGCTGAACAAGGGGCAACTTAAGCAGCACAGGCAAAGCTGGTGGTGACAATACTCATGCTGCAAGCACAGCATGCGTTTCTCCATTAGCATTAGCAAGAGAAACATTCAGAGAGTTCACAAAAGCCTCTTTCAGGTCTTCACTTCTGTACATGCTGGCCACTGCTGATTCATTGTCTCCCACTGTTGAATGTGAAGTGAGAAAAATCAGCACCAGTGACCCTCCAATGTAGCAAGTGGATTGAAGGAAGCATGTTTCAAGACTCTGAAAAGGATCAACCATCAGTAAAATGAATATCCAGGACACTTCATTAACAGAAGAATGCACCGGATTTGTCAGGAGTAACCAACACATGATATGGCACTGGTTTTCCACTCATTTAAGATGTATAACACCGGACAGCCCCTTCTCCTTCCAGCAGGAAGCACAATACAGGAAATAAATGTCTCGAGTACTACCAAACAGTCCATCTGAGTGTTATACAGAGTGATGATACAGAGCTTCCATACAAATAAAAAAATAAAAGCTCATAAAAACAATCTGTACAAGGATCATGTTCCCCAAAAGACTTCACTGATATACCTGCTAGGTAGATGTTTTCAGCTCAAAAGTTCATCTAACTTGCATTCATGCTGGAAGCCCTCTTTCTCCTCTTGTTCTTGGGCTTCGCGGCATCCTTCAAAGTTCTCTCTTCATTCATTTCAAGTGCAGTTCCAGATGTATCTGTAGCTAAAGTGGTTTGTTTGATATCTTCTGTACGTTTCTCTGTGTCCATTTTGGGACTATTTTCCTCACGTTCTTTTTGTTCCATATGCTGTGTCAATATTCCTACATGTTTCACACGCAAGTCAATTATGCATACTCTCTGTACCCCATCACAGAATCATCCAAGTAGACTGCATACATGCAGGAATCAGAAAGGATTGGAATGTAACCCTTCCAATGCATTTCAAAGCTGGAACATAAGATTCCATGACCACTCATACGTGAGGTTGCTTTGGCACACAAACAAAATTAAAAAAAGAAAAAAAAAAGGTATACCAGGTTGCCTTTTAAAAATATAAAAGGCATTCACATTGCATGTATGGATTCATTATCCACTATTTAATTAATGATCAAAGCAGCTGAGTACAGGTGGAAGGTTGCAACCACTGTAAGGTCATCAACCTATTAGGTTAATCTATGATAACTGCACCCTGTTCTATGGATTAGGACTATTACTGCACTCGACTCTCCTACACCCAAATGCCCATGCATTAAAATGTATCATGAATTCACAGAAAATGTCATGCCTCAAAATAATGAAGGCTATAACTCTAGCCATAGAACAATGGAATGGCAGGACATCTTCTGCCTCCTTGTCAGCTAATCCATGCAGAACCAGCTAGCCATCCTGTATCCTTTCAAAATAAATAAATAATGGAATGGCACGAGATCTGCAGTCTCCTTGTTGCTTTGTGAAATGTATTCAAGAGTTGTCTTCCCATCCAAAAAGAACTAGTCTAAGTCTGCTTCGAATTGCCTTGGATGGGGAATTTTTGCTTCACACTTTTATACAGTATTACAAATGAGTGAAATATGGATTAAGCTTGCAGGGAAAATGAGCAAAACCATTGACAAGCAAGGATAGAAGCGAAGGTAATTCTCATAAATTGTTCAAGTTGCATACCATGTGAGGCTACATTAGCTTTCAGGGAATCATGATCGACACCCTTCAAATAAGGATCCCTGAGGAGAGAAAATATGTGTCAGTATTTAAAAGTAATTATTCAAAGATAGGAAACAAATGAAGTTGAAAATTCCTTAAACCATATAGAATAGAGTTTCAAAAGGCACAAGAACAAGAAGAAAGGTTTATTATAATCCTGTAGGATTTCTAATTACCACAAAATCAGGAGAGCTTGATAACTAACCAACTTATGAAGTGATTAATTAGAACCCAATTCCACATCTCCACGCTTTCTTTCCATAAGTTGTGATCATACAGACTTGAGTCTATTACATGGAGCCATAAACTAATATTAAAGTATATGACAGAGAAAAGGTCTGGAAACTAATGTCATTAATATATGATAGGGCCAAGAGATCCTTACCCAGTAATAAAATTCATGATGCAGACAGCTTTTCTTCTATTTCCAACAAAACACACACTTGTTGTGCTAAGTTTATAATTATGATTTTGGCGATGGATGTAAAATCTTCTTTTGGCAGAGAAAGTTTGTACTTTAAAATAAATATCGGAAAGTGCTAGCACCATACCAGTTTGATGGACCCCCATGAAAATTCATAGCATTGCTCTCTTCTCAACTTGTTCCACCTTGTTCAGATGATTTGATATCACCATCATTGTCCTTACTGCTGAAGGTTTCCTCAGATAACACCTTCAATCTCTCAATATGATGCCTCGACAACTCACTACCTCCCACCTGCTCAACAGTTTTATTTTGCTCTTTTACATCACTACCAGCTACACTAACATTGCCAGCAGCAGTAGGGTGGCGCTTGATCTTGCGCAATGCTCTCTCTGTGCTGTACAATTCAACCTCCATCAATTCACAAGATAAAATTAGATTTGGAGCAAAAGACATAATCCCATGGCTGCATCCTTGAAAAGGTAGCAAATGACAGAGAGAGAGTAGATTGCATTAAAAGTGAATGAATATTTGGTATCAAAAAAGAAATGGCACCTCAACTTTCAAAATCTTTTTAAGAGAATAAACTCACTGCACTATTTATTTTCTTTGTTATGGATATAGCACACATAGAAGCAAGTTGCAAACAATGCATAATAGCACTCTGTGGCACACCCTCCCCTCCAGCTTTCTGAATTGCACAAATATCACCATTTGCATTAACTGTTACAATCATTCTTCCAGCCATAAGAGCCTCCTCGCTGTGGGTAGGATCAACCACCTACATAGCACTCATTCAGATTAAAAGAAGTGGCTGGTGAGCTTCTCCAACTCAGCATCAATACGCATAGGAAGTGAACACAAAAGAATCTAAAGGATATATCTGCTCACCAGGTTGCCTTCACTGCCTAAAAATGCAAAAGTTATTGCTACAGGGAGATGGTGGACTATCAAAGGAAGCGGTTCTCTTTCCTGTCACAATGCAATGAATAACAATCAGCTTAACAGTATGAAAAATGAAAATAGTGAAAGCAAGTAAAACATCAAAACATATGAAATGTTGCTGCCACAACAATATCATTAAAGCCTACAACATTTACTGGGAGAAGAAAAAAGGAAGAAGCAGACTTTATAACAAGGACTTCTTAATATCCAGTTTCAGAGTAGCTGGTCCACTTGTTATGTGGACAAGTAAGATGCAGATCATGGAAACATGGCCACTTCTGAGAAATGAAGTGTTCATCTCTCTGTGACTTTCTAGAGACCCTATTAAGGAGTGTTGTATTGGACTCTTATTATGACAGCAAACAGTTGATTTAAAATACAATGCCTGGGCCTGACTTTCAAAAGAACAATTGCACTCAACACCAGAGATGAAAGCTTTCAATTACTTCTACTGAGCCAATGAAATGGTTACTTCTATGGAAGTAGATACACAGAGCTGCAATGCATGAGGATGGTTCTAGCAACTATTCCTTGGTATTGCCCTTATTCTAAACAAGACACTCCAATCTATTGTGTACTACCAAGTCCCTATTATAGAAAACTTCATGGACATTAAGCTCCAAACTTTAAGAGAATAATTTTAGTTCAGTACAGCATGAAGAATCACAATTTCTAGGATAATTGTTCTTTTAAGACCTCTTAGATATCCTGTGTGGAACAAAATGACTTGAACGAAATGAATTATTGCTAGTAAACCCAAGGGATGGCACAATAACCAAGAAGGCAACAAAGCTTTCTAACAATCACGGCAGATTTATGCACATTGCTAATGTATATAATTTATCAAATGACCTTATGTGAGAAGAAACGAAAGTTCTTTACGGAGTCTATCTCATGCATTATGATGAAACCATTTTTCACTCCAAATTCACACTTATCCAATCAATTTGATACATGAACGTGTATGGGTTTGGAAGACACTGATTATCTGTATTTGTGTATAAAGGCAATCAGAATGATAGCTAGGCAAAGTAGGGTAGTCATCTTAAAAGGTCTTGAGTGTGAAATGATAAACAAAACCAGTTCAACAGGTATTTATTAAACTATTTTTCAAAGTATCAATTCAGAGATCATCCAAATTCTCAGACAGATACAGTACAACTACAATCAGGGCTCATTTAACAGGCCAAGTCAGTTCTTAAAGGTAAAAACTCAAAGCTAAGAAAATGCTTACTAGGTTAAAATTCAAGCTTCCATTATAAGTGATTATTTAAAAGCATTAAATGACCCAACCTCAGGTGGATGTACTATTACTTCTTGACCATCATCACCACCTAAAGTGCATTCTGGTCTTCGAAATGTTAAGAGAGCAGCCAACGCAGCAATATTGGCAGCGTCAATAAGATTTCTGTTTGCAGGATAGATGAGTAATTATAGTCAAATATTAAGTATTAGGTATTAGTAAAAGAAGAAATAAAACACAGATCTGCAGAAGGACTTAACGGGAGAAATTTCTAAGATATGAAAGGAAAAAAAATCAACAACAAAAAAATAATAGCTCACCCCCCATTATCTACGATATGAAGGTCAATACGAATGGCCCACACTAATTTTCCTGAAAGAACACAAAGAGATTCTGTATCCACAGCCCTGCTATCCCTGAAAGGTCAAAATATTCAAACAAAGTTGAACTGTCTTATAAAAACATTTGTATTCTTCTGAAGGATTAACATGAGTTTCATGGGCAGCGCTGACACTTGCTATGAAGGCCCTACCATGGTAATCCCTTATGAGAAATGTATGATTATGAAAATGCATGTGAACACACATATACACCTAGTTTGTACAAATATGATATTCTTAGGGAAACATTTCTTGATAAAACTGCCAACAAAGAATAACATCAAGTCAGTAAACACGAGAAATTCTGCTAAAAAAAATACAAGTGAAGAGATTAATCACCTTAGACCACGATCAACTATTCGACCCAACTCCACTGCAGATTCTCCAGGGTGACCTGGCTCAAATGAAGGATCGGCCATTGGAGAGAACTCTGTGAAAATCAAAAGCATCCCTTCATTCTGACGATCTTGATAAGGTTGAACTAATTGACCTGTCACAAAACCTATTACATGAGTCTGTCCTAGCTGCACCTCTGATGATCCATCTTCTCTGCAAATTCACCATAACCAACATATAATTCAATCAAAACCAAAACCCAATACAATAATTTTCAACCATAAAGCTTTGCAAACTTCAAAAATAAAACCAAACTATGGCAAGACACTAGCACTTATTACACGATAACAACTCATCAAAGAGACCCCACTATTATTTTCCTCTTGCAGCTCCTATGTGTCATTGAACCAAAACTACATCAACTTTTTTATAATTAAAAAAAAAGGGTTTAACAATACAGTAAAATGTGTAAGATCAAAACGAGAGCTTGAAAGATGAAACATAAACTCAAAAACAAAAGAAATACAAAAAAATTGTACTCCCAAGCAACTTGCCTGCCAAACTTGATGATAATTTTACGATACTCAAGAGGATTGCGACCATCGATTCTAAGGTTTGAAGCCAAAGCAGTCTCTATGAATTTCTTCTCGTTCACTGTTAATCTCCATCTATTCGCTAATCTTCCATCCATTGTGTTCTATGCTTTCTCGAATTCTACTATCAAATTAACCCCCACCCACCCACCCCAAAAAAAAAAAACACTTTAGGTTGTCTCTCAAGTAACCAGATTTACAAGGAAACACTAACGAAGCTAAAGCAAAGGAAAGCCAAGAAACTACAAGGCAAGAGAAGTGGGTTTTGCAAATGCATACATAAAGTTGAAGCAGAAGAAAAAACAGGAGTGATTGCACTTGCTGGTTTGTTAGCTGTCGAGAGCTCAGGTTTCGGATGAATTGCAGCTCCAGAATTTTCTAAATTTGTTTACTTCTACTCTCCAGACACAGAAAAAGGGGCTTGGCTAATGGTCCAGTGGGCCTTTCAGTCCGGGTAACTATGTCAAAATACATCCATAAGTATATTACCTTCGGCTCCTTCTATATGGTTTATTAAAAAATCCAAGTAAAATTAGAAGAAGAAGAAGAAGAAGAAAAACCACCAAAAATGGTGTAACGAAGACCGCTTAGATTCTATGCTAGTATAATTATTGGACTGAATTGATTATAGATATTTTTGTTAATGACAATAAAGATTAAACTCATTTTGGTTATTTTTGCAAAATATAATTATAAGATTATATATATAGTCCAAGTGAGAAATTGTTGGATCATTAATCCAACGCTGAGCTTATATGAGAATAATTATGTGTTTGTGAACTGTCAAGTGAAGCCTCATTAAAAATGATCTGCTAAGTATTTTTAGACAATTGAGTTTTTGGTGTATCTAATAGGATGTGGATCTTTAATGTGTAGAGATTAAATGGTTATTCCTATTTTAGTGATAGGCTAAAATAAAAATACCAAAGAATGGGAATGCCAAAAGACATGAATACCAAAAGATACCTGGTTACCTATATATATGGTCATGGTCCCCAAATTACACGTGTTACTTCATTTTCATTCTGACATCCCATCATTAAAGAGAAAATAAGGTTAAGGTAGAGATAATCAAATGGCTCTAAAAAAAAATGTGTTAATTTGGAAGGTCATCCATACGACTCTAAAGAGCGACTATTGGATATGGATTCAGGTACGTTTCCACTTTATTGTTTATACATTCTTGATAATTCGACATGAATAATATTTCTATATATTATGAAATCTAGTCTTTAACACCATGAGATTCCGAGAAACGTTGGTTGTTGAAAATATATTATGCTGAGCTGAAAGACATTTCAGAAACATAAATGACCCTCTTACTCTCATCTAGCAATAACCATTAGGATTTGAAGCATTGTTTTGTAAAAACAAAGGATGTTTTGTAAAAACAAGGGAATTCATGCGTCCGCAGAGAAAAACAGATTAGAAGAGGATCGGAAACTTCTTGTCTGTAGAATTAGATCTTGAATTCACAAGTCCTTGAGCTCCCAGTTACAGCATTAAATGAATCTGCTTCAGAGTCGAATGCAGATATTTGATGGCTTGCTTGGAGAATGCTGCTCTTTATTCAAATCCATAAAGCCTGAATGACAATAGAAGAGGCATCTGAAAATGCCCGTGTCAGTCCCTATAAACTCTTCTGACTCCAGCCAGCCAAGGTTTCCGGAGGAGACACCAATTTCTAGAAGAGTGAAATAATCTAAAATGGAAAATCCTGGAAATTGCCCTACCAGCAGAGGATAGCCCTCAGATTTTCCAGGGCTCTTAACAGCCGAATAGGATATGATCTGAGATTTTATTGAAAAGATTACAGAATGGACATCGATTAAACAGTAGGTTTAGCAGGTCTTGATGACTGAAAGTTCTGTCTGTTCAGTTTCAGCATGAGTTCACAATGTGCCAATGCCACCCTTTCCAAAATCCATATTGGAAACCAGAGAGGAAATCTAGGGGAACCAGAAAGAGTACAGGAACACAAGAACTTAACAGCGCTGTAACCAATCCAAGTATCAGACGAGAATTTGGTTAATGAGGCATATCTTATGCCATGAGAGTCGAGAGTTATAGCAATACGAGAATCACATTTCAGACCAAAAATATGCTGTAAAATTAACACAAATAACAGAAACAAGAACAGATAAACATGAGGTGTGCACTAACATTGTTCTTAAAGATATTACCTCTACACCAGGATATTTTTAGGATTCAACAAGTTTTTCCTCAACAAAAGATGACAGCAAGAACAAAAGCAAAAGAAAAGACACTACACCAGCAAGGGAATAGGAAAAATGAGTTTGGTTTGTGTCTTTGATTACAAAAGTACATGGTATTTATATGCTATCATAATGTAATAATCAATTTAAAATTATTATGGTATTAAAAAGTTGTTACAAAAGTTAATAAAATATAGTTGTTGGGAAATTAAATAAATGTGGTTGTTATAATTGTTAAGAGTTAAAAACAAAATAAGAGTTGTTTATTTCATGACCGATAGATTTTAACTTTCAAGTATTTGAAATATGATGATTTCAGTTTAAGGGTTATCAAAAATAAATTAATAATAAAAACAAAAATTTCAAAAAATATGGGCATCAAAAGTTTTTCTCTTGCCCAACTCAACCTTACACGCATTAGCTTACTATTCTTTATTTATTAGCTACTATCTTATCTTAAGATTTATTTTAAACATTTGATAAAGATACTATATATATTTTTTGTACACAAAAAATAAGTTGTGTTTTTCGGGTGGGATAAGACCTTTTGAAATCATTTTTACACAAAATGATGAGTGAAGTTGCGAAGCCTGAATACCGGTATACTAGTCTCAATCAAGAAACTACAGCCATGTGAAATACGTATTTGTCCATATAGTTTCCTCAGCATCCATAACTCCAAACATGGCTAGCACTACAAGGCCTAGGTCTCATCGATATGATTTGACATGCAATGAAAGCTCTTATAACCAAAATATACAGCACAGTTTAGTTCCAACGAGTACTTGTATAGTTACTATCTGCATCAGAAGTACCTGTCTTGTTGATGAATTACTAGATACTACATTAAATGTTCTAATGTGCTCTAAGAAAGAAAACTAGACTTTGATTTGATGTTTCAAATATGATACTGTAAGAAGCAGAGATTTACATAAAGGGGCCTTGGGGGTCTCAAATAGTAGAAGCACAGGAAGGAAAACATTCATATTTTAGAGTTTCTGGAAGGGAGTAACAGAAAAAGAATAATTACATTGACGGTAAGTGAATCACATCCTGGAAGCGATCAGAGGGGTACTGTTCTGCAGATAAGCACAAGCAGCTGCTACTCCACTTCCCAACTTTACAGGGTAACCAACATCCTTGAGTATCATCTCCACTCCGGCAAGGCAGCCCAACAATTGCAACTGAGAAAAGACATTAAATTCAGAGAAAGAATGAAGCAGAGCAAACATAAAAATGACGTTTTGGTGTTTTATATTTTCCAAGCTATTAGCTAAGGCAAGGAAATATTAATGAAAATGCCTGACAGATCTAGTTGCATAAGAAGAGAATGAGGGTCTAATTCAGGAATCAGGATCCATTTGGCAGAGTTATGACTGTCTTGACAAGAACAATTTACCATGACTGATAATTAAGATTCAGTTTATCCGCTACTATGTCATAGTTATAAAAGCAAAAGGTTGCGGTAGTTGAACATTTTCTTATAGAACTACAGCTAATTAATCAAGTATATTGTTATCAGAACTTAAAAGATATGCAGGCAAGCATTGAAGTTTAAGCAGTAATCGGGTTTTTATATCTTTAGTTTAGGTCCGAACCCCATGAGACCATTCAGCTGCTATTATGACTAAGAATCTGAGTCTTTGAACATTCCAAAGCAGTTTCCCTGCCCAAAATTACCAGTTCAAAAGGCTGATAGGATACAAAATGAGCTCCCACTGGTAACAAGATGCATTGACCGCTTACTGTTGATTGTTTTCTTTTTCCCTTGATGCATGACTGGGGTGAATTCATTCACGACAGGAAAATTGTTCATGATTCTCTAATACAATTTGAAGGGCAGTTTTTCGTTTTATTAATTATTTTTTGTGCATTATTTGTTGCTACTGTCAGCATTGTCTTCATGTACTCACAGATATCCTTCTTGGATTTATTCTTAAAATGGTTTTCTGAATTGATGTTTAATGAATCACTAAATGTAAATGTCAACGGATATGGACTTGGAAAAATGAAGGTTACCTCGTTCAGGTTGCCAAGATGCCCTATTCTGAAAACCTTGCCAGCTACTTTGTTAAGACCCAGACCTAAGCTTAAGTTGTATCTTTTCCATCCCCTCCTGACAATTTCTGCACTATCAATGTATGGGGGAACAAGAACTGCAGTTACTGTGTCACTGAACCATTCCTCCTTTTGAGTACAGTTCTTCAAACCCCATGCCTCCACAGCAAGCCTACATTTTAAGATTCAAATAGTCATGACTTAGGATCTATCCGACAATGCAATAATTTAGATAACTTAATTGAAAGGAAACCATTAAAAAGAAAAGAAAAGAGTAACCTTGTTGCATTTCCTAGACGAGCATGCCTTGCAATCACATTGTCAAGTCCTTCCAAGAAAAGGAGGTCCAGTGCTTCTCTTAGTCCATACAACAATTGGATGGATGGGGTATATGGCCAAAATGTTCCAAGCTTGTAGAACTTCAAATAGTCCTTCCAGTCAAAGAATACTCTAACCGACTTAGCAGTTTCAGATGCCACAAGAGCTTTGGGGCTTGCACACACGATTCCCATCCCGGTAGGAAGAGAAAGAGCCTTTTGAGAGCCAGTTAAAGCCACATCTACTCCCCATTCATCCATACGGAAATCAAGAGCACAAATGGAGGACACTCCATCAACAAGGAAGAGAGCTGGATGCCTGTAGTCATCTGGGAATCATAAAAAACATGTGATCGATTTTAAGTGATGTAGATTAAAGTTAAACGATGAAAGAACTGAATTATCATGTCCCAAAGCCACAGAATCGGAAAAAAGCTGAATGCTGACACACAACTTTATGTTTTTTTGTCAAATAAAGCATATCAATCCAAATAATTAGCAAGTTTAGAATTGATCGTTTCCATTATATGGGTGAGGAACACTATGTTGCTCTGCATAAGCTCTAGCCCGTAGAAATCACAGTTCAGTTGTGATCTATATGCAGTCGAACTTATCAGCCAACTTTTCTATATATACAGGTGCCTCAGTCGGTCCCCTTGCAACTGAATCTGATGCAGGTGTAGCTTTCATGTTCCAGAAGTTAGACAAACATAATATGACAACGACAATTATAGGATTATATATTGATGTCAACGCATATTTTAGTTGGTATTATATCTGGGAAAAGATCCTTGATTTCTCCCGAGAAAAATCTAAGCAAGCAATATAACAATTAAGGATATTAACATACGTAGCGATTCATACGAGGAGGCACTTTATAATTTGCAGCTAAGGTTTGCCACTGATAGGCGCTATCATACACACTTACCAAGTATTTTTCTAACTTTAGCCAAGTTGTTGGTAACTCCAGTTGCTGTTTCATTGTGAACAATGCAAACAGCCTTAATGGTATGCGCAGTATCTTCTGCAAGTTTTGAGGCCAGGATGTCAAGGTTGGCACCTTGACCCCAGTCGCTCTCCACAACATCAACATTGAAACCAAGGCGTTTTTGCTGATCAATCCAGAGCAAACTGAATTGGCCTATCAGGAAAGACACGGTTCGATCTCCAGGAGACAAAGTGTTGGTAAGTGCACTCTCCCATGCACCAGTGCCTGAACCAAAATAGCAAAGTCAACTGACACAGACTACGATTAGCTAAGTAACATAGAAATAATTGTTCATTATTTCGTTCCTTCAATAAGATGGAGAAGTTAGCAATTTGCTGGATTTGTGCAGCAGAATAACTACAAACATTTTAGATTTTTACATCTTGGTCGTGATGAAAGTACCTGTGGTTGGGATGATAAATGGAGTTCCTGAGGTAGTCTTGAAAATCTTTTTCACATCCTCAAGAAGAGTTTTTGTCATTGCTGGAATGGCTGGAGAACGGTAATCCTCATTGTTCCTGTTCATTGCCCTCAGGACTGATTCAGGAATATTAACTGGCCCTGGAACAAACAGATGGTTCCTTCCTGGTCCATAAAAGTAGTCCATCTTCCCCCCCTACGTAAAATCACCAACAAACTATTTTCAGCAAACAGCTGATTGTTCACTGCGTCAAAAAACCTTGGCTAGAAAATTAAAAATAAAGAAATCAGAGCTTATTTCATAACCTTCTCACAAACAATCCGTACAGGTTTATGTACCTAACCTCTTATATAAAAAAATTGTATAGATTTATGAAATTAACTAAATTTGTAAACTAGGAAAACATTATTTCTCCAACTACACATCCTTGGCCTTTTTGTGTCAATACATGCAGTGTTGTTGAATTCAAAATAGGCAACCTCATTCATAATGGTATGGTTTAACTCCATTGAAGACAATAAGTATACCGAGACAAATGATAGCAAAATTAGAAGAAGAAGAAAAATTGAGATTTGTGAAGCTTTATAAGAAAAAAAAAATGATTTTACCTTTTCTTTTTAAGAAAAAAACAAAATTCAGTTTTTTTCTCTCCAGAAATTGAGATTTCCTTCAAATGGAGAGAAAATCAGCATCATGTCTTATTAAAGCCTTTCTTTTTTTCTAAGAAGTTCGATTGTAGATGGAAATGTAAAGCATGCTGCGTACTTAATGATCAAGAAACACAGATAATTTACATCAACATGTTCTTGCCATCACATATTATAAGAGTTAATGAAAATATATCATGTCAATATTTCAGTGGAAGTAGAAGAACCAAAACAAGATTGAAAGCAGTAACATAGTAGAGGTGTATTTGTGTGGTTGTGTGACATGAGTCAGTGTCTAAATTTTGTGCAGCTCACGAACAATCAGAACAAGACCTTACCTCTGCTAAACTAAGAACAGAAAGATAAGCTAAGAACAGAAAGATAAAAGACAAGCTGATATAAACAACAGATATACACAAAAACATAGACACAGAAGGAAGGTAATAACAGGAGAGAGCACTGCTGTAAGGGATTACATACCCGACTGTGGTGATTTTTTTATCAAAAGTTAGTAGAGAAATGTGTTTCTTTTTTTCTTTTTCTTTGGCAGAGCGTTGAGGGAACGAGTGCCTGAAGTGAAATGCCAAAGAAGAATTCAGTTTAATAAGAAGGCGGGAGAGCCAATCAATGTCCCATGCGAGCTCCTCCTTTCACTTAGGTGGCAGATAAGAGTGAACCTATTGGAATCCAACGGCTAAGAATGACTTGACATGGCCACCATTTTTGGCCTGCATTGAATTTCCACCACCACTACATATTTTCTAGTTTCGGGTTTTTCTTTCTCTTATTTGCATCGTTATCCCTCTATTTTACTATCCTTTTCTTCTGCCTTTGAAGTATTTGGCCAAGTGAAATACTTGGAATTAAATGTTGAATGAAATTAAACAGTGTTGTATATCTAAGAACCCTTTTCAAGTTTATATAGAAACAAGAACATCATTTTATAGTAAAAGTTCTATACTCTTGTTCTTAATTTGAATAAAGATAGCACGTTAGAGCTTTAATATTTTACCATTGAATCATAAAAAAGCTTCAAAAAAGAAAATGGAGGTGGACTCATTTCCATTCAAGTGAGCTCTAGTCCCCTTTCAAACATGAAATATCATATATCCAATCGTCATCATCTTTAAGGGGGCTGTGTTATTATGATTAGGGCATAAGCGAAAACTCTTTCTTTAATTGTTGGACACGAAACAGATTGTAAAATACCAGGGCTGTGAGAAGAATAATACTTTACCTATCTATTTTGCTAACAAAAACGAATTGTTTATCTTCTTTTTTTCAAGGACTCGGAATGATAACCTTGTTTTTGGCACTATACGCATGGTTTTTGGATGAAGGTGGCGTGAGGTTGAGAAAGCTGTGTGGAAGATAATGCGATAAAGGGTCATCAGCCACAACTCTCTTGTGGGAATCAAGACCACACAGCACTTCACAATCTTGCTTCTGTTTGCTTCCTTTTCATGACTTCAGCTTCTGCTTCGAGATTTTTATATTTTTTTCTGGTGATTACTTACCTTATTTGGCCTGTAATGAACAATATGATACGGTGGTCTTATTTTGCTCTCATGTCCTGCACAAATTTCTAACCACAAAAAGTGAGATTAATTACTTATATTGACAAAATAAAAAAAAAAGGGTGATGACGCTTCAGACTTCAGGAGAAAAATATTTATACTCTACGAGACTTGAACTTCCCTAATCGTCCTCCAAACATGAGAAAACTCTTCTGCCAAGTTGCTGGGCCGAATCTCGTAGCTCAGCTGACATGAAAACAAAAACAGCCCGCACTGGCAGGAAGAAATTATTTGGTTCAAACAATTAAATGGCTGGAAGATATTAGATTGTTTGGATGGGAGATTAATGGACCTCTGTGAACAACGTAGCATCCACACTTTCCATTAAAAATAACTCGCATCTTCGTATAGCATCATCATAACATTGCTATAATCATTGGAGTGGAGAGCTTGAATCAGTTTCAAAAAAGATAACAACTATATTACCACACATCAGAAGCAAACCTAAAATCAAACAAAATGCCAAAAACAGAAAACGACTATCAACACATTTACAGGTTTTATTAGTATTGAAAAACAGAAATTATTAAAGGTAAAACGGGAAGAAAATGATGCAAAACTGATAATGTACACTTCTCTGGGGGCAGTAATACATGGAAGATGTTCCGCTCATTTATGTATATTTCAAATTCAATGAAATTTTAATATTTCTTTCCCTAACTCTTCACTATATTCCTAAAACAAATTACTTGACTCATTTCCTAACAAACAAAAAATTGTAGCAAAACCACATGCATCTTGCTCATGTTAATAGATTTTCGCCATTCCCTCAGCTTGCCTTTTGTACAATTATGCAGATTCCTCATCCAATGGATATTCAGTTAAACCAGAAAGAAACCAAATGGGAATTGGCACCTTCTTACCGTAGTGATGTTTGAAAAGAATTCCACGCTATGGCCAATGACTCAAGAGGAAACTGATTAGGGGACACCCACAGACTGATGCCTTTTTAACCAGTTGCTCTCCTGCCCTCAAGCACTACGCCTACTTTATACCTTAAGTGAAATTTTGTTTTGAAGGAAAACCAGTTTGACGCCCTCGAAAAGGCCTCTTAGCAGCCGGACCAGCCCCAAGAATCCCCAATGAGTTAGGGTCAGATAAGCGGGTACCATTACTAATAGGTCTTTGTAAGGGGGGCTGAAATTGGGGTTGCATATCAGCTTCAGCTCTTCTGCGTCGTTTCCACACTTCAAATTTCCCAGCATCTTGACCTCTGTTTATTGGTTCTGACA
Organism: Salix arbutifolia; assembly: GCA_025169955.1. Classification (NCBI taxonomy): domain Eukaryota; kingdom Viridiplantae; phylum Streptophyta; class Magnoliopsida; order Malpighiales; family Salicaceae; genus Salix; species Salix arbutifolia. The sequence continues at coordinate 12,871,453 of CM045917.1, read as the reverse complement.
TTGGATAGGCTGATGCATTTTTATACCCTCTTTGCCTCTCAAAATTACGAGAAAGAGGTGGGAAATTGTTGGAATCACCATCTTTGTCAACAGAACCATATGCAGCACCATTGGCATGAGAAGGTCCAACCCCGGCATCTTCCTCCCGCTCTTGTTTAAGTTTCGAATAAATCTGATGAAGTTTCTCACCGGATAAATTTGAAAAGGTAGAAACATACTTCCATAACCGCATAGTCATTCCTGAGAAGACAATGATTTAAACAAAAATTATAAGTGGCAGAGCACCGAAAGTAAATGAATATATGCAGGATGGAGAAACACATACTATCTTGTTTATAAAGTTCTGCTTCGTAATCTAAGACAATTTGGTCTACTCTCCATCCAATAAGCTGTAAATAATTCCGAATTTTTGAAAGCACCTGCACGATAAGGTCAAACATAAACTTCAAGAATACAAAAATAAAAATTGCTAGACAATGGACTATCAGAACAAAAGATGCTGTACCTTTTCCTTCGGAAGGTCAGCACTAGTAGTCTGCAACTTGTTAAGACGTTTCAGGGTTTTAATTTCATCAACCATGACTTCTTCACACCATTCCATCCATTTTACTTCCTTGAACTGCTCACATAATTCCTCATTGTCAGACATTTCACCCTCCTCTTTTGCTAACTGTTCAACTCTCTGGGGTCTCTGAGGCCTGTTCTTGTTTGTTTGTACACTCATCATTACAGACCCAGGCTTCATTTTTTTGTCCCTGCCCCGAGCTGCAGAGATGTTCAAAACATTCTCTCTCCCCTTCTTGGAGGCCTTCCGAACACCTTTAGCATTTGCATTCTTTCCACCAACTGCTGCAAGTTCCTGATTGAAAAAGAGGTATCAGAACATCAAATCTACTGCACTTTGTAATTAGATGTGCGATAGAGCTGTAATGAACAATTAAACATCAGGGAAGCACTTATGGAATCACTACGATATTTAGACAAGCATATTAGAAGCAATGGATGATGAAATTTCAAGTCTTAAGCTGGCACACTTTTGTCTGTCAAACTGGGTAGCTTACTCAATTAATTTACTCATGTATACTCTGGCAATTTTTAAATGGTAACCAGAAGTTTAACAATAAACATAGTATACAAGTACTGAAAGGCTGACTGCGAATTTCAAGGCTTGATCTTGCACAATTCTCTGTGAAACTATGAAGCTAACTAGATGGATACACCCGTGTCTGCTGTGACAATGTTTGAATGGTAACTTCAAGTTTCACAATAGAACATAGCATACAGGCATAATGGAAACATAGCTTTGAAAGGCTGGCCACAAGAAACTGGATGAGGGCATAAAGAAAGCCCTGCATTACAATTTTGGGTTTTCCTGCTTTCTGAATCATAGCTTACCATCTCCAGGAGTGCATTAGCACGTTCCTTCAAATTTGGAGCACGTGGTAGAAAGGTCTCATGATGATGGAGTTCTGCTGGAGCAATCTTCTTCGAAAGGCCAAGCCTTTCATCTAACCGTATCTTCTCCCAGTTGCCAAACCCATGGTAGTGTATTCCCAGAAGCAACCTCGCATCGTCATCTAAGGAAATACCATAATCAATAAGCAAAAGGAAACAAGTCTATCATTATCCTCTTAAGATAATTAAAAAAACATGAAACACATACTCTGATTCCAGCCACATCCCTTAGACCAGTTTGAAGGCTTCAGGTACGTTAAAACTCGAAATTGTGCAATGGGATTTCCATATCGGCTAATTCGCTTTGCTAGCAGATGAAGTTCTTGCACACGATTCAATAGATAATTTGCTTTCACAGGGACACCAAAAAAATCCAACAAGGGACCCTAAATTTTAAATGGTTGTATCAGACACTTATTATGGTATTCGATCACATACAGACAAGATGCAGTCCCATCAAACAGTTTGCATTGTCAGAAAACCAACCTTCGGGTCCAGATTTCCAATTTCAACTGCTTCTCTACAACCTTCAACCAAAGCATCAAAAAGCTCTACCTGTGCATCAGGGGAGGCTGCTGCCACCGTTCCACCAACCTCCTCAACTATCAAGTCTATTTGGTTCAAGTTCCCAAACTTCATCACCTAATTCAAAACAACAAGAAAAGAGAGGGAATCCAAGCTTTAATAAGGCCAGCAGCTACAGATGTTAATTAAAATGGGAAAAAAGGCAAGAAAATAGGGCTGTCTTATAAACTTCCACAATGACAGAAGCACTCTGAGCTTGCCCAGCCCTTGCATTTCAGCCAGTTTTCCAATAGGTTGACAATGGCAGATCAGAAAAATAAGAAAACTGATTCTGAATGATTAAATTTGTTTAGCAAGTTGGAAAGAATAAAAGAAAGTAGGAAAAAAAGAAAAGAAAATCAATATTCTACCAGCAAATTCACAAAACAAGAAAGAAATGAGGGTTGAAAAACAATCCAAATATTGAAAAAGTAAGAAGGATGAATCTTTCTACACAGGATGAATCGGCTGATTCTAGTATAAATTATATTGAAAAACTAGTAAAGGAACATGAAAACATTGGTATTACTTCACAAAACCAATAACAGAAAATAATAAGGTGTATGAGGTTCTAGACTGTCTAAAAACAAGGGTTTGTTTACTTTTAACAAATCTCAGAAATTCAAAAGATAAATTAGAGCCATACCGCGCGAGAAAAACGTAAAGCATCTCTCTTAGGCAGATTTCCATGAGACCATTCTCTTACTTGGGCGGATGCTCCCTCAATCATTGGTGCTAAGGGGGTATAATATTCTGCTTTGCGACGCTTCTGCACTCTCTCATGTGGTTCTGATGGCTCCAAACCTTTCTTTTTCCGTTTGTTACTTCTCTCAGATTGATTATCCTCCTTGTAACTCTTAATATTTCTTGCAGCCCGAGGAGCTAAAGCTTCCTGGAAAAAAATATTACTCAAATAAAAGCTGTGATAATACAAAAGAATTGAACTGAAATTTACAGGTCATATTAAAAAAAAATGTTAAGCTATAAAATCTTAAATCAAATTCAGCAAATGAGATGCATACTTCAGCCTCAGCTACAGCATCTGGTTTTATCCAACGACTCCAGAAACTCCCATCATCTTCAGCACTACAAAAATTTGCAACCTGGATATAATCCAAAAATTAAATCAACCAGCGAGCTTAATTGCGAGGGCATCAATAAATATAAAAATGCATTCGTATGCAAACAAACACCCACTTCCCCACCTACCCAAAAGAAGTCTCCATACACAATTGAGATTGTGCTTGCTTTAGTGTGTGTTTGACATTGTAGTGCATAGTGCTTTTCTAAAGTGTTTTTCACTTGAAAATAGAGAAAGTAGATAAATAAGCAGGCAGCATCATTCTAACAGTGAAACAACAGGATATTTACTTACCTTAAACGCACCCAACAATTCCTTCCCTTCCTCTCCTCCAACTTCCTTCTCTTCAACTTTCTCCGCTCTTTCAAGAATTTCATCAATATCCAAACTCAAGAGTCTTTTCTTACTTTCTTCATCATTTCTGTCTTCTTTAAAAAGTTCCTCGGCCCCAAATCTTAAAATTGCTGAGAGCTCATTCTGCAATCAAGAAAGGCGGGAAAAAAATATGTGAAATAGTTCCAAGGGACAATAATGCAGCAAGTAGCAGAATTTTAGAATGTACCATAAAAAGAAGAATTCAACCTACAACTGAATACTCATATTCATGCTTGGAAATATAGGCTAGTACCAACAATAAACACGAATTCAACTATGGTTGATTGTGTTCTTACTTTGTCGAAAAAACTCCCTTTTTTTGCTTCTTTCTTTTCCAATCTACCCTCTGCATTCAGTTTTTGGATCACCAAATGGTCAAGAACCTGTAAAGAGCACATGCAACACAAGATAAGTAAAATAACCGAGTTAGATATTATTAGACAGCATCGCAGAATGTCAAAATTTTAAATGACTATTGTTTTTGTGTGTGCAAATAATGACTGTTTAGATGAAAGAAATGAAAAGCACTAATAGACATCAGCTTAACAAAACTACCATTTTTTTCTTAGCTCTCTCTAGGATATCTTCCTCGATACTTTTGCTTGTCACAAATCTATAGATGTTAACAACTTCTTGCTGCCCAATCCTATGAGCTCTACTCATTGCCTGATACATCAACGAACTTTTAAGTTAAGCAACGTATGCTTCCTCTAAATAATTCAACAGGAAGACATGAAGGAAGAAGGTTTTCATTGTGCTCCAACCTGCAGGTCATTTTGAGGATTCCAGTCTGAATCAAATATTATAACCGTGTCAGCAGTTGCAAGATTGATGCCTAACCCACCAGCCCGGGTTGAAAGAAGGAAGCAGAAATCATCACTGCCATGTGCATTGAAATGGTCCATTGCCTGCTGACGCAACTCAGCCTTTGTGCTACCATCAAGCCTTTGAAATTGGAACCCTCTGAATGACATGTACTGAGCCAGTATATCCAACATTCTGACCATCTGCAGCAGTTGGTCAATACCACAATTCATTAGTCACTTCACATCTGTGTGCCTATTAAGTTGAAATAAATTAGTTGAAATAATACATCCAATAATATGTTACTAATATGGATATTTAAACAATTAAACTCAATTTGCCACAATAATCATCGTAACAAACATAAAATTATCATCACAACCCTCTGCAAAAACTTCAGCTATGTGAATTTGAGGCTAGCGCTTGGTACTTGTCCTGATTTGTGAGATATAATGGAATTTTAAAAGTCGAAAAGAAGATGTGTCAAGGAAGTAAAGTCCCAAGTAAACTGCCTTGATACTTGGGCAAATGCCCAAACAAATTATCTATTAAACCGATGCTGAAGTCGATATGCAATATTTGTTCCCTGCCATACCAATTTATCCAAATTTAACTAAAGATAATAAATCACGAATATCAAGAAAATGCCTGATATTGACATGATGTTTGTCAAGAAAATAAGTTTCATTAAATTTTAAAATTGTAAATTTTATACCAATAAAATAAGAAAATGTTGAAGTGACCATTGTTTACCCTCGGAAAATTAATCAGCTTATCCACATTTAACTGAGAGGCTGAACCAAAATGAAAGAGATCATAATATCGTTTATGGTTAGAAGGCATACATAATAAATAACATAGCCAGAAAATACATCTATCCAAGGGGGCATAACAACAAAAATGCTTTTGAAACAAACCTGGGAAAAAATCAGGACACGATGTTTTGTCTTGTGCAATCTGACAAGTAGTTTGTCAAGTATAACTAGTTTTCCACTGCTTAAGATAATCCTCTCCAGTTTACTGCTATCATTGGTACTAATGTCCCCGCCATAACCATGATCTGCACTTTCAAATAGGAAGGGATGATTGCAGCATTTCTTCAACTCGACCACAATATTCAGAAGTGAGACCTGAAAACATAAGAAAACATAAAACAGCTGATATTGTCAGTTTTCAACACAATACAAACAGACATGTAACTTCAGTCAGTTCTGATCAATGAAAACAGTGTCTGTCATCTTTTCAATCCCAACATATAGAGCATCATCAAGAATGTTTTGACTCGTAATTCTAGTGGTCACTAATAGCTGTAAAAAATGCTTTCCAAGACTAGAGCTAAGGGATAATATTCATAACTTCATCATAGATACTAACCTGGTTCCCACGAACTCCTTTGTTTAGGTCCTGGAAGTTACGTTCCAAAATCCATTTATAGTATCTGAACAAATTCAAACCCAACAAATTACAAAAGCTGAGAACAAACAATCCAGAAGAATGTCTTTTTATCACAATTGAAAACATCACTCACTGTTTCTGGAGAGGAGACATTTCAACCCTCAGAATGCGCTCTATTTTTGGAGGCAAGGATTTCTCCACATCCTTGATGACTCTTCTGAGAATGTGAGGCCTCAATTCCATGTGAAGATTAGCGAGCTAAGAAGAAAAACAAAAGAAAAATCATGTAAGTGAAGAACAGTGTGTGCACGCGCCAACGGTGATGAGCAAAAATGACAGCATACTGTACCTCAATTTCATTAAAAGAGCTAAGATTCTTATAATTGTGAACAAAATCATCCTTGCTCCTAAACTTGTCAGGATCAAGGAAATGAAGCAATGCCCTAGCATATTATGAGAAAATACAAAAAATCAATTGTTGCAAGCAAACAAGAGAGATATGCAGCAACTGAGGAAGGAATCACTTCAGAGGAAAAGGTCACAAAAAAAAGATATAATCAACAAGGAACTTTCATTGAACAAAACAAAGCAATGAAGATGGCTCTCATGTGACGCAGGTTTGCAAGCTATTGTAAACAATCAGCAAACCAACAGATCAATCACCTCCTAAAGACTTCCAATTGCAAAATATGAGCAAAATAGATTTGACCAACATAAGAATATCATGATTAGAATCATCAGTTCTCCCCAGACAAAAGGTGCTTGGTTTGGGCATGTTTGATAATGTGCTAAAATGAAAGTTCGATGAAAGAAAATACAAAAGAAAAATGAATAGAACATGGGAATGCATTAGCAGCTCTTATCTCAAAAGGTGGTAAAATAAAGATTATATGAAAGAAGTCTATGCTATAAACAGTTTCCTAAACTTCACAGGACTTCATAATTATCACATCTGGCCGTGAATTTGGCACACAGTAATTTAAGTTTGACTATCAGAAACCATGATAGTGGAATTGAGAAAATAAATAAATAAATACCATAGCTCTTCCACACTGTTCTGTAATGGAGTGCCAGTAATTAGCAACTTGTTCTTGGTGCTAAATTCCTGTAGAGGAAAAAAATGACTTATCCTAATAACAACCAAAAGAGTCGATCACAACATGCAAACAAATACAGAACAGTATTATTTGGGAAATGCCAATACCGAAAGAGTTGTGTACAACTGCGCTTCACTATTCTTTAACCTATGAGCTTCATCGACCATTAAATAATTCCACTTGATCTTGGAAAGCACCGCCTTATCCTTCAAAACAACTTCATATGTGGTCAGCAGAGCACTGAATTTTATTGGCCGCCCAACTCTCTTATCATTGTAAAATTCATGCTGCTGACAAACCTGGAACCGAGCCACAAAACATAGATGCAGGATCAGATAAAAGAGCATAACAAATATTGGTGGGGTAGAAACCAAAATCCTTATCTATCTGGGTCTTTATCCCTGCCATCCTGTTTGTTAAAAGAATGAGGCCAATTTTAAGACTCTGGGTTGGAATTTTGGCCATACTATTGGATATCCAACCCAAGGACTCAAAAGGAAACAAAGGAGAGAAATCCAAAAGCCCTGTCACATGACAGTGCGAGTTGCACAGACCAAAATATATTGTACTATTGAGGCATCAAGAACTGGTGCCAGAGAATGCTTCTGATGCAAGATTTTCTTTGGTCATGGAAGACAATGTTTGCATCATGGTGATGAACCAGATTGTCATGTCACGGCTTCCAGCATGGATTACACTTTTATTAACAAAGACATCAAAACTGCCCCCCACTAAGCATGGTCAACCATTAGCGCTTCTCAAGTGGAAAAAAAGATAGCGGCATGCATATACAGTTGTCACAATGAAAACTAAATCAGGGCTTTTGAGCTTACAGCTATCCCACACCTTCCCCAAATCAAGAGATTTGGACACTTGAGCAGCTTTAATTACATGGATCACTTGAAAAGTAACAATTTCTTTTTTTATTTATGGATAAAAGAAGAATGCCTCATTGGAAAAAAGAAATTGCACAGGACTCAGCTCGAGAAAATGAAATATTTCTAAAGAGCAAAATGAAAGATAATCTGTATCAAAATGATAAAGCATCCCAATATCTAAGAGTGATTCCTTGATAAGTTTCCCTAAGAGTACCTGGGGCATGACACCAAAAAGAAGCCAAGAAATTAAAGTAACTTTTAGATCATTAAAAAATTATGACTTCTGGAGCTATATGGTCAAACAATTATGGTTCTCATATACCAGCACTGATAAGATAAAACCAATATTTTGTACAACCTTTGCACCTTCCAAGTGCTTATAGTTTGATAGAATGTCACTGTCAAATGATAAATTACAAATAATAATGATACAAATAACTTGAGACAAATCTTAGGATTTAAGATCCATAAGTATAATTTATATTGCAGAAAGAAATTAAAGATTGAATGCCGACATTAACATCCAATTAAACTAAATGCATTTACCTCAAAGACAAGAAAATATGACTAACCTCTCGACTAGCACGGGTACCAACATATACTATAACATTCATATCGGGAAGCCACTTTCTAAATTCTTTAGCCCAATTAGACAAAGTGGATAAAGGTACAACAACAAGAAAAGGCCCAGGGATCTGCTGCCCATTCTGCAAATGGAAAAAGATATGAAATTTCCATAACATGACAAATGTACATGGTCTAAACCTACAAGGTTGACTGAAAAAAGAAAAGCAAAAGGCTTTACCTGCAAAAAACCGAGCATGGAAACTGACTGGACTGTTTTTCCGAGACCCATTTCATCAGCTAAGATAACATTTGTATCGTTTCTCCAACTGTGAATGCAAGAGACTAATTAGGAAATTTAATAATAACACTATGTTCAAGTTATCAACAATTTTTCCTTCAAGCAAAAGATAACCACACCTGTTAACTAAAAAATTCAAACCCTCAAGCTGGTAATCACGAAGCTTTCCTCCTCTCAACCATTCAGGCTGTTCTTCAAGCTTCCTTAAACTTGCTAAGAAAAAGGGAAAACAAAATGCTCGCTCATTTTAACTTCTACCTTTGCAATGTGCCACACTAAAATAACATACAGGGAATACTAGTAGTGATGAGTACAGCTGGTTTCACTCGTGATACAATAAAGAAAAAAAATAGAAAAGTGGTGCAAGTTTTTTAATTGAACAAGGAGCTATCCAAGCAAACATAGGAATCAGAAATTGAAAGAAAACACAAGGATATTTGACTGTTAGAAAAGGCAACAAAAAAAATAGAAAATGAATGATGCAACCATGAACAAAAAAAAATGAGTGCAAATTGCTAGGACAGTGACATGAAGCAGCAAAGTGAACAACCCTCAGTTTTCTGATACCACACATATTACAGGTCATAGTTATCCAACTTTTCAGCCGAAACAAAGGCTCAAAAAACTGCAGCAAAACCAAATAACAGACCTTTTCCTTTCTTACGCTGTAGATCCACCATTTTCCCCTGTACAGCAATTGCAGCCTCACGTGCCTGCAAAATAAATGATAGATACAAAAAATTTCTGAATGTAAATTGCCAGGGAAAAAACTTCATATAAAAATCCAGACCAAAAACACAATTTGTTTGCACTAGACCTTGTACTCATCAATAGCATCTTGTGCAAAAGAAATGTCTACATCCTTTTCCCTGTACCACACATCATTAACTATTAAATGTCAGAGCAACTATCAAGCACATCTGCTCATACATTGCTATTTCATCAGTGGATAGTCAAGAAGCTAATTTCACAAGCATGGTGTTGAACCCCATAACCCGGGCAAAAAAGACCACATCTAGGATGTAATTATGCATAAAAAAAGGTATATAAGATTTTCAGAAGTACCACTAAAAATCATAAGACTAATATAGTTTAGAATACCAAGTAGCTTCAGCATAAGAGAGTCCCTGCCACTTGACTAAATACTCCGGCACAACATTTCCGGAGCTATCTTTAGTGATTCTATCAGCAATAATTCTTTCCACCTACAAAACACATAAACAAGAATTGGAATGACAGATTTTAAAAAGTGTTAGATTATAAAAAGAAAAGAGAAAAAAGACCATAATAAAGCAATGCTGAAAAGATTAACCTGACTATTTTGCTTGATTAGATCTAAATCCATTTCCTTGCTCACGTCATTCACCTCAATCTGATAGATGAAAACCCAACATCATCCCAAGTAACCAATTTGTCAGGCATATTTAATTTGTATTTAAGTTAACTATGTAAAAGCAGAAAGATAATTTGGATTGAGTAATAAAATGTGGAAAAGAAGAGCATGTGCATTTTATAGAATTACAAGTATCTAATTATCAACATGCTAAGTTGAACTACCATCTTGGAATAAATAAACATCAGACTTGTAAGACAACTCAATTCTAATTATACCACCTATTCAGTCTGGGTCCTTAACATATGAAGCTATTCCATCGTTATAGAATTTGTGCATTTCTAAACAAGAATCTCACATCCACACCAGGTAGCAAAGTAAACTCATATCAAGAGTTCTTTTTATCATATCTAGCCATGCTCATCACAGCATTTCTCTCTCTTCTTCTCATTACTATTATGAAAAGAAAAATCCATAAAGTCTTCTAAATAATTAAAAAAATATATATACCTCCTCACGTGTAAATGTTCTCCTGTACCTCACATCTTCCATCACCTTTTTAGTGTAGTTCAGTACCTTCTTAAAACCACTCAGCTGGTGACATGAAAAATAGGCAGAAATCAGGCAACATAAACAGCAGATAAAAAAAATATCAAAGCAGAGTAAACAAAAATGCAATTAAAAACTAGAGCTTAAATTGCATGCATAAGCAACATATATATGGCAATCTTACATTTTGTAATTCGGATAACGATTTCCATTGGCAGTGCAAATGTGACTGGCCTTTCCACTTTATCAAGAACTCCATTTCTTTCCAATCAGGAGCAGAATCAAACAGGTGGCTTAAGAGAATAGGTGCCGTTGATCTATTGTTCCTCGCTGCATCTTCAGCCATGCCCCCAGGCTGATGCCACAGTACCCTTTCAATGGAGTCACCATCTTCTTCTTCAACTTCTTCCTATTTTGGGGAAGACAAACACAAGGAAATGTAATAAGAGCAGACATAGTAATGAGAGGATCCATTAAAGCACTTAAACCTGTGAAGTCATGTATAATCAAATCCAAAGAACAACCACAATTGTAAAAACAAAAAAATATTAAGATAAAATAATCTTAAAGTACAATTACATATAAAACAAGAGCTAGAAGATTAGGAATTCTGGTTCAAATGATTTCCGGTCATCATTCACCTCTTCCACAAAAAAAAAAAATAAGACCTACCAAGAATCCTCCAACCACACACCAGGGACTCATCTGACCTTAATGATAGGATTTTGGACAAAACAATTAAAATATCAAAAATTTAGCTGAACATAAAAATGCATGGATTCTACAAGAATTTCCCGGTGTAAATTTCCCCTATACAGCATAAATCATTTCAAAAGCTTGTCCTGCTTAAAAATCTCATACACGTTGCAAAACCAGCTTACCAGCTAGGCTGGGGAAAAAGAGAGGTCTGGCACAGAGAAACAAACAAGAATGCACATGCACAAAAAAAAGGAGTTGAGACCAATGGGCCTGGTATTTTGGGGACAAACCAATTTACTTCCACTTACATTGCAAAAACTCATGCGCCTTCAGTTTTAACAACTTGAAGAAAAGAAAGTTAAGAGGCAAATTTAAAAAAGAACAACATACAAACATGCCCTGATCTATAATATGATAATTTCTACCCAAAACAGCTAAATCATAACATTTTCTCATGCAGATAGAACAATAAAGCAAGTTAGGTTCATGGTAAAATATAGTATGGCACTGCACCTTTTGGGCCTTCTTCTTTTTCCCTTCATCAATTTCTTCACTTTCATCACTTTCAACATATGACACCTTACGAACTGACCTACTAGAAGTTCGAACCTCACTGTTTCTTCCACCAATATTTGTTGACATAGTCGACTGGGCATTAGATTTACGAAGATGTGCACCTCTCTTGGTCATGTTCTTGAAAACAGCATCAATATCATTGTCAGAATCCTCTGCTGAATACTCATCTTCTTCAAATGACGGTTTCCCTCTCTTTTGTCGTCCAGAAGCATGTAATGATTTGTGCTCTCCGGCAGATTTTGTATTCCGCCCACCTTTACCTTGTTGCCTGCTCTTAGGCTTCTTTGTGTAATAAGAATCGCCATCACCATCTGAGATAACCAAATCATCACTGTTATTATCTTCATCTGAATCTTCACCCTCCCAGTCTTTATCCTGATTTCAATAAAAAGTACTTTATCAGGGTAAAAAGCATTGGTATAAAATATTGGTATGCAAACAATATAATCTGAATCTACGGCGTTTTCTTGTCATGTCTAGCAGCATGCACTAAAATAAGGCAATATGGTAATGGAAGAATGCAAGGACAGAACAAGTCATGGAATGATACATGGGACTTAAAAGCAGCACATATTGCACAATAAAATCATGACAATCGGCGAATAAGCTTTGTGATAAATCCACATGCTGTCCAAAATACAAAGGCAGTGAACCATGCTTCAAATAACAGATATTTAAGGGCAAAGGTAATAATAACCTTGTCACCTGCATGACCACTAGTGATGCCATAATCAGGGTCAAAGTCTGCATCATCAGGATCATCTTCTGCAAGCAAGAGAGAGAGAGAGAGTGAGTGAGAGAGAGAGCTCCAACATCAAACAGTAAAAGAAATTGCCACTTACTACATGATATATCGTCACTTATCGAGTGGAAGTGTTATTTAAACAAATCAGAAAGTGCAACAAAAACAAAGAAATTACCAACTTCATCTTCTTCCTCATAATCAGCATCACCATCATTATTATTGTCATCGTAACCTTCACTATTGTGCAAACCTCTTGACCTCCTGGAGACATTATTCTTGATAGGAACCGGCTTTGTTTGCAGCCTAGAACTCAAGTCAACAGAATGGCTAAACCCCCTATAATGCACCGAGTCACTTTGATCCTCCCCATCCTGCTCATAGTATTCATCAGACAACATCTCATCTGCAGGGACATCAGAATGGCCTTTCCCCCCCTTATCCGCTTCTTTTTGCCCCTCTTCATCTTCTGAATCCAATCTATCATCCCTTCCATTTGATACATTATCTTCTGACCCTTCTGCATTTCTATCCTCTGATTTGGAATCCTGTCCTGAATCGGATGCCCCTGGAGTACCCATGGGTTGGCAGTCCTTCCAAAAACTGGAACCCCATTTTCCAGCCACAGTTTTCCTACCAGAAGGCTGCAGCTCTGAATTACTCGCACCAGCATCATGATTGGAAGCTACATTACTTTGCAACCTAACCACATCATCCGGTTCACTTTCATATTGCACATCTGTGTTTATATCCAATTCTCTTTCGCTAGAAGTCAAATCTACATCCTCATTGCCCAACATTCTACCTACACCCTGACCTTGCCTCTTTCCTTCAAGGACACTCTGTGAAACTGCTTCGTTTGTATAATTCCTGAAAAATGCCATCCTCTCACATGGAATTATTTACTGCATTTCCCTTTCAGAAATGCTTGCTAGGAATTCAATGTAGGAGGTAACTTCTTCTGTTGTCTCCTACAGTTCCCCACGCCTAGAAACCACCAACTAATTATAATAAACAGCAAAGAAGAAAGACTAATATTAAGCTTCACAAAAGTTCTTGGTAAAAAGCACACTAAAGAAGAAGATATTTTTTGTCTTCAAAGAGAAGAGTTCAACTTTACCCCCATATTCTTCACAGCATTAGTTAGTAAAAATTAAAACCCGAATTTGAAGAGAAAAAAACAAATATATTTATTAAGTGAAGATTATAGTTAAGGTAGCAGATATTAGAATAATGGAATCTCTGATAACGAAACCTCATTCATTCTGTAATACATTTAATAACTGAGACTAGAGAAAATTTTAATCACAATACTGCCAGATGATGGTATTTGAAACCTAAAGAACTTAAATCGAACAAAACCCACCTCACCAGAATCAAAACCAAACGTCGAAGACTAAACAATAGCAGAAACAAGTGCCTAAAAGAGTTCAAATGATAGTAGCGATGAAAGAAGCATCAAAGCAGGCTCAATACACTCTAAAATAATCAGAAACCGAAGCGAAACCAATCCTAATAATCACTAGGGCCACTAAAAAACAAAACAGGAGATGCAAACAAAGCAAACTATAGATCCATGAGTGAGGGTACAAATCAAATGACTACACACTTAAAACTCCAATTTATAAACCCTAAACGATCAGAAAACCCTAAATTCGTAATCGGGAGTGTTTAATTAACAAAAATAAACATCGGAGTGGGAGAATCGTGCCAAAAATCGAAGCCGACTATTTAACAAGAAGCTAGCCTTCAATAACTGAATAACACGACTGATTTATCTAGCTAATCAGGTCACGATATTTTTTCAAAAAAAAGAGAGTGCACAGATTAATGAATAGCGCACCTTAAAAATCGCCGGAATAGAATCGCCGGCAGGTAGTGAGTTTGAAAAGGAAAAGAAAAACGGTGTCGTTTTGGACGTTTCGGTTTAAATGTTAACGGGTACGGGTTTTGAAGTTTTGGCGGCGGTTTTTGCCTAGACGCGCCGAGGGTGAAGTTAAGAACGGTGACGTTTGAAATGAGGACGACGAGTCGATTTTGGGATTAATCGTCGATTGGTGTCCGTGGGAGAGAGAAAGACGTCAATTGGTGTCCGAGAGAGAGAGAGAGAGACGCTAACAATGAGTCGTTTTTTAGAGAGAGAAAATAAAAGATTTGTTTCTTGTGTTTTTCAATTTTCAAAGAGAGAGAAAGAGAGAGGCAGAGAGGAGAAAATTAAAACATTGATTTGGGTTTCGAGGCTTTTATTTATTTTGGGGCATAAAAGTGTTTTTAGTTTAAAAGAAAAATGTAAAAGTTAAATCTCTCTTAATTTTGTGCATTGAAGAGAGAGGAGGAGGCATGGGCCCACCAGACGATTAATCGGACGGTAAGCGCGAGACGAGTGTTTGGAGCGGTGCACGCTGCTTTCAATTTGAGGGTTGAGCTGAGTGACGGAAATGCCCTTGGATGAATTTTCTTCCCTTCCAAATCCAATAGCGTCGTCTATCAACAAAAGAGAGCCAGCCTGTGGTGAAGATCCTTTTTGGTCGGTTGTCGGGTGGATCGGATGTTCTCGGCAGAGTTTTTAAACCCGCCCCATGAGCAGGTCAATGATTCTGACAAAATTATCTTATAATTTTGAGTTAGCCTAACTTTTTTTATAAATTAAAATAATATATTTTTTATTGTTGTTTCTTTTAGACAGCAAATAAGTCATTATAGCACGTAAAAAAATTAAGTTCATTTCTGGAAAAAAATTATATATTTTTATTTTTAATATTTCAGATCTAATATTACTGGGGGAAAAAGGCAACTCAAAAAAAAAATATTGTCAAATTTACCTAGGTCATCTACAATTAAAAAATATACGAACCATTTCCCCGATCAAACTATTCATTTTAGGCGGGGGGAAATTTATATGTTACATATTTTATCTATTATAGTGTTACTGATTAAATATTTAAACAACTAATTACAGTATTTTAAAAATCCATTAGTTTTCTACATAAAAAACCCTAACACAATGCGCGGGCAAGGATACTAATTATACAACGCAAAAAACTCATTTCTAACATATTTGATCTATTGCAATTTCAGTAGGTAAACATTAAAATAACTAATTATAGGATGAAAAAAACATAAGTTTATTTCTGGAAAAAATAATTACAATATTTTTATTTATAATGTGTCATATCTAATATTACATTAAAAAAAAAAAAAAAAGAAGCTTGCATTGCATTGCATTGCATTGCATGGGAAAAACAATGCAAACTATTCAATTCATTCTTAAGTCCAAAACCCCATATGGTAAAACAGATCCATCAGACTCCTAGGGCCTGTTTGGGAGTGCGATTGCGGTAGCTTTTCAAAGTGCTTATCGTGCCGAAATACATCAAAATGATGTTTTTTTATTTTTTAAAAATTATTTTTGAAATCAGCACATCAAAATGATCTAAAAACACCAAACCGCCAGTCTTTAAAATGTAAAAAAAAAATTCAAATTTCGGCCAAAAACCGGTGGGATCGCAATGCCAAACGGGCACTCAGTCAGAGATCATATGTATATTGATGCAAACGGATAGTGCAACAGTATTTTAGGGAAATAATTGCAAATCATTCTATATTTAACTTATTGTAATTCCTTACATTCAGCATACACTGTTTATAAATCTGATCCTCAACAACAGTAATAATATGTGGAAATTTTTCTATCCAAGTGTGTATTTGACAATGCAAATGATTATTTTATAGTGTTTTTCTATTAATGAAGAGCATTTTGGAAAATCTAAAACCATAAAAAAACACTTGATTTTTTTAGAAAAATTATTTTTTCCAAAGATTGATGTTTATATATATAATTCTAAAAATCACTTGAACTACAATATCGATAAGTCCCTAGTTTGATTTTAAAAACAATTGATTACAACTAGGTTTTGATCGGGTTTAACTAGGATTTGACCGGGTTTTTCTAGGTCAACCTAGGTTTTTATCTTCTCTTGTTTTTTGTGAAATCCAAACTCAAGTTGGTTGTGTCCTACAGTCAATGGATTACAACTAGATTTTTTATCGGGTTTTGTCGGATCACCAGGTCACCTAGATTTTATCTTCATTTTTTTTCAAAATTCAACCCTAAGTAAACTGGGTCACAAATCAACCTATCAGGCTAAGCTGAGTTTTAAAACCATTGTCACAAAATCTTTCTTCGCAAGTCACCAGTAGGAAACATTGTTCATGTTATTCATTGCCGGAATATTGCTATTTTAAGAAGAAAAAATTCTCACATTTAAGTAAACTTGATGTAACAATCATCTAGCCAAATTATTAGGTTATATTATAATTGATTTCTCCATGTAATTATTAGTACCTATTTAAGAGTGTGGTAGTTTCTTTTTTTTGTACTTTTCAAAAGTGTTTTCATCTTGAACTATATTAAAATATTTTTTTATTTTTAACATTAGCATATTAAAATTACCAAAAAAACACTCAAAAATCATTTTAAAATTAGACTAGGGATTGTATAGTACTATAGTTTAAGAGGTCTTTAGAGTTTATATATATGCATTTTCAAGTGATTTTTTTTTTGAAAAACACACAAAAAAATAGAAGTTGCCACACTCCTAAATTAGCATTGATAATTACATGGACGAATCAATTATACTATAACCCTATAACTTAACTAATTGTTTGCATAAAGTTTGTTAGGGTGTGGGAGTTTTTTCTTAAAAAAACAAAATTTCAGCACTGAATACCATGAACAGTGTTTCCTTTGCAAAAAAAAAACAAATTCATAACCATGATTTTAAAACTCGGTTTAGCCCGATAGGTTAACTTGAGACCTGACTAACTTAGGGTTGGATTGCAAAAAAAAAGAAAGATAAAAACTTGGGTTGACATAGTCACCTAACAGAACCTAATCAAAAACTTGGTTGTAATTTATTTATTATGGGGCATAACCCACTTGAGGTTGGATTTAACAAAAAAAATAAAGGAAGATAAAAGTCTAGGCTGACTTACTGACCTAGTAAAACCCAATCAAAACTCTAGTGGTAATCTATTGACTATATTTTTATTTTTTAATATCAATACATTAAAATTATCAGAAAACACTAATTTTTTTTATAAAAAAAACAAGCTAAGGATTGATTGGAATTGTAGTTCAAATGGTTTTAGATGTATTTCTCAAACATTGAGGTATTTTTACACGAATTTGTCATTCTAATGTCTGGGTCATAAAACCAGGACCTAAACAATATGTTTAGGTCACCATTTGGGCCGAGACTCGAATAATGTCTAAGGTATTGTTTAGGCCTCAACCTAAATGACTCATTTTTTTTTAAAATATGTTACTAATATTAAGTTGGAGCATCAAATCCTAACTTTATTAAGTGTTAAGGTGGTGTTTGGTTAGTGTCTTGGGATATAAGGGGTGGAGATAAGAAAGATAAAAATATATTTGGTTGAAGAGACAACAACAAATGCATGCAAATAAAACTAGTCCTTGTGATAATTTTAGAATGAGTTTTTGTATTTAAAACACAAAAAGTACATCGTACACATATCTTCATAAACAATGGTTTTTATTCCTAAATATTCATGTAGAAAACCCTCAATTCAAAATTTGTTTAACTAAAACATGCAAGTATAAAAATGATTAGTATAGTAAGTTTAAAACTTGGCTTGAGGATCAATTTTGAGGAAAACAGCTTAATAATAAAATTGCTTATTATTATCATTTGAAAACCCAATTTAGAGATCAATTTAGAGCAATACTAAGTTCACATATGGGGTTGACCAATGAACCGCGTCCATATAAGAATAAAAAAACTTGTTATCATAATTTTTAAAATCAACCTAATGAATGACTTGAGTAAGGCTCGTGTCAATATAGGAATACAAATGGTTATTGTTATGGTTTTAAAACTCGATTCAATGATTAAACTAAGGCAAAACTCATATCATAAATTAAGAAAGTCAATGTAAGATAAAATATATTATTGTCATAGTCTTAAAGCCCGACTCGGGAGTTAACAAAGGTTAGTACCAGGTCATAGGCAAAGAGGGTACTCGAGCCAAAATATAGATAAAAATAGTTATTATTATAATTTTAAAACTCAATTCCAAATTTAACCCAACTTAATATTCAACTTGAGGCAAGATATCAGTGACAAGTTGAAAAGGTCAAAACAATTGTCCCATGTTTTCTAAAAAAAATAAACAAAGTAACCTTGTTTTGATCAAATCTTTTTTTAAAAACATCAATAGATTTTCTACTTGTGTTTTATCCCAAAATGATTTGGTTTTTTGTTTAGGTCAGATCAGGTTAATACTTATTTTATTTTTTCTCAAATTCAATCCAAGCCCAAATTAACCGAATTTTGGGTCAACACGTTTAGCCAATCTTGTTTTTATATTTAGGGATGATAAACATAAAACAATTTTTTTTTTTAATGTATAAGTCTTAAAACAATACTTATTAAGATAAAACTATATTTTTACATATTTTACTATAATTCGTCCACCATAACAAAACAAGATACAAAGATAGTCATTTTGTCATGTACTTCATATTTTATCATGTTTCGAACACAATCATGTCTTGTCTCATTCATCCTCGTCTGTCTTTTTTATCCAAAGACAATAAATAAACATTACCTAAAAAGCCAACACTTTTATTTCCTTTCATGTAAGGTGTGATAAGGTAGCAATTATGAACAAGTTATTAACATACAACTCTCGAATACTTATAAATAAATAGTAATAGGCATTATAATTCTAAAGCTTACTTTTCATGTTGACAATAACCCATGTCCCAACATAGTTTATAAACTTGATCAAGGGATGACATATGACAAATCTTAGGTCATAATTCAAGTGGGTTGACTTGTATTAACACAGGTGAACCTATTCTTTATCCTATAAGAATTTAAAATACAACATCTTATTGGAAAGAAAAGAAAACTTCAACAAGTTTTAACAAGGTTTTTCTTAGGCTAATCGAGTTATGGGTCAACCTGAATTTTTGGTCGAGTTATATCATGTTATTTATCCCTTTATTTTTTTATAAAACTAGGCCCCATATAGACTTCAAGACATAAGTCGTTCCACTAGATCATAAAAAATTTTAAAACACGTGTTTAAGTGCCCACAACTCAACGACTTTAACCAAATAAGCATTAATGTGATCCTCTTAATCACATTGTCATTCACCCCCCTGCACATCACAATGAACATCAACAAATCTCATTACGTGCTCCACTATGACCTCACAATTTCCTCCATAACAACAATGTCTCTTTCTTTATTTCAATTTTGTTTCAAATACTTGATAAGAAATATATACAAACTAAAAGTTTTAATTAACAAAAAAACATGTTTTGATTGCATATGGCCGAGCCTCCCATAAATACAAAAAAATATATTGTTTAATGTTTTCATACAAAAATCCAAAAAAATGTATTTGCATGCATCTTGGAATTTAAATAATAGTTTTATTGAATCTATGAGAATTTAACCAATATTTTAATAATTCATAATTTTAATACATGAGAATTAATGGTAAAGTTTTTATATAAATACCGGATCTACAAGTATACTAATATTTAAATATTTAGAATTGACAAAAAAAATCTCAATATTATTATGATTTTTTTTCTACCAATTGTTTATTGGAATATTTATTTTGCAGTTTCACATGTGTCATAAAAAAACTCATGCTTTTCATAATAGATGAACCTTGTTAGTTCATCTACATGAATTATTTCATGAGTATTTATTTTAAGCACATGAGCCTATAAAAAAATCAAAAAGCCATATTTATTTACACGAATAAATTTTACCAATTAAAATCTTTAAACACATTAAAACTCGCAATGCAACCTACCCCATGTAGGGCGGGTTAAAGATGTTGATACTTTCCTAGCCTTAATTAGTCCATTATCCTTGAATGTCTCACAAAATTAGTGTGATTGTGTTTTCCTAGCAACCATGAATCAAACAACCAGGTGACAACCTAAACAAACCCCCTAATGTCACGTGAAGACGTACGACAATACCGATAATAGTAATAATATTATTACTAATATTAGTGATGGTGGTAATAACGATAATAACAATAGTGGTGGTAGTTATAGTGATGATGATGATGATGATAGTAACAATAGTAATTGTGGTAATAGTAATAATATTGATAACAACAATACGAGTAATAATAATAATTATGGTGATAATAATAGCTATGATAATAATAGCAACAACAATGATAATGATACTAATAATTATAATGATAGCAACAATAATGATAATAATAATAAAAAAATTGATAAGAAAAAACATATAAAAAGAAAAAGGGAGTTCCATGAAGCCATATATACAATCCAATATTTACTACAATAGTCAAGTGATGTCTACAACTTTTTAAAAAGGATTTTTATATGACTTATTAGTCATAATTAATTTGTCTGAGAATATTTTTGTCTATTCAATATTTTTAATAATAGTAAAATAACAAAAATACTCTTGAGGATAAAAAATCTAACACAATGAAGGCAAATGTATCTTGATATTTTCATTTTTTTTTATAAACAATCAAATCACACACACTCCCTTGAATTAAAAAAATGCAAGTAACTGGGGTCATGTGTATTGGAGTATTTTAGTTTTTTTTAAATAATTATTGATTTGATAAAGGATGATAATATAATCTAACATTTAAATATTAATTTTTAAATTCAAAAAAACTGCTCACATGTTGGGGCCACTACACACTTTAAGAGGCAACTCTTGATGGTCAAAATTAGATTTCTATCGTATAATTTTATTTATTATTGTTTCCTTTTCCATTATGGGTATCATCGTACTGTAAAAAAAATAAGCAATGTTGTCTTAGCTTTAATTAATGTTGTTGCATATTTTTTATGACCAATTTTAAGTCATTTTTTTTTAACTTTATTTCAATACCTAAACATCATTTTTTTGTATAACACAAGTAGTTTAGACTGTGGCGAAGTGTGAGCACCAATGCTAAGCATTTATATATGTTAAATGGTTTTTTTTTCTATCTAGATATATGTACCTTTATTCTTTTTATTTAAGTGTTTACATTTACAAATATTTATCACTTGTGCTTTTAATTTAAAAGCTAACAAGCATCAAATTTGTAATCCTAATATAGGTCATATTTGACCATCTTTTAATAAAATTAATAAAGATTAAATGAAGATAATGTTAAAATGCATGCAAAGGAGATGATAAAAAAAGGTTTTTAGATTGTAATGAATCTATGTATAGATTTTTTGACAATGAGATCAAGGATTTTATCGAGAAATTGGCACACATCTATAAAGTTATACAAAAAAACAATAATCCTGCTTTCTTGTTATAACAACTTTGTATTTAAAATCATCATTTTTTTTTAAAAAATAATTATTTTCTCTTTTTAAAATTAGAGTTGCATATATGCCTAACTTGCAATAAGTGGATAAAACTAAGTTTATATGAGTTTTTTTTTTTTAAATATTAGGGGAAATTACATCATCACTTTATAGTTTAAGCACGACAACACTTTCTATATGATTTTTCAGTCATTACAATACAACACCTATAATTTGTTATATTATTTTTCTTTACACCCTATTCTATAAAAAAATGTTTGCGTATAATAATATTTAAGATAATATCCAGGTTTATTACAAGTTTTTCATAGGCCTGCATTACAAATATTCTATAACCAAGCCACTCGTGACTTTATGGAAAGGTTTTTTCATTGCAAAAGTAATATAAGTTGTGTTTTGGATGAGTGATTCAGCTTGTGTATTTTTTTTTGTTAAAACTTGATTTTTTTTTGCTTTGAACTATTTTTTAAATGTTTTAATCGTTTTAATGTGCTGATATAAAAAATATTTTATTTAAAAATAAAAAATATATTATTTAATACAATCATGTTTTTTTAGTTGTCAAATACCCCCATGATAATATAACATTACCACCTACAATAAGCATAACAATACAAATACTCAAAATAAAAACATTCAGAAAACATACTCAATCATCAATGACAGCCATAACAACTTAAGCACAGAACAACACCAAGACCATCATATGCAAAAACAATATCGCATGTCCAAATTGAATACTCGTACTATTAACTAGTAGTATAATAATAAGGAGACCCCATATATACTATGAAGCTGTTTGGCGCTGCGTTTCACCCGCCGCGCTGCAACTTTTTTTTTTAAATAAATATATTTTGGTGTTTTTAGATCATTTTGATGTGCTAATGTCAAAAATGATTTTTAAAAAATAAAAAAACATCATTTGGATATATTTCAACACGAAAAACACTTTAAAAAGCTATCACAACTGCCCTCCCAAACAGATTCTATATGAGTAGTTGTGGCATGCTAGAGAGGGCTAACTATGGCTTGTGGTGGCCAGACGACAACAATCTAGCCTATCAACATTTTCCCGTGAGCTTGATAATAGATAGATGGCAATAAAGGTCATTTTGAGTTGATTTATCTCGACGCTGATTGGTGGTGATTTTCTGGCTAGAGAGAGAAATAAATGAATAAGGTAATAGTAATTATAAAAAAGATTGAGAATTATTTTTCCATGTCTAACATGAGGGGTGCAAAGCGTTCCTTCTATCAAACCATGAGGTAATTATCATAATTTATCCTTTTTGTTTTATTTTAATTCAAATAAACTACTGATTTTGTTTTGTTGTTTTATTTTTTAATTTTACCTAGCTTGAATAAATAGGATAATTAGATTAAAGTCAGTAAAGGATAGTGTAGATGTTGCTATAAAAATGGACTCAATGCATCTACGAGACGTAGGTTAGGTTACCGACTAAATAGATTAATTGGATTAATTTAATTTAATTTGTTTTAAAAAGGTTAAAGTAGATATTACTCAAGATTTTAACTGGGTTGTAAGTTATGTACACCTCAAACTAGATCTCATCTCTTAATTTGATTTAATACAAGAGATTGTTTGTTATGGTAGCGTGATAGTGATTTAAATTTATTTTAAAATTTATTTTGATGCATTAATATTAAAAATTAATTTTAAATTAATATTTTATATAAAAAACAATAATTACTGTACGATCAAACACTAATCTAAACACATCTAGAGGCTGTTTGGAACGGCAGTTGTACCGTCGTTTCTCCAAAATTTATTTATTTTTATTTTATATGAATTTATTTAGTGTTTTTAAATTATTTTGATGTGTTGATGTCAAAAATAATTTTTAAAAAATAAAAAAAATATTATTTTGATATATTTCTAAATAAAAAATATTTTCAAAAACAACCACTACTAATACATCACACGTAAGGTCATCAGGCCGAGCTCGGTAACATTACTGGAAGTATTTTTTTTTTTTTTATAAAAAATATCATTGTAATTTCATGCTTGCCGAAAGATGGAAATAGAAAGATAATTTATAATTCAGTGGGATATTGTTGTACAAATTCGTCTTTTCACTAAGAGAGAGAAATACCCAAACAAAATCCCTCTTTCCACCCCTCCCTCTATCGTTCTCTGAAATTCAACAAAAACAAACCCTAATCTCCAAAATCATCCCATCCGTCTTCTTCCTTTTAAAACAATTGAACCTGTGGAACTGAAAAAAAGAAGGCAAAAATGGTGTTGGCGCAGTTAGGAGGGAGCATCTCCCGAGCAATTCAGCAAATGAGCAATGCAACAATCATCGACGAGAAAGCATTAAACGACTGCTTGAACGAGATCACTCGCGCTCTTCTCCAATCCGATGTCCAATTCAAGCTTGTTCGGGACATGCAAACTAATATCAAGAAAATTGTCAATCTCGACGATCTCGCTGCCGGTCACAACAAGCGCAGAATCATCCAACAAGTGATTAATTTTTATTTTATTACTTTTCAAAAAATAAACACAATTTTATTTCACTTTAACGAGTTCAATTTCTTTAGGCAATATTTAATGAGCTCTGCAAGATTTTGGACCCAGGGAAGTCCTCATTTACCCCAAAGAAAGGGAAAACTAGTGTTGTTATGTTTGTAGGCTTACAAGGTAATTTATTCTAGATAACACTAAAATTTCAATTTCCGTGCTCTTGGATTTGTGATATTTGCTTAGAGAAAACATCTAATGGGATTTAATTGTTTAGGGTCTGGAAAAACGACTACGTGTACAAAATATGCTTATTATTATCAGAAAAAAGGATGGAAACCCGCCCTGGTTTGCGCTGATACATTTAGAGCAGGTGCATTTGATCAGTTAAAGCAGAATGCAACCAAAGCTAAAATTCCATTTTATGGAAGGTAAGTGATTTTTATGTGGAGAAAAAAAAATGGGTTTCCTGTAATGTGATCAATTATTTACTTCTTGTTGTTGATACAGCTACATGGAATCGGATCCTGTAAAAATTGCGGAGGAAGGTGTAGAAAGATTTAAGAAGGAAAACTGTGATCTTATAATTGTTGATACAAGTGGACGGCATAAACAGGAAGCTGCGCTTTTTGAAGAAATGCGTCAAGTTTCTGAAGCAGCTGTCTGTTATTTTCTTTTTAGTTGGTTTGCACGCTTCAGTGTTTTTTTTGTTATTCATTGATTGTTATTGCACTGAAATTTGATCCCTTTTCATTTTGTGTCTTCCAGAAACCGGATCTTATTATATTTGTTATGGATAGCAGTATTGGTCAAGCTGCATTTGATCAAGCCCAAGCTTTTAAGCAAAGTGTTGCGGTTGGAGCTGTGATTATTACCAAAATGGATGGTCATGCAAAGGGTGGTGGTGCGCTTAGCGCGTGAGTAATCTGGCAGTTGTTCTAGTGTACCACAACTTCCTCTTGCTTAAAGCATTTATATTGATTTCTGGTTTACAAACCATGTGCAGTGTCGCAGCAACTAAGAGTCCTGTCATTTTTATTGGTACTGGAGAGCATATGGATGAATTTGAAGTCTTTGATGTCAAACCTTTTGTTAGTCGTCTTCTAGGTATTCACTTACCTTCTACCTGTTTGACACCTTTGTTTTGATGTTCTACTTACCTCTGAAACTTATATGATTGTTTTTGATGCTCATAGTGTTCACATTATTATGATCTTCCTATTAGGCATGGGTGACTGGTCCGGATTCATGGACAAAATTCAGGAGGTTGTTCCCATGGATCAACAGCCTGAGCTTCTACAAAAGCTGTCGGAAGGGAACTTTACCTTAAGGATCATGTATGAGCAATTCCAGAATCTACTAAAAATGGGTCCCATTGGCCAGGTTCTCTACTCACTTTTTTGTTTATCAAATCTCTGTTAAGAGAGTGTTCTGCTTCAAGTATTCATCTCAAACGTGTCTGTATGGCAGGTAAAAACAATAATTTTGATCAGAACTCCTTGTGACTGATAATTAATGTGCTCGTTTACAGAGCTGTGTACCTATTGGCACTGCATATGTTTAGAGAAAAATATCATCTCTGGAGAGAGTTTCCATGATCTGTTGTTAATTCCTGAACACGGATTTTCGATCTCTCTTCTTCTTAGCTTTTTCTCATTTCGGCATGTAGATAGTTGCTAATTATCATGCAAAGCTTTAGTGAAACATGATTTTTTTTTTTCTTTCCTCTTTATGAGGAATTGATGGCATGGACAGTTGATACAGAATGAAAGTACAAGGCATCTCATTTGTTTATTTAGAGACAGGCTCAGTTGGAAAAACTGTTTAACCTCCCTATCAGTTTACCGCTCAAAGGAGGAAGAGCGATGATAAGTTTCCTGGGAATATGGATAATTATTCCTATGTCAAATTAAACCTTGAAGTTGCTTCTGAATGTATCTGCAAATACCTTCTGAATATCTTTATGTATTAATTTAAGGAATCTGTAAGTTGGAGACTCATGATTGGTTATCAGAGTTTGATAGGATTTTACCTAATACAACATTTTCAACTGGAATAATTATGGATGTTTAATTCATTTAATTTTGAAGGAACTGGTGCCATTAGAGAAAATCATATTCAATATTATTAGTTATCAATTGGCTCTTAAATTTAAAATGAATAGCGAGAAGTGACATGAATATTTCCTTGCTTAGGATGGTCCTAAGGGTTACCTGGTCAACTAATTCATTGCACTGAAAAATTCAAATTTTGTTGATCACAAATTATTTATAAGAATAAAATGAAATAAGATAAAAGGTTTAACCATGAGCTTGTAGCTTAGTGGTATTCTTGCACAAGCAAGAAGGGTGAGGTCTCATGTTTGAGTCCCACCTTTGTAAATTTAACCTCTATAAAAATTGAAACACCTTTAACAAAAGGTTCACACAACTGTAAAATATGGATTGTGATCAGATGCCTTTTCCATTTTTGACTTTTGCGTAACAATCTCCTGGATTTAGAATATGAAAATTGAAGTAGACTGAAAAAAGAGGTCTATCAGAATTCAAGAAGATGAACCCACCATTAATAAGTGAGCTTTTTTGTCTATGGTCATCTGGATGCTCATCAACACCCTCATGTATCATAACAGATGTCACATTTTAACATCATAGCGATTTATATGGTTATTTCAAATATTTCACCTAGTTTAGATATGGGTCCACTTAATTTTTTGTCAGCATACTGTAACATCTTGTTTTACAAGAATACCTTTTAACAAGAATACCTCGGAAAGTGAACAAGATGAAAAATGACAGAAATTGCGAGGGAGGACAATAATGCCTATTAGAGAAAGGAGAAGGCAGTATTTTATAGTTTTTTTTTGTTAATTTTCTATTTGTTGAAATGTTATGAACTTGGCAAAGGAAGTAGTAAACTATGGCCCCGTCCTAGGTAATGAAATCTCAAGAGCATTGATTTAATGTTTCCATCTTGACTGTTTTTTTTTATATCCCCCCTTCCCTATTTTGAGTTGTGACTTTCACTTTAATACTACTTGGGTCGCCTTCTGTAGGTATTTTCAATGCTTCCTGGATTTAGTGCTGAATTAATGCCGAAAGGTCATGAAAAGGAAAGCCAGGCTAAGATTAAGCGTTACATGACCATGATGGATTCAATGACTAATGAAGGTGAGTGAGTGCTGCTTGACAAATTCACATTGAGAGCATTGCATTGCCTCATGGATATACAAAACATATGTTCTTGAATGAAATTATTTGGTACTTTTGCTGATATCTATCTGTTACGGATGTGATGCAGAGTTGGATAGTTCAAATCCAAAGCTCATGAATGAGTCACGAATGATGAGGATAGCGCGGGGTGCTGGCCGTCCA
Organism: Salix arbutifolia; assembly: GCA_025169955.1. Taxonomy (NCBI): domain Eukaryota; kingdom Viridiplantae; phylum Streptophyta; class Magnoliopsida; order Malpighiales; family Salicaceae; genus Salix; species Salix arbutifolia. The sequence continues at coordinate 12,843,810 of CM045917.1, read as the reverse complement.
ATCAGAGATGTAATGGACATGTTGGAAGAGTACAAGCGACTTGCTAAAGTCTGGAGCAAAATGAAGGGGCTTAAGATTCCGAAGAAGGGTGAAATGAGTTCCCTGTCTAGAAATATGAATGCACAGCACATGAGCAAAGTTCTCCCTCCACAGATGCTGAAGCAGATTGGTGGCATGGGTGGCTTGCAAAACTTAATGAAGCAAATGGGTTCAGCAAAAGACATGATGGGCATGTTTGGGGGTGGGGACAAGTAAACGTGTGATTGCCAACAACTACTTGAAATGAATTCCCGTGACAATAATCTTGGTCTGTCAGGAGGATGGTAAGCCGTGTAGAGTGTTTAGTATGCAAGTTGATGCTGAAAAACTGTGGATACTTGTTCTTAAAGGATCAATGCATTTGATTCAGTTCCCAGCTCCCCCCCCCCCCCCCCCCCCCCCCCCCCCCCGGCTGGTACACACTACAGAGGCTGTCTTGTAACAATAACTGGAATTACAGGGCACTAAAACTTGTGAAAAAAAAGGTTTTAGGTCATGAAGCTGTGAGAAAAGTAGGTTTTACGTCATTAAGTAAAAAAAATTACTTTATTATGTCACCTTTAAATAAAAAATGTTGCTGGGAATATTGCATTTGTCACTTGAGATTTGCTCGCGATAGTCGCCCTATGTATCTTGGTTTAATTACTGATGGGGGACTCGGACATCTTTCCTGGCCCGTGAATATGGTCAGATGCAATTTTACAAGACTGGTGCTCTGTTTTGCTTTTTAGAATTGTTTTTGAATGTTTTTTGAAGTTTTTTATTAAATATTTTTGATGTTTTTAAATTATTTTTATATATTGATGTTAAAAATATTATTTAAAAAATAAAAAAATATTATTTTGTTATATTTATAAATAAAAATCATTTTTAAAAACAGCATTATTGCGTCTCCGAAAATCAGTGACTAAAAGGTATGGACGCCATCTACCTCCGGATTGCTCGAGACCTTTTATGTATTGAGCAAGCGACCGCCCAAAAGAATTGTTAGAATGGCAACTCTGTTTCATGCAGTCAATTCTCAAGCATGTTATTGACACCTGGCAATCATGAAGCAATACCAGCTCGTCCCATACGGAAAATATAATCTATTAATGTGATGATCGTATATCTATTAATGTTTCTTGGGTAGGCGATGATGACCTGTTAAGTAGTCGGATGTTTCTGAAACTAAACCCATCGAAATCAAAGAATTTTGGGCCCAAAATCTTACATGTTTCATGTTTCAACAAGTCAACTTTCTAAACATTTAGTGATGGTTTGTTTCTGAAATATACTAGGTTATTTTTAAAAATATTTTTTATTATAAATATATTAAAATAATATTTTTTAAAAAACAAAATTATTTTTGACATTAATATTTGAAAATAATTTAAAAATATGATATTTTTAATTTAAAATAAAAATAAAAAAAATATATTTTAAAATATAATGACAAATAGAAGATTAATATAGTGAAAAGTACCAGACCTTCTCTGTAAGCATGTGTGACACCGCTAAAAAAAAGTCTCCTCATGTTGTCGTAAAAGCTTGATTTTGGTAAACACAAGGGACCTCACGCGCCACCCGAATAACATGGAGACCATCATGAGCAAACACGTTTCATATTTTTTTAAAAATTAGAATACAAAGATGAAGACACCATTGATATTAACCTTAGTTCTTGGTGAAGTTTTTATTTTGTTTCTTCTCTTTTATCTCTTTTTTCCTTGGAAACCGACGCTTGACTTGAAATCTAAAATCAAATGTGTTCTCCGGTTCGTGATTTTATCGATTTTGACAGTCTTTATTTTGATTATTGTTTATTTGACTTGATGCTTTTAGATTTTTTTTTTAATTTCACCCTTTGGGAATTTATCCAATTTGAGTTTTTATCTAATTTGTTCCCTCTACTTTTGATTGTTATACTTCCATGTTTTATACTTTTTTTTATTGTTTTTGCAATTTCATCCCTTCTAATTTTATTGCATTTGTTTTCTTAATCCTTTTTTTGTTCCCGTTCTTTTCATTTCTACATTATTGTCCTTTACTTGGTTTTGTTTTGCAATCACGTCCCTTAATATTTAATTTAATTTTTTTTAATCTAGATTTGATTCTTATTCTTTTGATTTTTTTTATCATTTTTTTTTTGTTTTTCAATTTAACCTTTGATTATGTTTTTTATATCATATTTGATCTACATTGTATGGTTTCAAATTGTTTTACGGTGAGATATTTTATTTTTACTTTATTATTTTTTCATAGTTGTCTTCCAATAGAGCAATCCTTTATTGACAATTTTTTTTTAATTTGATATTTAATTATTAAGCCGTTAGCTTCATTGTTTGTTCCACATTTTTTTTGCATTATCGCGATCTCATATCCCAGACAATAGATTAGTTATGTTAACCATGATTGACTCAATGTTTTTAACATATTTTTCTTTACAATTCAATCAATTAACATTAAATTATTGGCCCTTTAGCTATCTAATTTTTTCACTTTTCTTTTTGTTAGGTTGTCTTGAGTGTTAGTTAGTTAGGTTAACCCGGATCAATTTGCATTTTTACTCAATTTTTGTATTTAACTTCATTTTTTTTTTTGTTAGGTTCTTCTTTTGGAAGTTTTTTTATTTTTTATCTTGGTATCATTTCGCATGTTGCGGGTTAATCAAGTTAACCCGGGTGTACTCAAGTTTTTTCTTGAAATTTATTTTATTTTTTTTCAAATTTATTATTTTGCATTAAATTACCTGCCTTTGAGATTTGCCATTTATGTCTTCTTTTATTGTTTTGTTATTATGAAATCCGGTTGGTCAATTTAACCTGAGTCGTATTATATTTTATTTCTCAATTTTTTTTTATTTAACTTCAGTTTTTCTGCATGGTTATTCTTTTGAAAGTCTTTTTCAATTATGATCTCATAGTAGCTTGTTAGTCGAGTCAACCCGGGTTGACTCATATTTTTGTTTCTAAGTTTTTTTAGTTTCATCATTTCACATTAAATTATTGTCCTTAAGCTTTGTTATCTTTTCAATTTTCTTTTTGTTTGATTATTTCAAGGGCAAGTTGGTAAAATCAACTGGGCAAGCTTGTTTTTTTTATTGATTTTTTGTTTTTTACTAGGTTTTTATTTTGAATTTGTCAAGGTGGCCAGTTGACTTGAGTTTCTTCTTCATTTATCTTAGATTATCATCGCTCGAATATCCCTTTCTAGTATTGAAAAAAATTTAAGCGAACCACCAATCCAATTTGACTTGAAAATGAGCTTGCTGGAAATGCCAGCGTAGTTATGAGGATGACCGGAAGAAAAGAGGCAACAGCATGGCATATTTTAGCAGGAACGCAGAAAAGGTTGAATAATCCATGTGTATCTTCAAATATTTTCTACGCTCCAGATTCCTTATATCTTAATGCATTTTGAAACGCACAAGCAGACAAATTGCCATGTGATCTATTTCTGGCAGAAGGCAAACTTCGCAATTAAATACACAAATACAGTAAATTGATTACAAAATGTGATGTCAAGGGGGTGTTTCTATTTTTACGAGGAAGATTACAACATACTGCAAAATTTCCTGATGAAAACGTGAACTTGGTAAATACAGCATCAAACTTAGTAAATTCACTGCACAAATACAGTATCTTGAGTGCAAAATATGATACAAGGGGGTGCCTTTCTTCTTCTTCCGAGTGCAAAATTTCCTAAATTTAGAGAAAAGGTGAACCATAAAGTCAGGATGAGAAAAACCAGAGAACTCATTGGTAAGATGGTATAGCACCCTAGATTTTAATATCATCACCGATGAATTCTCCTCTTGCATCCCAAGGACGATTTTCAAAAGACTTTCCAAGGATGCTGCGCTTCTCATTTACAGATCCATCTTCGCGGCGATATTCTGGAAAGTAATCCAAAAATCCTTTACTTCCTAGTTCATCAAGTCCATTGAAGAGGAAGTTTCTAACCAGGTCCTATGAAGCAGATGTGAGTTAAGAATTGCACCGGCAATTAGTTGCAAATGATGGATAACAGATTCAGTAAGTTGAGAGTGATACCTGTGCATGACTTTCTCCAATCAACCTTTTAAGAATTCCATGTCCGGGATCCTGCTTCCAGAATTTAAATATGTCGGGCCAGAAATGAGAGAAGTTTTAAGAGATGCCAAATATTTATCTGCTCAAACATTGTAATTATGGAATTGCACTGCATCAACGACAAACCCCTGCAACTGTAATTAAAGAATTTCACCATAGAAGATATATACTTGAAGGCACCAATATTCCTTGTCAGGTGAGGGTCCGAGACAAAGAATGAGTTTGGATAGGACTCTAACGATAACAATTCTAGCTATCGAGTTGATTCTTTTCAGCCTTTTTTTCCTGAAAACTGGGTAACCAGAAGTTTATCCCGCCTAAAATCTAAAATCCCTCTTCAAGATGATAGTTGTTAGAACAACTCTTTGCAGTTGAGAGCATCTATTCTTTTCTTTTTTTCATTTTATTCCAAATTAATCATGAGGCTAATTAAAATAGCATAGAAAACAAGTATTTTTCTCTTTCTTTCAACTCAAGGAACCAAATTTCTTATATAGTTAATCTAAATGGCAATCTGTCTCAGTTTCTACCCTTTGATTTTCTAGCATCAAATGATCATTTTTAATCTCTGAAGTTCAATTCAAGGGCTTTAAGAGCTTATTACCGCCCAGCTGATTGGTACTCAAATTATAGTAAGAGACTGACAGATATGATGGTTATATAAGGTGAAAGGAGATAAAAAGGGGAAAAAGACATCAAATGATCACCTTTTCTGCTCTCCACGTTAGATACTTATGTTGCGCTTCACGATTGCTTTTAATATAAGATGGATCTATCTCCTCTGGTGCTTGGGCAATCAATTCAAGCCATGCCTGAAAGAGAATAGGATAATAATAATTGACCAGCTGAAATTGGAGTTTTACATTTTATTTGAAATATGAACTACCAAATCCATGCCAATTCTCATTCCAACTCCAGTTTATATCTCATCATTAGCATATCAGCTTAAATGTAACATAAAAAAGCAATTAAAAAACCATTAAGCAACCTGGTAGTACTCTTTGAAAGCAGAATATAAACAATCATATCTATCCTGACTCGGAGGAAACTTGGTCCATATCACGATCGGTGAGAAAAACTTCAAGGACTCGCTTGTGAGCTTTCCTCCCCAAGGGAAAAGCTGCATGAAAGCCGTGTTCAGTCACCATATCATTGATTTTAAATCGGATCAAGAAACAAACAAGTCATGTCTATTGTCTATTTGATGTTCCAGGAGAAAGCATTGAAGTTACCTCGCTATACCTGAGACCTAAAGGAACTAATCTCTTAAAGTACTTTTCCTTGTAGTTTCTTTGGTCAATGACATCGTGCAAGGGGTTGAGGTCCCTACAATGGGTTAGCAGTTCCAGAAACCTCAGTGATTAGTTCCAGCTTAAAGAACAAAATGATGGGGGGGAGGGAGGGGGGGTTGATAGCTGAAACAAGCAGCTAAAAAAGCACGCATGCGGGAACATCCTATGGTGCCAGTGAAACAGTAGAGAAGAACTGAATCTCCAAATGATGAGCTTCATTTCTTTTCCTTGCTCCACATCAGATTTGCATAGATAAATTATCAAGAGAAACTCTGAGCAATAGAATGAAAATACGAAGCTGAACAAGAAACTAAAACCCAAACAGAAGCAGAAAAGGCTTCCATATATAGAGATAATATTAAAACAGGATCAGAAAAGAACAGAGAACGAAGAGAAGAGAGCTTACAGCACAATGATGTTCATGGCAGCAGTTGTGAAAAAGTTGGCACAAAATATGGGTGCATCAAATTCAGGTCTGGCAAAAACAGCAAGATCCAAAATCTGCACAAGTTTTCAGAAGCCAGTTATTACAGATGAAAACAAAAATGTTCAACAACTCCATGCAGCCAAAGATTTTTGTGGTGCTAGAAAATGTGCCAGTAACTGGATATCTTTTGCAAACTTAGAAGCTCATAGAAGTACAAATTCCTTCATGACGAGATCATAAGTCATAGGGGAAGTTGGGAGAAACTAAAATGGACGGAATGAGAAAAAGAATATAACATGATTAGGACAAGAGCATGTAGCACTAGTTCTGCCATGAGTGTTGTGATGAAAAAACCTAAATAAGTATGGATGGCATTCTGAAGAAGTTTAATCAGTTCCTTTAGAAGATTACATTATAATCATATCACATATGCCAGTGATAATTAAAACCAAGTACAAGAAATACTTTTTACGCTGCAGGTAAAGGAACACACACAAAGCCCAATAACAAAAATGAGTAACTTAGCTGTAAAATGTAATATCACAAGAAAAAACTCCAATGAACATTACATACTCATGATTTTCCCCCTCAAACACCTGAGGGTGCAAGAACACATAAAAAGAAACGAGCTTGCTACAGAATCATACCTTGATTGCTTCATTTTCAATGTTCAAACTACGCAGGAGTCTCATCTTGGGGGCTTGGAATGAAAGCATTTGAAGTTCTGTTGTTCCATCCAATGCAGTCAAGGAACTATATTTCTCCTGGTCTCAAAAAAGTGGTTCTTGTTATATATGTAATCATAATATATAACTTAAATAATCGATTGTTTTCGGCTGCCAAAGAGTTTTGTTTGTTTATTGAAATTCAGTGCGCAGCAATCAGTAAAAGAATTTGCCAAAGAGTTTTGTTTGTTTATTGAAATTCAGTGCGCAGCAATCAGTAAAAGAATTTCTTTGGATTTCGCTGATCACGTAGTGAGCAATCAATAAACAGTCCAACCACAAGTTTTTCCTTCCGCAGAAACCAGAAGGCACAGCCATCTGAAAAAGAGTGCTGAAAGAACTAAGGATTGTAGACTCTAGAGGTCATTATGTCTGATACTAGTGTTCTAATGCTATGTGATCCTTGGAAGTAAATTGGGGAGGGAATGAGAAACTATTGTCAACTTTATAACCATCAAAGTTCATATTTGTGCAATGAATAACGTTGAGTACAATTACTAGAGCCAAAACATGCAAGCAAATCAAAACGGAATCTTTTGGCTTAGATATTAAGCACCCACTCTGTTATAAGCAGCTAAAGAAGGACATTTCATCATCCCTTGCTCAATTCTTAACTCACATTTCTTGAACAAAATCGGAAGATGCGTAAAACATGAAAGAAATTAAGTTTAAAAGGAGACGGAGAAAAGAATCACTAAGCCCTTGGAAACCAACGAATGAAACAACGAAAATGCAGTTTCTCTATAATCAATGGCCGAAAGAATATATGAGAGATTAAGCCAGACTTTTAAATTCTTAATAATCAATGGCCGAAGTATGATAAATCACAGAAATATTTTTGTGGCACTACCCCCTCAATATCCCAAGTTACAGACCAAAAAAGTTACCATGAACTCCTTTGTAATTCAAACACCAAAGCCCAGATTCATTCCCAACCCTCTAAAAACAAAACTCAATAAAGAATTTCAATACAAACTGAAGAGAAGAGCTCGATCCAAACAAAACCAACCCATTTCTGCACCCCATAAATAATACAAGAAAAAAAGGTAAGCAAGAAATAAAATAATACCTGGAGAGGAGAAGGGACCAAAAGGGTTCGCCGTTTGGTTTCGTCGAGAGCGAAATGAATGAACTTCTGGTAAGAAAAGGGACCTGCCGAGGCTTTCAAGACATGACGAGATTGACGCTTCCTGCCCGAGCAATTAGGAACGATGCTGTCAGTGATTAAGCTGCTGGTTAGCAATTGAGGAGGTTTTATTAGTGAAGAAGAGAGGCAAGAGGCCAGTAAAGAAGAACATAAGTCCATTGAAGTGAAGCTTTCACTGAAACTCTCAACATTACCTCACCGTTTACTAAAAAGAAAAGTACTTGTGCTACGTGCTGTTTCTTTATCCTTACACATGACATGTCCGTACAAGTACTTTACTAACTTTTGTCTTGCCCATTTTTTAGGCACTGAGATCATCGATGGTTCCATTCTCTTCGGTGTGCTCATATTTTTCAAATCTATAAATTTAACAAGTTGAATAAACAGGCCTGGATAGTTTCATTGGAAGTTGATATGCTGCCTATCTGATTTTTTTTAATACAAACAAAAATTATTTAGCTGTAGTTAATATTAATTAGATATAACTGATTTTATAATTTTAAAAATAACTTAATGATAAAACTATAATTTAACTAAAAAACAACTCAAGATTATATATATATATATATATATATCTAATATTAAAAAATTACAAAGTTTAATTTTAATAACCAAACACACGAAATTATTTTTCATTAAATCTCAAACTTAACCACAGTTTAAATTAAAAACTTTAATTTCAGTTATGAATCATTATTTAAAGTGTTTTTCATGAAACTGTTTTTTTTAATCTCAACCACAATAGCAACAATAATACCAAACAAGCTCCAAGATTTCTATCCTCAATTTTATTAGAGCAATTTCAACGCAAAATATTATTTTGAAAAGTTAATGAAATAATTTTTTAAATAATGTAAATATAGTTTTTTTTGTCTGTGTATTCTAATGATAATATTAGGAATAGTCAACTATATTTAGATGTCCCATCCGTGACCCCGGTTTTAAGCAAAGCCATGGATATGGTTGAGTGCAATAAATTTGGCCAGCCGGGAAAACAGGTTGCAGAAAAAGAATCCAGAAGGAGAAGGACTGAGATGTGGCTGTGGAAGAAGGGTCAAATGAAAAGAAAGGGATATACAGAGTGCTTCCTGGAAATAAAATCATAAGGGCTGGCCTTCATCTCTTCATCAGATCCAAACTCTGGCTGTCGGACCCAGGTAGGAATATTTCAGTGATCTATATTCATCGCCTGCTGCTGCTGCTGCTCAGCCAAGCCATGTCAGGAACTTTCATCAAATTTAAACTCTTTCATGATACATACAATCATTAAAAGAGTGCTGGTAAAGAGTTCCACCAGAATTGAATCATTTGGCCAGGATGAAGACTGCAGGTGAAGATCGATGATCATCCAACCAAAACATAAACCAACTGCTGTCCACGTTTTTCTGTCTATGCTTTTTGGAAATAACTAGGAAGCTAGCTAGCACACCTCGTAAAAAATGTGTGCCTCGTAAACAAACGAACGTCGGAGGTTATTGTCTTTTTGTCTGATTTCAGAAATACCGCCCCCTTCAAGGCTTAACTAGATGTTATTGTCCTGGAAAGTTTCAACTCAGAGACAGGTTTCCTGATTTGCAGAAGGTCAAATAACATCGCCCTTCCATTTTGCTGCCCCTCCAAGTTGTTAGTTGACTAGCAGCAGCCCTCCTCAGGACTGGTCTAAACTATCTTATCTTCATATTCACTGGATGAGCTCCAGTTCAGTAAGCATGATCCTATGTTGAAAATCTGAAATAATAAGAAAAAGAAAGGCCAGGATTACAGCTGAAAGCTTGCATTTCAACGAACTGGATATTATCCAGAGGTTTGACTTGGCCGAAATCTTTGAATCCTTTGCCCGTCACTACTTTATATATTAAAAGAAAAGTTAGACCGTGTTGAGAAATCATTCTAACTCTACATAGATTAATATTAATGTGGATTGTTACTGCGCAACTCCTTTTCTCCTCTTGAATTAGAGAAAATTGTGTGTGTTTTTTTCCACCATCTTTTTCTTTGGTCCAATTAATAGTCTTTTAAAAGATTGTTTAAGGTGAATTGTTTTTTTTCTAAATTTTTAACAAACAATTTTTAAGAAAATTGTGTTCGCATCATCAATGGCTTTTTCACATGAGGTTACACATGTGGGTTTATAGTTGTTGAGTTGTAGTGGTCGATTGATTTTTCTCTCTTTTTTGACAACTAAAGTATACAATTGTCCTCTTTGTTTGTTGTTTGTTAATTTTAGTCTTTATTTTTTTATTTTATCCTAATTCTTTTTTAAAAAGTTTTTCTTCAATTTTGTTCTTCGATTACAATTTCTCATATGTGTTATTTTGTATTTTAGTCTCCATTCTTTTTTTTTTTTAATTTTGTTTTTATTTCTTTTATAGTTTCAGTACGTCAAAAGTCATCCATATTTTTATTGGTGTTTTTAAATCCATACTCTTAGTTTTGATTTTTGATTTTTGATTTTTATTTTTTATTTTTTAAAGTTTTATTTGTTCTCAATTTAGTTTTTCAATTCTAATTTGTGTATATTATATTTTTTAAATTCATATTTCTTCTTTTGAAGTCTTATTTTCTCCATTGTCTCTTTTGCCAAAGTTTTTATGGTTTTTAATTTTGCCCTTCAAAACAAATTTATGGGTTTTTTTTCAATGGTAATAATATTTGTTTTAACTTTGTTTTGTTTTTGTTTCACTTGCCCTTTTGTCAAAGTTTTTATAGTTTTTAATTTTATCCTTCAAAACAAGTTTATAATTATTTTTATTTCAATAATAATACTAAAAATTCTAGTGGTTATAATAACAACAAAAACAACATTAATAAAGATAATAATAATAATAACAACAATAATAGTTTATTATAATAGTTGTAATGATTATGATATCAATAATTATGATGATGATAGTAATAATAACAATAATTGTGATAATCATATTAAGAATATTAATGATAATGAAAATAATTACACTAATGATATTAATGATGATGATGATAATAATTTTAATGATATTAATAGTACAATAATGGTGACAATAGTAGAAATAATAACAATGATTATGTTTGTGATCAGTAGTAGCAACAACAACAACAACAACAGTAATAGTAGTAGTCATTAAAATTATGGTTATAAAAATAATAATGATGATAATAATAGTAATAAAAATAATGGTAATATTAATTATAATGTTAATATTTATAACAACAACGCAAATAATGAGAATTATTATAGTTGTTTAAAAATTTATAGTTCAACATTAGTTTTTGATCATTAGTTGTAGCTACAACAACAATCATTATAATTATGGTTATAAAAATAATAATGACAATAATAATAGTAATAAAAATAATAGTAATATTAGTTATAATGATAATATTTATACCAACAACGCAAATAATAAGAATTATAACAATAAGAGTTATTATAATTGTTTTAAAATTTATAGTTCAACATTAGTTTTAAGAAATAAAAAAAGGCCATCCAAGTTTTGTTTAAACCTGTTAAATAAATCAATTTACATTGAGTTAACTCTTATATATTTTATTTAAAACTCGCACCAAACAAAAATCTAAGATAAGAGATTTAAAGATTTATTATTTTATCCAGGTTTATAGTATTGCAAAAAAATCTTTGTTTTTAATAACTTATTTTTTTATATATTTTTAATGCATGGTTTGACCCGGAAAATGAACTAATATAACTTTTCAAACCTGTTTTTGATACTTGATAGAAAAATATTTAAGACTACTATAAAGCTTCTTTTTATATAAAAAAAAATATAACCTTTCAAACTTATGACTAAGGTTATTAGACCTGAATCATCCTAATTGAAATAACCATGAAGTTCAATTATTAATTAATCAAATATCGAAGGGTGAAATTGATTTTTTTTAATTATACAAAAGAACTTGAAAAATTATAAGTAAAAGAATGAAGATCAAAATCAAAATCAAAATCAAAATACAAAACAAATTCTATATTTAATTGAAGGGTGAAATTGAAAGAATCATTTTTAGTTAAATAAATAAGTAAAAGAATGAGGATCAAAATTGACATAAATAATAAATTTTTTAATTGAAATATGAAGTTGAAAAGAATAATAACTTTTACAAAAAAATCAAGAAAAAAATAGAAATCAAAACAACAAGGCCAAAAAAAAAAAAAACATAATACCATTATTTTGGATTGAAGAATTAAATTAAAACCCATTAAACTCTTACAAAAAGACCAAGGGAAAAAACATAAATAAAAAGAATAAAGACAGAATTGAAAAATATAACATGTGGTAAATTGAGATTGAAGAATGAAATTAAAAACAAATAAAACTTTTACAAAAAAACCAATAATAAAAATTATAAATAAAAAGAATAAGAATTGAAGTTGAAATATCAACAATAAAAATAACCAAACAATAATTTTGGCGGAGGAGAGAGAAAATAAAAAAAGCCTACCAGCAACAAACCAGACCTCCATCATTGACAAACACCACAATACTAGAAAGAGGACACAATGAAACTTTCAACGAATAATGAAATGACATTTTTGATCATAGGGAGGATCTACAAGTATTGTCCAAAGAGTGTGATGCCCTCTCTAAGTGTCACACACCTTAATAACTAGTTTTAAATATCATTATACTTTTATAATATATATAGTCAACATCTACATGATTTTTCAATCCACATTTAATTTTCATTAGCCAGTGATAGACTAAAGTATTATGATAATTGTTTATTAAAATGGTTTTGTCTAAAAATATAGTAAAATAATATAATTTTTTAAATAAAAGCATAAAAAAAATTAAAACAAAAAAAAATCAGTTTTTCTTAAATACATTTTTAAAATAAAAACAAACAATCTCTAGTAATAAAAATAGGTTTATCTGGCCTGGTCCATTGTCACCTTACTGTCTACCCCGCCTATCATTATCACCACCATCATCAAATAACGAATACGGACAGGAAAATGCAGCTAGACATAGGTGGCACTTGAGAAGAAAAATGGACAATGTCTGCAATAAACAACAACTTGACAAAACATATTTGCAAGTGGGTGGTACTATAATTCAATCTGCTTCAAACTCCGACATGACAGGTGAGTGAATTTTCAATTATAAACCACAAAGTCATGGAATATGATTTCAATAACTAAGTAATCCTAGTCAAAGAAAAATAAAAAAATGCCAGGAATCCCTTACCACGAGTAAGAAAATCCGGTCATCATCTAGTCAAACTGGCAATCCCTCCTTATCCATATCAAGGAGTTTGTATGGTTTAAAGTTGTGTTCCCCTTCACTGTCACTAATCTCTTCTTTAATCTTTTGCTCTCATCTAGGAAAATTTTACAATCTCAGCAACAAATTTATATAAAAAAATGTATCCCCTCATGGTAAGTTCATATATTCATGGTTAGATGTGCATATCAATAATAAAAAAACACAATCGAGTTGTCAACAGTTGATGTCCTTGTTTTGTGGACGAAAAAAAAACAAAGTATAGCTTTTTTTTAAGAATTAAACAAAGCTTGTTAGATATATTTGAATTTGATTATTCACAGAACATTGAATATTCATGCAAACACCTCAGCGATTGACTTTCAAAAACTGACAACAGACATCCCTGATTTTCTCTTTATATCTCGACTCCCCTTCCCATCCCAGTCAGTGTCCTCTCATGTTATGATAGCTAGCTTTTGAAGAGAGGGAGAGGGAGAACGATTGAGAGAACGCGATGGCTGGCGGGGCGTTTGCTGATGGAGCAACCTTGAAGAGGGCTCATCTCTACGAGTACAAAACCACTAGTTATTTTATCTTTTCTTGTCTTGTTGCTGCCATGGGAGGATCCCTTTTTGGGTATGATCTTGGTGTATCTGGTTAGCATCTCTTTCACTTCTTGTGTTTCTTGACCGGGCTCTTAAGCTCTAGCCTTCTCTTTTATGTATATGGATCGTGGGTTCTTTCCGTGAGTGGAAGTTGTGGAACAAAATATCTGTCTTCACTTCTGAGGTCATTAGGTTTCTGTCCAAACATTGGTTAATTAGATGTCCTTCTCTTATTAAAACACGATCAACTTCACTGTAGAATATAATGAAATTAGTAGTGGTCTTGACTCTTGAAATTATCATCATCTGTGTAGTAATTAGAAAGAGCAGTGGACGGATCGAAAAAAATAAACAAGCTGGAGACAATTTGGTTTTCAGGCACGGCACATTCTACATCGCCTTCCAGTGCCAATCACTTGCGACTTCTGTAAAGAGCACCACAAATTAGCCCCATCACTTGATCTTTCTTTTCTTTGCTTCCTTTTTCAATCTGATAGTTGCAAGGGAATAGTAATAGGCAAAATGTTTTCCGGAGAAAACTGTTCCGGCAGATTATCCATGCATGTACATATATGGTGTTGGGACTTTTCTGGTTAAACGAAATTGTTCATGCAGGCTGATGAAGCAGAAACTTTATTGATGTTATTAGTACATGTATTTTTCATTTTGATCAGAATTTTTGTACGATATCCTCCCTCAAGATCATAGAAATTAATATTTAGAGATCAGAATATAGGTAGGACCCCAGCTTCTCTCTGTTTTGTTCTATGAAAAAAACTGATAACAGGTTTCTTTAATAGATAACTTTTAACAAACCGTTCACAGTTCAAAGCAGATTTAATATGCTGATATAGAATGTTTGCATTGCACATCGGTTCATGTTCAAGCAAAACCCACTTTACACTCGTTGCAAAAGAAGACGGTATAGCTTAACATGAAAATGGTTGTTTCAGGTGGTGTGACTTCCATGGATGATTTCTTAAGGAAATTCTTTCCAGATGTGTATAGAAGGAAGCAGAAGCATCTCCATGAGACCGATTACTGCAAATATGACAACCAGACACTTACACTATTTACATCTTCGCTATACTTTGGGGCCCTTGTTTTCACATTTGCAGCATCCCACTTGACCAGAAGTAAAGGCCGGAGAGCTAGCATAATTTTTGGATCATTAAGCTTCTTTTTTGGAGCTATTATCAATGCATTTGCAATGAATGTTGCGATGCTGATCGTAGGACGGTTACTTCTTGGGGTAGGCATTGGTTTCAGCAACCAGGTATGCTTAATGATCCCTAAGCCAAAAATTATTATAGCATGCCTCTTGATTTTCTTACAGCATTTTTGTTCTAATGGTACAGGCAGTTCCCTTGTATCTGTCAGAAATGGCTCCTGCAAAATCCCGTGGCCGATATAATCAGCTGTTTCAACTAACAACCTGCTTGGGGATCCTTGTGGCTAACCTTGTAAATTACGGAACTGAAAAAATCCATCCATGGGGTTGGAGGCTATCTCTTGGTTCAGCTACAATCCCTGCAGTTTTAATGGGTGTAGGTGCTCTTTTCCTTCCTGAGACCCCTAACAGCCTTGTAGAGCAAGGAAAATTAGAAAAAGGCAGAAAAGTATTGGAGAAAGTTAGAGGTACATCTAACGTTGATGCTGAGTTTGCTGATCTTATTGATGCAAGTAACGAAGCAAAAGCCATAAAGCACCCTTTCAGAAATCTTCTTACACGGAAGAATCGCCCCCAATTGATAATAGGCGCTCTGGGAATCCCAATGTTTCAGCAGCTCACCGGAATGAATTCTATACTCTTCTATGCTCCTGTCTTCTTCCAAAGCCTAGGGTTTGGCTCAGGAACTTCTCTTTATTCATCTGTCATTACTAGTGGTGCACTTGTTGTTGGCGCCATCACGTCAATGGCATTAGTAGACAAATTTGGCAGAAGAACTTTCTTTATTGAAGCTAGTATCGAAATGTTCTGCTACATGGTAATTAGTGTAACCGAACAAGCCAAGGCTCAGTTAATTCTTTATCATTTCTCCACGGCTTGAATGCTAACTCAATTGTTCAATCTGCAGGTGGCTTTGGCTATAACTCTGGCCCTGAAGTTTGGACAAGGAGTGACTCTCTCGAAAGCAATCAGCGTATTCCTAGTCATTATCATTTGCTTGTTTTGCTTTGCCTATGGAAGGTCATGGGGTCCTCTAGGGTGGCTGGTTCCGAGCGAGCTCTTTCCACTGGAGACAAGGTCAGCTGGCCAAAGCATTGTTGTCTGTGTCAACATGATCTTCACAGCTGTGATAGCACAATGCTTTCTCGTGTCTCTCTGCCATCTTCATTATGGGATTTTTTTAATATTTGCCGGCTTGGTCGCTTTCATGGGCACCTTCATCTTCTTTCTCCTTCCAGAAACAAAGCAAGTCCCAATAGAGGAGATATATCTTCTCTTCCAAAGCCATTGGTTCTGGAAGAGAATAGTAGGAGATGGCACTGAAGATGATGGATTGGATGGAAAGAAGGGGATACCAAATTAAAACAAATCTCCAGATTCGGGGAAAACTTCTCCTTTTCAAGTTTATTGTTTAATTTCCCTTCAGACTACATTTCTGTAGATAATGTCTGCCTCTGGTTAGGCATTTCCATGGATAAATGTACATTAAATCCTTGCAGTACTTTTTCTGCCAAGCAATTCCTGGAATGGCTTCCTCTCTCTGTCTTTTTTGGTGGAATTAAGTTATTTTAAAAATTGAATATTCCTATGATTAATATCCAAGGAAGGGCTGTTTCCATTATTTTTTAATCGAAATCCAGCACTCAAAAAGAACCAAACTTAGAGATAGGAAGAAAAGAAGAGACTTCGCGAACTTGTCTCTTCTAAGACAATGACTTGTATAAACACCACATACATTTCCCAGTTGTAAAAAAATGACACCCTTTTTAGCTTTTCATTAACATTAACAACAAAGTAGGGATGCAATCTTCTGTGTTCACAGGATGGTGCGTATTCCCGTCTTTAATTGTTAAAACAAAAGAGAATACTATACAAGCTCTGAAAGTCATTAGTTTCAACTAGACAGTGTATATAGTTTGGATACTCTTCTCCACATTTCTCATCAAAGCACATCATTGTGATCGAGCATTTTTGAATAGCTCTTTCCACTTTGGTTGATCACATCCAGGACCTTCTCCCTGCACAAGCAATAACTTCGGTTCAATTATGAAGCAATTCCTCAAATCATGTCCACAGGAGATGGTTCTAAAGATAACCAAACAAGAATATAGAAAAACGGATAATTTGGGAAGGACAGCAGGGATACACACAAATGGAGTGGAAACAAAATATAACTTGTCCAGTCAGCCAAAATTTAGTGATTGAATGATATCACAGCCTATGGGATTTAGTTGTCAAAGGCTGTGAATGTACCTTCATATATTCACCACACAGGAGTAAGGTCAAATAACTTGTCTTAAAGTTCATATGGTAGGAGAAAAAATAAAAAGATTTGAAGTCGTTGAAGTCATTATGTGTAGCAATAAAACAACCCTGTATGCACCTTATCAACATCGTAAATCGACCCTATGGGCACCTAAAAGGGAAAACAATTTAGACTGAAACTTTTGTCAACCAATTACTCTATTGTTCCATAATAGTGATGGAGTAATTTTCATTACAAGCATACCTCAACTGAGTTGATTTCATAAATTTCACCTTCGGTAAATTCTATGTCCAATGCCTGAATGCAAGCTTCAGCCACCACAATTCTGCTAACTTCTCCAACAAGCTTATCTCCTGCAAACCCAGATAAAAACTCAATAAAAAGAGTAATCATGTGAAGAGAGGAGAATACAAGAAATGTTGGATGCAAACAAAGCATACAAAACATAAGTGTTGCCACTTCAAACAATTGAAAGGTTGACATAATTGTATCCCCAAAAGATCTTATTACAAAAGGATTCCTTGTTACAGAAGGATCCTGTTATTATCTAATTCATGATGAAGCTTGAGAAAACCAAGGAACCAACCTTTTTCAAAAAGTACCAAAATGGTAAGATGAAAAAAGAAAGGATTTTATCATTGGGCAATGGTCAAGAAAAAACACGAGAAATAACCCAACAAGATAGTTCTGATGCATATCAGCCAGTATCATTATCATGCATTAAATTCTATTTTATTATGTTCAGTCAATCCTAAGGAATGTAGGTTTATGATAGAATCATTGTCGCAAAAAGATGCAGCATTAAATTCCAAGCTGCAATAACACTGAACACCACAATCCCCCTCCTGATAGCACCTTATTCACCAGAAAGTAAAACATGTGCGTCAATGACCAATGGATTATAGTTTTAGGGATTTTACAAACTAGTATCATTGCCTGATTTAATTTTTGAAATCAACTTCTCAGGCCACCCTAGTGGCATAGAAATTAGTATTATTTGAATTCATTTCCTGTCCAACAATTCAAATATAAGCCAAGTTTGGCAATCCTAGAAAGCAGCAGAAAACTCAAGCTCCATGGGTCAAGTCACCATCTTAAAAATATAACATGAATGTGTACCTTGACCAATGAGAACTGCACACCTTTTCCCAGCAGTAGCTTTGAGCAAGGTATTTAGATCATATGATGTGTAAGGTCCATCTGTTAATCTACCAGGTCTGAAAACATACATGTAAGAACATATAGACATGCACTGCATATTAAAATTCTTCTGTATTTCCTAAAATAAATCTCCAACAAGCTGGTAAAGTATTTCCAAACCTGATTATAGTAAATGGAAGACCAGATTTGAGAACAAAATCTTCCCCCATTTTCTTATACTTGAGAACGCCAAAAAGATTCATAATGCTGCCAGGAGACAAAATGAGACAAATGAATCTAATCCAAGACAAAACATGGTAGCAGATGTTTCATTTGTTCTGTTAGAAAATGAAGCTCAGGGATTGATATCCACTTTAAGCAGCATTTCAAATATTTCCAGAGACTGAAGAATAGATGAATCCTTACATTTATTCAAATATGCTAGCCTATACAGGCTCCCAAGATATTGCAAGGTTAGAAACAAAGGGCTGCATTTAGTCAAGTAAAAGTCTAGAAGCCAAATTAAAGCATAAATCTCTCTCTCTCTCTAATGAAAGTGTGCCAGCCCAACCACCCGGATAGATTTAACTTTATATGGAGTAAACTTCAATTAGCCAGATACCTTGAAACTATTGTTCAACTGTTCCTGCTACAATTAAGTATTTCTAGACGGATAATCAGAAAGGATATCACTACTTCATTTGTTTCTTAATGTAATCAACTCTTTGATTTATTGATTTCAAACAGTCAAGCTATAGGTCCGCTGCAAATACAACTCAGTCTCACCTCCATGGTAGTTCATTGAACTTGGTTACACCTACTGATGAAACAAGAACAATTCTTTTCAGTGTTGAAGGCAATGCAGAAACAAGATTCCTGACACCCTCCCAATCTTCAGAAAAAACAACACAGTCAATGTAGGCATAAACTTCTGTCAGGTAGTGCGTGTGTGTATTTTCATGAGTTGAAGTTATAAGAAAGTTGAGGACTTTCAACATAATGTGCGGATGGTAAAATTCTGACCTGTTCTTTCTGGTGTATTATTTCCATCCCATCGCTTTGAAGGAAAAGCTGTTGTCCCAGTGCAGCAGATCACATGTGTGACTCCCTACAATATAAATTTATGAAACTTTAATAACTAGACTCGTAAACTAGCCAAGTATTCTTGGCATCCTCCAGAAATATGAGAAAAAAATATAGGTAGATGAGCACAAACCTCAAACAAAGATGGATCTAGATCCTCAGGGTTCCGAGTGTCTCCTTTAAATACCTAGACAGTTTTAACAGCTCTTTATGATCAAGTTTTACATCCTGAGGAAAGAAAACAAGTTTGTAGCAAGGAATTTATACGCACCAGAATGCTAATGAAAATGGTATAAG
The DNA here is from genome assembly GCA_025169955.1 of Salix arbutifolia. Lineage (NCBI taxonomy): Eukaryota > Viridiplantae > Streptophyta > Magnoliopsida > Malpighiales > Salicaceae > Salix > Salix arbutifolia. The sequence goes on along the minus strand of CM045917.1, from coordinate 12,824,344 downwards.
GTGGTAATGATATGGAAATAAAGGTCAATCAGCAGATGAAATCAGATAAAATAGGCACCTGCAGTTTCTCCTCATCTTGCTTTCCAAACAATGCTATTGCTTTCTCGGGATCTCGCAGTAACAAACGTGATTTAATATTCTGGTTTAGCAATGATGCCACTACAAGCTGCCCTGAAAAGGAAGCAACAGAGATAGCATTTGGTTACTGTCATGAGACAGAAAAAACTAGGACAAAAGAGACATAAAATAAATCTGTCTCTCGGACAGTTTTTGAATAAATTTATGTGACAGGGAGACATGTCCCATTGTCCATGTCTCTTCTGTTACGAGACATTAACTAAATGCTACCTTAGTGAACTATCTAACAGTAAAATGTAAACAAAGAATCAATCACAAGAACTGCATTACTGATAATTCAGAGCTTAACAGGAACTAAGACGTTCCTGCCATGATAAAAGATCGGGAAATGCGTAAAAGTTATGTTGTTCCCTGTTCTTAAAGTAGCAAGGGGACTTGAAATCCAGTCATCCCCCCTCCCCAAGCTTTAAAGTTACTTACGCCCCACAATGTACTTTCATAAGTTCTAAATGTGACCCTGGTGTACCCGTTTGTTTCATCATATAATGTTTGAAGGCTTGGCCACAACCATTCAGTTACAATTGCACCAATTAACTAGTAGGTTAAATTCCTCCGAAAAATGCATGTTAACAATGGAAACAATAACTGGATTCCTGGTAAACATGATTTCTTATCAACGCAAGTGGAAGGAAAGTCTAGGATATAGAATAAATAATTTATAGTCTGGGTGCTAAAATGAGGAGGGGAAAGGAGGAAGTGAAGGAAAATTGGAGTCAGTCAGGTTCCAAGTTTCCTTCTGTATCGCCAAAAGCTTCCTCACACTTGCGAAAGGAAATCAAAATACGGAAATACAAAATCTTGATTCAAAATTTCTAACACAAGTCAACAGATTTAACAAAGCTGCATATTAAATTAATAATGCATAGTAAAAAGATAGAAATTATAATTTTTCCCTTTCTTTTCCACTCCTTGAACAAAAGAAGAGAAATTTAATTAATGAGGAAGTTCAGTCTCACTCCCTTTTCTTTTCCTCCCAGTTCCATGACTGATAGATATCTTTTTAGCACAAGATTTATTACTAATAGCTAGCAACAACTATTCAATCAACCACATACATCAATCATTTCATGAGATTACAAAATGTTAGTGTACTATAAAAACTAGGTGAACTCGCACCCCAAAATCTAAAGACAGGACCACAAATTGTTAATTCATGAATAACAGTATCATTAGAGCACGTGGATGCAGTATTATTTGCAAGTAGGCAAAGTTGCAGAGTATTACAAGTGCTTACCAACACCACCAGAGCCACCAACGACGAGAACAAGCTTGGAGGAAGAAGGGGTGGTGGTTTCAGAGTCAAGGGTAGCCTCTGAATTCGGTGACTGATCGATCACTTTTTCTTTCACCGCATGAGCAACTAATGGTGATGTTACCCTTCTTCTAGAGCTAGCAAAGCACTTGGAAGAGGTGTTGAGAGGTAGAAGAGGAAAGGGATGGATTCTTTGAGGGTGGTTTGAGAATTTTGCAAGTGTAAGTGGAAAGTCAGTGAAGGAGAGGCTGGAAGCCATGACGAAAGGAAGTGGCAGAGGTCGCAGAAAAGAATGAAACCGGTTGGATTTTGCAATGCTTATGTTTCCAGCAGAGATTTCATTTACAAGAGTGTCTTCCAGTGTCTTAAAATGTCAATAAATATTAAATATAATAAAAATGAATGGCCGAAATACAAAAGCTCCATGTTAACCTCAAAAGGCCGCTTGTGATTGTGTGGAGAACAATGAATTTCAACTTTCCTCATCTCATGCTAATTTTTGTTTAATTTTTAATGAGAAAAAAGAAGAAGAAGAAATTCCTAATATCTAAAATTTGTGTATCAATTATCTTCACAAATTCTTAATCAAATATTTCCATCCATATTTGACACCACATATATATATATACTAGCTATATTGCACGCGCGTTGCCGTGGACATTCTTGTGTATATAATTTAACATAATTAAATCCACAATGATAAATTTATATGATATAACTAAATAAAAGTTATAGATTAAGAGATAAAATGTATAAATTTTTAAGTAGAGTTTGTTGCGTAAGCATAGATTACATCTTTTGGAATATAGGTATTGTGTCATAAAAGATCATAAAAGAGCGCGGACTAACATTAAAAAAAAAGCAAAATATTTTTATAGTTAAAAATAAAAAAGTAATCACTAAAATCATCGTTATTATTGTGCAGATAGTAAAATTATAAAAATCATTTAATACAAAGAGCAAATAAAAAAAATAAAGGGGAAAAGGAAGCAATATTAATTTAAAATATTATAACAATAGCAACATCAAAGTCTTAACATCTAAAATTATTATTGCTGTTACTATCAAAACAATAAAAATTATCAAATTATACCGAGGGAAAAAAATAAAAAGCAGGAACAAGATAGCAAGCAAGAAAAGCAATTAAAATATTATTATTATTATTATTATTATTATTATTATTATCATGAAAGAATAAATAAATGAATGAAAGATTAATTTTTTTTTATTAAAACTACAAAAAAAGATCAAACAAAAAATACAATAAAAACTAAAAATTATCATTGTTATCACTTTCAACACAATAAAAATTATCAAATTGTTCTGAGGGAAAAAAACCTTAAAAAACACTAACAAAAGAGTAAGCAAGAAAAACAATTATATTATTATTATTATTGTTATTATTATTATTATTATTTATTTTATTTTATTTTATTTTTGTGTTAATAATGAAAGGGAAAAAACGTAAGGGAAAAAAATCCCAAAAACTTCAACAAAAGATAAAAAAAAAGAATAAAACAAAAACAAAAACTATCGTTGCTATCATTGCCAAAACAATAAAAATTATCAAATTATCGCAAGGAATAAAAAACTAAAAAACATTAATAAAAGAGTAAGCAAGAAAAACAATTAAATTATTATTATTATTATTATTATTATTATTATTATTACTACTACTACTGTGTTAATAATGAAAAAAATAAAATAAATGAAAGACTAAAAAAACCATAAAAACTTTAAGAAAATTAAAATCATAAAAAGAAATCAAGGGATTAAAAAAAACATTAAAAGTATAAGGTCCGAAAGAAAAATCAAATATAAAGGGATTAAAATCCAAAATTAAAAGTATAAGGGCCGAAATGAAAATCAAATTTATTATCAATTTCAATCAAAGGAAAAAATTGTACCGAATTTATTGAGTTATTTAAACCCAATCCAGAAATTAAAAGGAGGATCGAAGTGAAAATTGCACATTCAATTAATTTCAATCGAAGGACCCAATCGAACTAAATCAAAACTTATATAACAAAAATCAGGACTATAAACAAAATTAAAAGTACAGGAACTGAAATTAAAAAGCATTAAAACTGGGGGACTCTCTTGCACTTTGACATGCAGGAGAGAGAGAAACGGCTGCAGCGGCTTTAACTGGCCACCGTCGCGTCCACGGACGTCGAAGGACAAAACACGTCGCATCGGGAGTAAGACTAAGCAGAGGCGCAACGACTGAGACACCGGTAGACCATCTCCGGCGACACCATCACCACGCACGCGCCTCTTAAAGAGGGCGTGGGGCGGAATATTGTCGGCCGCGCGTGACACACGCACCGACAGTATAAAGAAAAAAATAAAAAAAATATGATCAATTACCGGTGTATCCCTATGCCTAAGTCAACAATTTTATCTTATTTGGGGCTATCTCTGTAATTAGCCATTTCTGAAAAAATATAAAATAATCAAAAGGTAGGCGGACCGGATCGGTCCGGTCCGAAATTGTGCAATTACTGCGGAGCCCCTCCACCCATAACCGGTTTTTTTTTCTTTTTCGAGGGCTGAAAGCGTTATTTCATTGTGCAAATAATGATAAAAAAAATAGAAAAACTGGCAAACCAACTGAACGAACTGTGAACCGACCCGACCCAAAAATATACTATTACAATCCACAGTGCCTACACTCACAATCTATAGTGCAGCACAGTGAATACTCCACGCCTATTATATATTAGGCAATATATATATATATATATATATATATATATATATTTTAAATAATATATAGTTTTACATTATCAATTCTACAATTGGATTACACTAAAATTTATAAGAAGTCTTCTGATATATTTCTATATTCCAGGTTAAAATGTTAGAAGAATCAAAGTCTACAAAATCTTTGTGAGATTGACGATGATATATTTATGGATTTGTTCAAATTTATAATTTTGTTTTGAAATGTTGCTTTTTTGTGTTATTTTTTATATTATATTTTTTTAATTTCAATATTTAACAATAAATTTATTAAGAATTGAACTTTATATTTTTTTTTAAATTATTATAATCTTATGATCCATGTCATAAATTATGAAGGTTAAATCATGTTGAACATAATCAATCCAATATGTTATAATTTTAATATTTTTTTAAAAGATATCATCTTGGATTTTTTTTAAATTATATTATATTTTTACTGTTAATCCAAATTATCTATAAACTTACAGAATGGATTGAGAGTTCAACATTATTTTTTTTTAATTATATTTAAAATATAAATAAATAATATGTTGAAATGTTTTAAAACCAAAACATACTGTTAAATAAGAATAAAACAGAACACCAATTGAAATGAAATAGTTAAAGCTAAAAATTAAAATTAATTGTACATGGAGATGGAGAGGTAAAAAAGGACCATAAAAGAAAAAACAAAACATAAAAGGACCTGTTTATCTGACACCGGTCTTCAGTAGACGCCACCAGCACCAACCTCCCCTTCTCTCCTTCTGCAGTTCTGCTTACTATCTTGGGAAAAACAAAAGATGGAGTCTTCGTCATCAGCTCTGTCAAGATTATCGAATTTACAGAGGCACCTTCACCCTCCACACTCAAACTCTACGGCAAGATATCCATCATCTTTTTTCTTTTTTACCTGTTGGTTTTATTAACTTAATGGTATTGTTATCAGATTCGACAAGAGTTGGTGAAACTATCTCCAGAGGTTGCTGAAGCTCTGTCAACTGGGCATCCTGTTGTTGCTTTAGAATCCACTATTATTTCTCATGGTATGCTTTTTCATGTTCCTCAACTTATTATTTTTGAAAAATTTTAAACCTTTTTTCTAATTCCGGGCGTGCAATTTAATTTCTTTTGATTTCCCGTTTTCCTGTATCAAGTCCATGGTTTTACAGTGCAGTCATATTGCCCGAAATGAGATATAGAAAGTGCTCAGCTTTCTTTCAATCTTTCGCATCCATTTTGTAAACTACGTTCTGGGTATTGCAATTGCTTGCCATGGCTTCTGATGGTTTTAAGTTATGGACAGGTATGCCTTATCCTAAAAACTTGGAAACAGCAAAGGAGGTGGAGGCAATTGTGAGGGAGAATGGAGCAGTTCCTGCCACTGTTGCCATTTTGGATGGTGTACCTTGCGTAGGTATTTTTATGTTAATCTCTCTCTTTTCATTTTCTGTGCATGGTAATGAGAAGGTTCTCTTCATCATTGTGCTGAACTTATCTTGACTTGGTAAAAGTAAAATGGACCGCAGAATATGAATCGGATGGAGAGATCTCTCCTGATATTTTTAAATAGTCTGGCAAACTTGCCACATGTTCATTCAATAAGTCAACACAGCAAATACGTGAAAACATTGAATTGACTGTAGATAATTTACGAATTAGATTAATCCAGTGACATTTTTCTGTGTATTTCTCATACCAAACCTGTTAGCTGGATCCTGAGGAAGGTGGTCTTACAGACCAGTTGTTAATGACATGTTAAATAAATTTGAGACCTTTTAGGAATTAGAGCCTGCACATATTAACCAATTCTGTAAAATTAGAGAATGGCTTGGCAAGTTTAGGGGGTTGAACTTTAAAAGAGTAGACTGTTGTCACAGAATCAATAAGAACTCTCTATTTCTGGATTAATAAAAAAAGATAATTGGTGGTTATGTTGATGCTTTCTAGCTCTATGTTTTAAATACTGCATGCCATGCTTATTCACTTTATTCAGTTTAACTTACAAGGAGACACAATAAACTCTTTCCAGCAGTATAAAACTCTTTGCTATGCTTGCATTGGTGAAGGGGACTGGATATGTCTTTTGCCCTTCTCTCACCTGGCCTTTCTGCTGCAATTGTGGAAGATATGAATTTTCTTTGCCGTAAGATAATTGCTATTCTTTTAATGTAATTTTCTCTTGTTTCTAAGAACGCTATGTTTTTAGGTTTGAGTATGGGAGAGCTAGAGAGACTTGCTACTCTTGGAACTAAAGCACAAAAGACTGCTCGGAGAGACATTGCACATGTTGTGAGTAGCTTTGAATATGACTCACTTTGCGAATGCATTTTCTCTCTCTCTTGTAATGCGTATATATAAAAGAACTGCAATGTAGCTCTGAGTAGTTTCTCTCTTTTTATTATTGCGCACTTGAGGGAGTGTTTTGATCTGGTATCAATGTGCCAGGTCAATAACGCTGAAAGCTTCTTTTGGTTGCACCTTGTTTGTTGATCAAGGTAGATCTCATGACAAAGAAGTCAACCAGTTGTGTAAATTAATTTCTCATTGATTTTTCATGGAGTAAATTTTGATTGCTAAGAATTAGCTAAGTAATAAGTTTGTCAGATAAAAAGTTGAATCTCAAAGCAACTGCCTACAACGATTTTGAGCAAATGGAGTAATATTATTTTGGAACCTGGGTAACTCCTGTGCTCATTGCTCTGCTACCCCTTGCATGTTTGATATATGGAATCCTTAATCCAACACTGTAATATTTGATTGCTTGTTTGGTGTTGCAGCTAAATTTACATTCTTATTTTTACTTTCTTAGGTGGCTAACAGGGGGAATGGTGCTACTACTGTTTCCGCAACCATGTTTTTTGCTTCCATGGTGATCTCTCCGTTTCAATTTCTTATACTTTTGCTGCAAATAAACAGCATGTGTTGTATGGTTCAAATGTGTTCTTAACGTGGGTTTTACTTTTTAACCCATACAGGTTGGTATCCATGTTTTTGTTACTGGGGGAATTGGGGGAGTACATAGACACGGTGAGCAAAGTAAGTTCCATAATTTAGCTTCCATCTATATCCTGATGATGTGGCCGGCCTTGCATTAATAGCAGTGCTGTGTAGTAAGAGAACCCATTTCTTATGACTTGTTCATTGTGATAATGTGATGTTTGGAACACACATCCACTACCAACCTGTTTCTGTCCATACAAGCAAGCTTTATTCTGGTCTGGAAGAAGAGGGGGTGATTTTCATGAAATCTTATTTGATTGCTGGAATTGATATGCATTTTTCTTATGTTTTCTTGGCAGCAATGGATATCTCTTCTGATCTTACAGAGCTTGGCAGGACTCCAGTTGCAGTAATCTCTGCTGGAGTAAAATCTATATTGGATATTCCCAGAACCCTAGAATATTTGGTATATGCCACCTTTTTTACCCCCGTATAACTTTGGAAGCTATTCAATTTCAGATGCTCATATCAGTTTTAATAATACAGGAGACTCAGGGTGTTTGTGTTGCTGCTTATAATACAAATGAGTTTCCGGCATTTTTCACTGAGAGAAGCGGTTGCAAGGTACACCTGTTCTCATGAATTGATTTTCAAAATGCAATTTGCAAATCGCGAGTATGGTTAAATCTGTTAGGTTTGGTTGCAATGTATGCCCACTTTCTAGGATTGCACCACCTGATGACTTTCCCTGATATAATCTGTCTGAGAAAAAAATCCCCACCATGTTATGGTCCCTTGAAGTAGTACTGCTTCTTTCAATCTGAGATACAAATAATGGTTCAATTTTGCTTACAAGGGTGCATAGACTGGTGTAGGTGGACCAAATCAACCATATCGGTTGTGCTTACTGCACCTACCAATTACAATAGCAGAATATTTGAGGCTACTTTTGGTCCACCTAAGTCCAAGATTTTCAAGGAGCAGAACCTAGGACATGGGGTATACACAAGATGAACCCAAAAAAGATTGATAAATCTTGCCATGGGCTGTATACAAGAGAAACACAAAAATGACATGCATCTGAAAATAATGCCGCATTCGTGAAAAAGCCTGTGGCCGTAATAATGTTACTTCTACCCTGCTAATATACACTGTGTCTGCAAGTTTTCATTTTAACATGCAATTGCATATGATCTTATGAATTTTTGTTGTTGATTTATGACAAATAATACAGGTACATTGTCGTGTTGACACCCCAGATGACTGTGCTCGGCTAATAGGCAAGTGAAAAAGTTTGTTCAATTTACCTTTATTCCACCCTCAACCCATGCAAGAATAAGAAGAATCATGAGTAACTGTGCTTCCTTTCTTTGTTAATTGCAGATGCTAACTTGAAACTTAAGCTTGGAACTGGAACTCTAATTGCAGTTCCAATCCCCAAGGAACACTCAGCTTCTGGAGGCTTAATTGAGTCTGCTATACAAATTGCCCTTCGAGAAGCTAGGTTGGAAACTTCTCAGCTCCATTTTGTTTTCAACTTTGTTTTCCATTTATTATCTCTTTTGCTTTAAGTTATACATATATGGAACTGGATCCTTAGGGACAAGAATATAACTGGCAATGCTGAAACTCCATTCTTGCTTGCAAAAGTGAACGAACTCACTGGAGGAGCCTCCCTGGCATCTAGTATCCTTTTACTTGTTCTTAACACCTGGTATTCAAATTTGGGAAGTTTTATTTTGTGGCCACAAAACTGACACATAATAATCTTACTCTGATCATTTTCATAATTTCGCTGTTGTGATTTTGTGAAGTTGATCTTAACTCAAGTTCAGACATTGCACTTGTGAAAAATAATGCACTTGTTGGTGCTAAGATTGCAGTAGCCCTCGCTCAGCTAAAAGAACATTCTAATAGAGGTAATCTTGATGTTTTGTTGATTTTTTAGTAACAAGTACATTAAAATATAAATACCCTAGAACATTTCTGGATCTGTATAACCTTTGTTAGTCTTGTTCTCAATCAGCTTGACTGTAAGGTTTCCATTATTATTTTTTGCTTTCCTATATCATTTTGTTCTTGCATATTGTCATTTAGTTCTTCAACTAGCAGAGCTTGTAGAGCAATGTTCACAAATCTCTAACAATAGGTATGTGCAACAGTACCTCTTCCATTTTGAAATGAGTACAAGTAAAAAGAATGCTGAAAAGTTTTGGAGTCAAGGACTGGGGCATAGTAAAAAATTGTAATGCGTTACTGAACTTATTAGAATCTCAGATTCCTCTTGATAGATCATTTTTTGCTCCATTTCCTTCTCCATCTCCCTTGGTGGCCCTTTGTGATGCATTCCAGACCCTAGTTAGGCTGTCAGTTCTGATAATTTTAATTGATGTCTGATTTTTGGTAGGAGATGCTGAGTGAACCCCATGCTCTCGAAATTGGCCTCATGTGGCAACCAATCATCTTTGCAAATTGGAAAGTTGGACTCCTTCTTCACTACCGCATGCACATGGTCTCACATCAGGTGATCAAAGTTGAAAGCTGATTGAGAACTCACAGCTCAGACTTTTTAGGTCAGTTCCTATTTAAGTCTCTGGATACCTTTGGTAGGGGATTAAGAAGGTTAAAATTTAACCTTGGAGAGGGGGGGGGGGGCAAAAGTTTTTTAGGCAGTCTGTACCTTTTCTCTTTTCTACCTTTTCTCTCTTTTACATTTGTTTTTAATTTTTTGATTTAATTTAAGACTAATTGACTTTGATACCAAACATAGAGAGACCTACTTGGTGGTATTGTTGTAGTGGTTGTTTTTTAAAGTTCTTATTATATCTAATGTTTGCTCATTTCTTATGTTTAGCAAGATAATGTGTAAGATGTTCAAAACATAACACTTCTTATATAATATATAATATAACTTATTGATATCAAGTCTAAATATCACTTACACAATTGTTACATAAGCCTTTTTATCGACACATGATATCTCCATTTAAATTTTTTACGCGCTAGTTTAGTGTACATGTAATCCAACAAATATTTACATATTAGTTCTAAGCACCTTTTCTGCTTATGAGATCAATTGTTACCAATCATGAAGGAAATAAACATAAGATGTATTAGTTTTAACAACTTTAATAAATGTTCATTATTAAGAGAGCATTGAATAATAATATTTAGAACAATATTTTGATGCAATAGAAATTCTATAATTATAACTTTTTTATTATTTTCCTTGCAAAATATTTTGTTCCATAAATTTTATCTTGATTTAAATTTATTTATTAAATATCAAATTCATAAATTAAATATATTTTACGTGAATATATTAGTATTACATTTAATTAATTGAATGACTGCACTGATTGCCATATAAACTAACAAGTTGATTTATGATTTCATGAGTTTTCCTCTTTACATGGAAGAAATTTGTTTCTTTGCAGATACTTCAGGCTAGAATGATTTGGAAGCTCTTTCAATACTCACTATTCTCTCTGTTCTTTTTTCCTTTTCGTTTTGCATCAAGTCCAACACAAACTTTAAAGCTCAAGCTTTTATATTCGATCGATGCCTTTTTTTTTTTTTTTTTGTCTCACCTTCATATCATATATGCTGGACCTTCATAAATTCCTACAACAGCATAAATGGTGCCCTCTCTCTTCGTGCTTCACTATCATGTGATGATTAATCTATCCTCATTGGAAGATAAAATAAGACTTCAACTGGGTGTGCAATTTTCACCCTTGTTCAGTCATTGGTTTGTCTCTTGAATCCTTACATTATCAAGTAACTATGCTCGCAAGAACTATGCATATTTTGGCTATCTATCTGGCTGGCTTAATATAATTAATCTTTTGATAAATAGCGTGCATGTTGCTGTTCGTGCAAGGAAATTTTCCGATCCTGTTTTTGTCATCCATGGACTGATGCGCATTCGTGATCCTTTTCTTTTAACGAACGGGAGATTGAAAATTAATTTCCAGCAAGGGAGTTCTGCTAGAAAAAGTACAGGTCTAGTTCATTGCTTTAATTGTCGATTAGTCAGACGGAGAGTTAACATGCATAGCTACAGCCACCGATATAAATAAGGGGGATGGGAGACAAAATGTAAATTTCATGGACGTCGGTGGTTGTTTGATAGTCCTCGTATATTTATGAACTGATGAAAGCAGGCAAATATAGCTTCTTTTTTTTATACGATGAAATTTCATCTTTGGAAAGCGTTTTTTATAAGTCCAGGTAAGTGAGTAAAATCTCGGTTGATCCGGGTTTTTAAAAAAAATGCATGTCCTAACTCGAACTTGAGATCTGTTGTGCAGATCACAAGCTCTTTGTCATCGTGTTATTATGATAGTATGCATGCCATGGGCAGGATTAGGTATCATGCCTTCTGGTTTCTTGACAACTACTGCTGCTTGCTCATTAGAGCCTTTCCTATCGGGGTGTTATTTTCTTGCATAAATCTGGAATCTGTTCAAGCTTGGCTTTTAAATATTTACGATTTGTGACTTCCCTGGATAAATAAGTGCTGCAACCAAGTAGTGAATTACTAAAGATAATAAAAAAGGGACGAAAATATAACGATGTCAACCTCATAAAATTTCCGACCAGGCTACATTTTTAATTCTAATGACATATAATAATTAAGAGGTTCATGTTAATAGGGTCTGTGATAAGAAGGGAAGTGATTTCTGACTGGTTACATATATTGCAATTACTGATAAATGAGGTAGCCGCTGGAAGGATACGGTCCAGGAGAAACACGAATTTTCAAGGGCACTTGGGCCCTCCTCTCTTGGTCTTCCAGTTGTTGTAGCAAGGGCAAGACTGCTTGTTCCCATACGTGCCAGGAGGCACACACAAGCACTTTGCGCAGCACTTTTGACAGAAGAACAGGCATGGCTTCTTGTACGCCGTCGCCGAGCACCTGGTGGTGCACCTTGGTGCACATTCTGTCCACACCAACTCGGTTAAACTCATCTCTTCGTCAGCAAAATTGGAAAGCAAAAAAGAGAAAAGGGAACTCACCCTGAGGACGAAGACTGCCTTGAGTGGCACCGTACTGCAATACCCAAAAAGGAGTTAGCTTTGAAATAATAAAATATTGTGCACTTTCATGGTTTGAAGAAGCTAGCTAGGGCTCGTGTGTATAAATATAGTCTCACCATTGCATGGTTGCCTTGTCGTTGTGGCTGTGAAGCTGAGATTGGTGTTCTAAAAGCCTAGACAATCCAGTTCAATATGATCATTAGCGTGAACGCAAATTGAAGTAAAAGTTTCTTGAAAAAACAAAAGAGACAGCATTGCGGATCCTTACCTGGTTTTGTCCTAGCAGAACAAGCACCAGCAGAAAGCATAAGAAAATGGCAACGCTTGATTTTCCCATTTTCTTGAAGAGAAATTTAAAGTACACCAAGTGAGTTGGGATGGGATGGAAGCGTGTTTGTGTCGAGCTATGTTGGAAAGTAATGGTATTTATAGGCAATTGCCTGTTGGGCCTATCTGCTGGCTGAATTTATTTCAGTGGATGTAGACACTCGTTCAGATTTTTTTATTTTTTGTGTGTGTGGGAACAGGAGAGAAGAAAATCACAAGATATAGTTTCTCAGCAATATTATTGCCATGGTTTCTAACGCTATTTGTAGGAGAGCAACCCTTAAATTATTATCTTTTCACTTGCTCAAAGGTTTAACTTTCAGCAACATGTTAGAAAAAGTGTCCAAAGCGTTGCGTGATGACAAAAACTTGTGATTTATATAGCAGTTCTCGAGTTCAGATTATCACATACATCTTTTATAAAATCTAGAGATGATCAAGGTTTTAATCGTCTATCTAGACCCATAAAATACTCTGTATTTACAGAGGATAGAATTTTATAACATCTAAAAAAGAGTTTATAAAAGTATATATTTCATAATAAACGAGGCAGTCAAATGTGTCCCTCATTGGCTTTCTGATAATTCTATCAATCCCATGTGACAATCATCGTCCTCGTCTTGTTCGATGGATTAACAAGCCAGAAGTGTTCAGCAATCATGGAGTGATACGTTGCGTTGTGGCTGGACCTCTCTTTCTTTTACTTTTATTTTGCTGCCAATCGAGAAGCTTATCTCCATCACCTGCCGCCCTTGCCATTTACACAGCAGTCACTCGTATATTTTCCAAAGGTATTTAAACCACAATAATAATAAGTTTGAATTCCAAAAGAAGTTATGAATGATTTTTAGTTTTCTGTAAATAAACTATCCTGATTGAAAAATACTTCCATTACAAAGAAATTTAGCCATCGTACTATCAGAAAATCTCATCGAAGAATTTACAACCACCCGAACTTCGGCAAGGAAAAAAGAAAACTGCGGCGGAGAGGCTATGGTAATGGTAGACAAATGGGGCAGTCGCAGTTAGAATTGCGGGGTCATAGGTATCCGTAATCCATGTGCATGCAAGAAACTGGGTCACCACAGACCCGTTAAGCATGTGCCCGTAACATGCCCCTGCTCTACTTTGGGACCCGCCACATGCTCGGAAACAAAACATCAACTAGATGAACGGATGGGAAAGTTATATGAACCACAAAATATCATCCTTTCTCTTCTGCTACTGTTGTTTTTTTCCTCTTTATTTCTTATCATCGTCATCCAGAACTGCATTTAAAGGCTTAGTACGGAGGTAGCTCATTAAATGCCATGTTGCTGCCGGCTCCACCGCGTTAAAGAGCTTCTTTCACGTAGCTAGAGAAAGAAAATAACTTAAACTCCTGCTGACAAACCTTTACCGACGAATTTATTTAGTTTTGACAGTTGGTTGCAAAAATCTTAGAGATGGATGTAAATGATCATTTTCAAACGAAGAAAGATCGATTCATTCAAAAACATCAATCAGTATAACGCATGAATATATTTGTTACCTGTATTTTGGTCACAGACGACAAAAATTCTGATGGTATAAAAACTTTGATTCTGGTTTCCAAAGGTCGGAAGAAGAATTGACCCAGGTTGAAAAGTACATTATCTGATCTCTGACAATGAGCAATGGCAGTATCTTTTTTTTCTCCCAAGTTCTTTCTTGAGTTGTATATGGAGAAAAAATCTGTCAAACAGACAGATAGGTGTATGATGCAATTCTAGCTCAGCACTAAAAGATTTATATGAGGTTTCATTGAGTTTGGTTACAAGATTTAGAGTAAATAGATTCAAAAGATGATTAATGAGTTTTTCTCAAAATAAATAAACTACGATAGACTTCAGCTAGATTTGCATGATGATAAATTTCATGAGGAAATAGATTTGCATGATGATAAATAAACTAGAATGAATTTGAGGAAACCGCACCCTCTTTAGTCATTCTTTGTGAGTACAGGTTAAGTCGATAAAACCCCGGTTGTCTTAAATTTTTACCTGCAATATAGTTCTTAAATTTTTTGTCACCACGTTATGTCCACTTTGCATACTATAATTTAATATAGAATGGTACAGGCGATGCAATTTAGAAAACAGAACAATTAGAAATAGGGGTAATTGACTCCTCTTGTCAGGACTTGACCGTAGGCAATTGGAGCATGATGGAAAGAAAGCCAAGCCAGATTGTAAAAGAACAGAACATGGCTGCAGCCCTGGCCAAATCCAAGTTGCAAGGCAACCATCCATAACATCTTCTGATATTATGGTTGCAGCAAGGCAAGTGGGAAATTCGCAGTTGAACGTCACAAATGTATCTAAATTAGAAAGCCAAACAATCGAAGAGATCTGTTCCTATTAAGCCTGTAATTGAAAAAAAACATTACATAAAGATTAAGGAAACTGACAGGGAAAGCTAAACTACATGAACCATCAAAAACCAGGGGGAAAATGAGGATGATGGCCAAAGATATATGAAGCTGGGAGATGGTTTGTTAGCCCAGAATTGATTCAAGGTATAGTTTTGTGAAGATTAAGATTTTAATACATGTATATAGTCTCACGTATACAAAAGAGAAACCTTTATGTCAAACAAAAAAGATTAAGATGGATGAAATGCAAGTTGTAAATGAGACATTTATGAACATGGGGTGAAGAAAAGGTCGTATAAAGCAAAGAAAGTGTCTATTTTCTCTTGCACAAATATCTATTCAGAAAGCTTATCTTGTTTCGAGCAGCATTTAAATCATTCGTTTTATGATCAGTCATCCGGACATGAGAAATTAAATAATGCAGGTAAGACATTGGGTGTTTAAACACTGGTAGAAAGTATTTAATAAATATGTTAACTATTTAGATTAGCTTGCCTTCCAAATCATGCATCTCTCAAAGGCAAGTTTGTCATTTCCATTTCGGTTGGTGTTTCGTTTATTCAATTGGAATGAAATGTTTTGGTTTCGAAGCGTTTCGGCACGCTATTCTAGGATTGTACTGTTTATGTGTGTGTTTAATTAAATATATTAATTCAAAAAAAGTTGAATAACTAATATGGACACTCCGATCATCCCCGCGGTGCCTTACTGACAACTTTCGTATAAATAAAATGGCAGAAACCAAAGTGAAAAGATCAAACCAGCATCACTAGTTCCTTCGACGGTTTTGAGCTCCATGCAATAAAGATTCTTACAATTTCCTTTTTTCATTATATTCTCTCTCTAAATTCAATCAATCAACTAATATGGACTGAATGAGCATGCAAGGCTCAACTTCAGTCTCATATCCAATCAGGCAAGTTAATCATATTAGCGTACGTTTGCCTTCAGCTAGAAAACAATGAACCCTTATTATCCATCTTGTTCTGTTTTACTGGACCCGGAGGAGGGTGGTTGAGGTTAAATTCTACTCATTTTCTATGACATTGAGAATATATGAAAAAAAGGGTGCTTAAAAACTCCTGAGAGAATTTCAGTTAACAAATTTCATTGCAGACAGAGAATTTTGAGTCAAAATGGATGATTATCTGACATGTTTCTTATGCCCTGTGTGAGGCATGCAATATGCTCCTCCAACTTCTGTTGTGCACCTTCTTGCAGTGTTTTTCCCCCCGTTCCTTTTGGTCAAAGCATTGGACATTAAAATTTAGAAATCAACTACGCCTTTACATTTTCATTTGGCTTATCAAACATACCGTTGAAAAGCCAGCAGATCCTCTGGATGCAAGAATTTGGTTAATAAAGATGCCATCAATTTTTATTTTTTCCCCTGGAATATTTTCATTCTTCATGTGGGTGAAATGGAAAACCTAAAATAAACGGTACAAGGTGAAACATGTCTCTCCCTCTCACTCATATGCTGGGTTGTAAAAGGGAGCCAGATTGAGAAACAACCCTTAACTCTTTTCTTGGTTTTTAATGGCTGAGGTTTTCTTCATCTGATTGGCATGGTGCTACTTTTGATTATCACATTTCATTCACGTTATCTGTCTGAATAGAGCATTAAGAATGCTCCTGCTTTAGAAGAGTTGCTTCCACCAAAGGGTAGTCCAAACTTTATATACAGCATCGAAAGTGGAAGAGAAAGAACTGAGCGGCATGCTCTGTCTGAAGAGCTCAACAATAAAGGTGAAGGGAAGGCAAGCTGCCCGCGAAATAATCTCATGGTAGAAGAAGTGTATTTCCCAATCATGGTTGGTAAGTTATGTTATACACTTTACATTTACATAGTCGAATGCTAAATATACATAGTAGCGGTAATTTAGATTATAAATATCTCCAGCTATTTTTGTTTAAGCTTATAAAAATTCTCAACGCAGCATTAGGTTATCGCACGAATTTATCCTGACCATGATAAACAGGTCCTGCTGATAGCTGAAGTTAGTTCCTACTTGAAGAACAATGCTCAAATACCTTAAACAAGGTTTCACCCTCTGGTATGAGGAAGAAGGAAGAGAACTAAAGGAATGGTAGAGGACAAGGAAAAGGTTTGCCTTTTCTATTAACTTATTTGGTTTGCCTTTACCCGTTGTCTTCTCTTCCTTGGACAGCCATCTTGGGGGGGAAAGAAGAAGAGGTTTTTATGGTTTTCAAAGGAAACTTCATCTTTCTAAATCTGTTCTGTTCTGTGGAAAGAATGGAGGAGAAGCGATTTTCAAATATTCGTAACTTATCGTTCAGCTTTGTTATAGTATCTTTAAAAGCTTCATGGTGATCAAACTTCTGCTTCTGCAGAATATTTTTCCTGCTTATGGATATGCTTTTTCTTGCTAGATATTCTTAAAAGACTTCACTTGTTTTTATTAACATTCTTTAAAGATTTTTCTCCTTTTTCAATCCCCAATTTTTCCTTCACAGGTTCTTAGAAATGCTATTAGCAAGACTTATAACCGTATGTCTGATCTAAGAAATGAGTTATCATCTCTTTAGAAGTTGTTATAAAGAAGCATGGGTTGTCACCTCAGAATGGTATCTTGTTTAGGGTTTGTGTAGGAAACAAATCTAGGAAATCTCTGATGTGATAAACCTAGCTCAGCACAAGTTGTTCTTTTTGCTGCAATGGGTCCTGAACTGGAGACAATTTTCCTTGTTCAGACCCACGAGGAGGTCGTGGAAACTGACCAGGCAGCCATCGATGATAGCACTGCCAAATGGTGTGGCAGAGGATCTAAAGGCTTATTTGCCTAGACTCATTTTAGAAATTTGCACGCAGTATATCCTTAGATGCTAGCCATAAAAGGACAAAGAATATGTCTGCGTGCACGCGCGGGCGCACACATAAAGGGAACATAATATAGACAACCAATATAGCTAGCTTTGGTCACAACATTATGGCTGTCGAACAAAGATATATCTTCGTTTTGCACTTTACACACAATTTGATTGGTTGATGCCTCATCCTATGTTGTCCCACCTGTATTTTCTGTTGTGAAACATTGCCATGATAAATCGTGTAACTTCTGGAAATGTGGATCTTCTAGGAAACATCGACGTGCATTACTGATATTTCTTATATATGATGTTAATGGTACCAGCAGAGTATTTCTATGAATTTGTTAGTGAACTGCTCTTTCTTATATCATTTCATCTTTTGGGTGCTCGAGCCATTGCTCTTTTATGTGCATATTATGAATTCATTATGGTCGTAATGATCATTCGTGTTTTCTCAGTCTAAATCTATCATTAAGGATGATCTAAAGCACAACAGATACCTATGTTTCTGACCTCTACGCACTGCTTTGTTTGCAGATATAGACTCACATTGAGAAGCTCGATGAAGATGTATTCACAGAAGATGTGAATTCTCTTTACAAGAGAGCAGTTTATTCGGGTTTAAGTCGGCCAATCATGATGTATATATCATCCCTCTGTATCCAAAATTGGCTAGTGTGCATAACTAAAGGCAATGAAAAGAAAATTGAGTTTAGCCCTCCATATTTAGGGCAATCTAAGGTTGTTTTGACTGTCTTTTTCCTTGGCTACAACTATGAGAGTATGATAGAATAGAAAGAAGCTAGCCAAAGTTGCACATCAGGAAACCTAGGTCATGAGTATTCTGTATATTAGCTTCATATTGTTTGTTTCCTTCCATTGTGTTTTTGGCAAAGCTCTCCCTGAGGTTGCATTGAACTTATTGTACGGTGAATGTTATCATCTATCAATTCTATTTGCTCTCCGTCTTGTCTGCCTTTCTGTCATTTATTGCTTGCAATCTATATGTTGAACTTAAGAAAACTAGAAACAGGGAATAAGTTAGGAAATATGTGTTATATTCCTATTCTTATTTCTTCATATTTAAATAGGATTTATTGTAGATGTATATATACTAGTTCTATGCAATAAAGAAAGTATAAGAGAATTGATACAAACAATTATCTCTACAATTGACATGGTATCAGAGTTGACGATCCAAACCTAAACCCTTCTCAAATCACATAATTGATATATACTAGTTCTCAGAATTGAAAGAATATCGGTGTTATAATCTCTTTTCACGGAAATTCTATGTTACTATGGATAGGACCTTTCTTGAGATCAAATATTTCTTCAATGAACCATCTTCATCTGTTCTTTAAGGGGAGAATAGACATGAACAACAAATATGAGATTAGGTTCATCCTGACCATACTCAAACAAAACTAGCAATTTTTTAGCAGATCAATCACACCAACTTACATACTCAAGCCACATCAAATAACCCCCTCTCCAATATACAACACGTCCAAAATCAGAATCGTGGGGACAATCCTAACACTAGAACTGAGGCAATATCTCTCGACTCTCCTACATTACATGATTCTATGACATACAGTTTACCTCACAGGCATAATCGGGAAGTACCCCTAAATCGGTATTCACCAGAAACAGAAGCAAGGAAGTCAAAATACTTCATTGCAAACTTTACCTCTGCCCATAACATGTTAAATGCAGCAAAAGTCTTCATGAGAAAAATATCTTCAAAATAGGTCCCACGAATATTAAAGAAGCTATGTTAAATTAGCACTGGAAGATAATTGTCTATGATGAAATGAAGACTCTCCAGAATAATAAAACGTGGGAACTAACTACATTGCCAAACAGGAAAAAACCATTTGGATGCAAATAGGAGTTTACTGTGAAATATAAAGTAAATGGGATACTAGAAAGATAAAAGGCAAGACTAGTAGCTAAAGGATACATGCAAACATATGACATAACACAATTCGGATACTCTTATCACTTGGAGCAAACGTAGACTGACATTTACCTCAATTTGATGTAAAAAATACATTTTTTCATAGAGATCTAGAGGAGAAAGTATATATGGATAGTCCTCCTGGTTGGAATAAAAGAAAATATGGTGTGGAGGCTTATAAAATCACTTTATGGACTAAAATTGTCTCCCAAAGCATGGTTTGGAGATAGTTTTACACCAACTTGAGGGGAAGTATTAACAAGAATAATTATTAGTTTAGGAAATATTACAACTTAGGAAAACTAGAAATTAGGAGCAAGTTAGGAAATATATGTTATATTCCTATTCTTATATCTCCATCTTTATATAGGATTTATTATACATGTATATATATATACTAGTTTTATGCAGTAAAGAAAGTATAAGAGAATTGATACAAACAATTATCTCTACAATTGACAATATATTCATCATGGGTCATTTTATCATGTTTTGAAGTGATGACTTTTGAAACCTGTCTAATTGACGTGTCCGATGTCATGTTGTCAAGTGTGAGTGTTGGTCTGTAGTATTAGAAAGCATGAGCCTTTTATCTACATTGTTTTTTAGTGCATTACAACTTAATGAAAGCATGAAAGGTTTTCAAATAATGTGAACCAATCGATCATGATTTCATATTTTCTTATATTGAGATGAACAATATCAGGTCACACAGTTGCAATGGAAAACACTATAAAACCCTTTTGAGTAGTGGGGAGAGTTGCATGCATGGTGTCTATCTAGTACAGTAAAATCCTCTTTAAAAAAGACTTGGCTTCTCAAGTACTGTCTTTCATGGCAAAGGCCTTGCTGAATGTTGCCAATATTGATGATATTCTATTACACTTGGAGAGTGGTTAAATAATATTCGATCGAATTCGAGTTGGTTGTGATATCACAGTCCACACTCAAAAGTAATTAAACAATTTTAGACACTTATCTCATAATCAATATCTAAAAATAAACATTGCAAAGAAATTAATGTCTTCACTCTCCTCTTTGTGCTAGTTGATGAAGTTTGTGGCTTTACAAACAACTATGAGCCTTAAAGTATCAAGATAATAGTTTCTAATAAAAAAAAAACTCTTATTCATTCATTCTCTTTTTCACTTGCATCATTGTTTTTGCAAGCTTGCACTTGTATTTTAAAGCACATAATTTTTTAATAAAAGATCTATCATTCAACTATAAAAACTTTTTTACATATGTGTAAGGAATCCAACTTTCATTTTTTATTTATCATCAACTAGTTCAATTCAGTTTTATAATAACCATCTCATTATAGTTTCTACCAAGGTAAAATATATAGTGAGCTTAGAGACTCTCTTTTAAATTACCAACAAAAAATTAAAAAGGAGTCGTAAATTTTATACCAAGTATATTTCTCGCATACAATATATGATGATATAAAATTCAATTAAAAATAGTTATGTTATTCATTTTTTATCTAAAAAAAGAGTAACGATGACACAATTTATTAAGTGTACTAATGATGAGGTTGTCGTGTTGTAAGGGAATATATCTTTTAATCAAGGATGAAATGAACTAGAAAATAAAAAAAAATGTTGAACTTAGAATGCAATCATACTTGCAAGAGAAGTTTTATTTGATGGGTTTTAGAGATTATCTATACTTCAATTAGTTTAGGTTAGGAGAAATGGTAAATGAGATTGTATGTATTTTATTGTAAAAAAAAAAAATATTAAAGCTAAAGAAAATAGGAGGTTTTCTTGTATGGAAAAGAATGACTTATCTTAGGATTCAATGTTATTTTATAGTTTTGAACCCAAGCAATGTATCCTTATAAATGTGAAATAATCAATATACTTGCTATATATAATTTTGAACTACTTTGTATTAAGGTTTGAAAAGATAATTTTTAGTGATATCCATACAAAACTATAGTATATTAATTAACCAAACACTTTCAAATTCATGAATAAACCAAAACATATTCGATGGAAAAATCTCTTACACCACACTGATAACCTGTCTTGTTAGAGGGGCATTATGCTACCATAAAACATGATACTCAACTTGACACACATGGAGACATGAGCCTAGTTTGAGCGAAAACAATTATAAAGCCTAGTTGTTAGAATTTACATCATCTAGCTTATCTAGATAAAGTGAATTTACAAAATATATTGGCATCTCATAAATCATTTTGTTGTTAGAATTTGCTAAAAATGCATTAAAAGTGTAGGAAGAAACACCTAGAAAAATCAAATTATAAGACAATAGAATGTTCAATAATTCGTCCTCTTGTTATAAAAAAAAATCAAAACAAAGGAATGTTAAGAAAATATAGATTTTACATCCAAATTAGAAATTGATCTACATTAAGATTTGTATTTGTTATGTACTAATTTAACTTCATCTCTCCCCTCTCATACCATTCAAAATTCCAAACTTGCAAAAACATTTTGCATTGTACTACCGAGCAAATACTGAAATGAAATTTGAGCGGCAAAATCAAGGTTGTTAATTCTATTTTGTTCTATAAAAAATGACTTATATATCTTATTTTAATTAAAAAAATATAATAAATCAAAACACATATTTTTTTTATTAGAATCTCAGATCGGTATGAAAATTCTACCCAAATTCAAGCTGGAATGTTTTAGTTTTATTTGAGCCAAATAGTGATTATATCTCTTAATTTTATTGTTGAATTGAATTGAAATTTTACGAGGAGTCTCTTTACATATTGTTATATCTTATGTTAAACTTTTAGGGAAATTGGAGTTTAGAAAGGTTTTACGAGACCACCAATGATTTGATTTATTTTATCTAGAGTTATCATAGTGACATGAATCAGGTCATCGATTTGAAAGATTAACCTAGATTTGATTTTATATGTTGTCATCTCAATATATTTTTTTAAGAATATAATTTTGGGGCTTGTCATCAAATTATATTTTTATTAATTTTCTAAATTTATCTTTAAACCTGGCAAATAGACCGACCCACTTCGATTCAACTCTCAATTTAGAAATGAATTAACAACCTTGAACAAAATACATTTGGAATTTTTCTACCATTATATTGAAAACCGTCTCTATTATTCAAAGATAATTACATGAAAGTGGGATCTACATGGGATCAAATTAATCACAAGATCTGATCCATGTCAGATGAAAAATGGATCAAAGAGAGCTCCCCTGCAAGCTCTTACAGAAGCCATTTCCTGAAATGGTTGGTTGCCTTTATCAACGACAATCCTCTACTTCATTTATCTTCTTACAGACATGGCAATTATTTATAATATTTGTGACCAAACAATTTGGAACTTACTCTTTGATCCTCTTAGTTTATCATTCTCCCTCACTGTCATTTCAAAAACAATTTTTATTTTTTAATTTAAAGTAATATTTTTTAATAATTTTAGATTATTTTTATTATATCAAAAATAATTTTTTAAAAAATAAAAAATATTATTTTATATATATTTAATTAAAAAAAAACATAAACCAGACTTCTAAATATATATTCTTTTCAAAGTCCAAACTACCCAGTTTAGACCCGTATCTCCTACAAGAGAAAAGTCACTGCCTTCTCCTCCTCCCTCCCTCTCTCTCTGCACGTTTGAAGCACTTTTAGAGAGAGCGACTCAAAGCAAAACTCTTCAAAAAGAGAAAGAAATCCCCCAAGATCATTTCCTTAAGAGAGAGAAAGAAAACCTAACATTTCTCATTCTTTCGTAATTCAAATTTCTCAATGTTTTTGTCAAAACAGAGATCGAAGTACGGGACACGAAAATAAAAGGAATGGAATTGGTTGGTAAATCAGTCAAGAAGAAATTTAAAGAGCTTGGTGTTTTTAAAGGAACAGTCGAATCCTACGACCCGTCGTCTGGTTTCTTCGAGGTCAAGTACGAGGACGGCGACTTCGAGAAGCTTGGTTTCTCTGATGTCGCTGCTTTGGTAGGAGAGGATAAAGAAGCGGCCGCTGCTGCTGCTGAGCATGTTGACCCTAAGCCTCGTTTGGGCCGGAAGCCCAAGAAGCGTCGCCGTGCTGAGCTTAAAAAGCCCGAGAGCGGAGGAGAGTCAGGTAATTCCAGGGTTGTTGAGGCTAATGGGAATTTGGATATGAATAGAAATGTTGATCTGAATGATGGGTTTGGTGGGGACTCCAGGGAAAATGCCGATATTAACGTCGATTTGAATGAAACCCTAGAAAAAGGAAGTGGGATTGTGGAGAATTTGAGAGGGGGGAATTTTGATTTGAATGCCGGGTTTAATTTTGACTTAAACGAGGGGGGAGAGGAGGGCAATCATAATAGTAATTGTAATAGTAATAGTAATACTAATTTAAGTATTGATTTTGTAGGGAAGAAGAGGGAGAGTATCGACTTAAATTTGGATGTGAGTGGTGATGTGGATGAGAGTATTAAGGAGGTTGATTTGGAGTTTAAAGTTGCGGAGACCCAAAAGAGGGAATGTGGGTTTGATTTGAATTTGGGGATTGATGAAGAAATTAAGGATGATGGTTTTGAAGGGCAAGTGGAAGAGGCTCCAAATTTTGAGATTCTAAGGATGGGGGAAGTTGAGAAAAGTCATATTGAAAGTGCAATTCCTTATGGGAAGTTGGAAGAAGTTCGTGTCATTAATGATTCGTGTGTAGAGTTCGGTCGAAGGATTGAGGAGTCAAATATGGCTTCCAGTGAAGATTTTAGGGCTTGTGATTCTGTTGGACTGGTGGATGTTAAGGAGGATTGTCCTGAGGTGATTGATTTAACAAATGGTTATAAAGAGGACAGTGGGAGTCGGAGGAGGGGGAGGGGGAGGAGCAGATTAAAGCTTGCAGATAATTTGAATTCCATTCCAGATGTGACTATTCTCTTGGATGTGAATGCTGTTAGAGATGATTGTTTGGTGGAGAGTGGTAGTAGGAGGCGCGGGAGGAGGAGAAAGCTTGTAGATAATTTGAATTCTACTTCAGAAACAATAGTTCTCTCAGATGCTAATGCAGGTAGGGAAGTTTGTACAATGGGAGTTGATGGGAATTTAGGTGACATTGGAAGCTCATGTAAAGAGGCTAGTGGTAGTGCTAGAAAGAGGAAAAGACTTTTGGGTGATGGTAATTCTATGCAAGAAACAACTGTCTTGAGAAGAAGTGCTCGTAGAGGGTTAACTAAAAACATGTCAAATGATTTATCAATGTCTCCTGTAGTTGGTGCATTAATGGAGGAAAAACCTGTTAAATCACATCATGAATGGCCTGAAGAGCATGTGGTTCTTCCCCCGAAGTTGCAACTACCTCCTTCTTCACAGAATTTAGATTTGAGTGGCATTCCTGTACTTGACCTATTCTCAGTTTATGCCTGTTTAAGATCATTTAGCACTCTGTTGTTTTTAAGTCCATTTGGGTTGGAGGAATTTGTGGCCGCACTGAAGGGCATCTCTCCAAGTTCATTATTTGACTATATTCATGTTTCAATCCTGCGAACTCTAAGGAAGCATTTGGAGAACCTTTTAAAAGAAGGTTCTGAATCTGCTTCTAATTGCCTGAGGTATTCCTTTTGTTCATTCCTGCTTTTCATTTTTGTTGAAGTTGATTTGCTTTTCATTTGAAACTTGGGTTTATTGATATTTACTATTTTTAATTGACAATCAATTTAGGAGCCTTGATTGGGGTTTGTTGGACTTGATTACATGGCCTGTTTTCATGGTTGAGTACCTCTTGATCCATGGTTCAGGGTTGAAGCCTGGATTTGATCTTAGTAGATTGAAGCTCTTCAGAAGTGACTATCACAAACAACCTGTATCTGTGAAGGTGGAAATACTAAAGTGTCTTTGTGATGACATGATTGAGGCAGAAATGATCAGGTCAGAGCTTAATAGGAGATCTTCAGGAACTGAACCTGACATGGACTTTGATCGAAATGTGAATCTTGGGGGTTACAAGAAAAGGAAAACTGCGATGGATGTCTCGGGTAACTCATGCCTAACAGAGGATGTTGCTGATGACACTAATGACTGGAATAGTGATGAATGCTGCCTTTGTAAGATGGATGGAAATTTAATATGCTGTGATGGTTGTCCTGCTGCGTATCATGCAAAGTGTGTGGGTATCACCAATAACTCTTTGCCTGAGGGTGACTGGTATTGTCCCGAGTGTGCGATTGACTGGCAGAAACCTTGGATGAAACCTCGAAAGCTGCTTCGAGGAGCAGAGCTATTGGGAGTTGATCCTTACAATAGGCTATATTTTAGCAGCTGCGGCTACTTGTTGGTGTAAGTTTTCTGCTCTCATTATTTTTTATGAGTAGTGGGTGTGGTATGTCTACTACAGTTGACAGTATTTAACAAAAACAATAAAGAGGAAGTAAAAATTATGTTATGAAGTTTTGCTTTGTTGGTGTTTTCTTATATAGGTTTTAAAATTTAAGACCATCGATATCTCAAGGAAACAAATTTCTGAGACTGATTAATTGGTAGAAGCCACAAGACATCTTTTTGCTTGCTGATGTCATTGTCTAGCATGTCAT
Organism: Salix arbutifolia; assembly: GCA_025169955.1. NCBI lineage: Eukaryota > Viridiplantae > Streptophyta > Magnoliopsida > Malpighiales > Salicaceae > Salix > Salix arbutifolia. Next base: position 12,798,195 of record CM045917.1, on the reverse strand, counting down.
TAGCTATAGCTATAACTATTTACTTGGTGTAGTTTCTTCCATTACCCAGGGAGACTAGCTTGTGATTGTGGTTGTAGTATTTGAGTAGCAGTTATTTTTATGACCCATCTGCCTGTGAGCTTGCTTCAGCACTTGCATATTTTTTTCATGTATTGTTGATCTTGCAGGTCAGAGTCATGTGACACTGAATGCTCATTCAATTACTACCAAAGGGATCATCTTAGTCTCGTTATCGAAGTGCTAAAGTCTTCAGAGATGATTTATGGTAGCATTTTGGAGGCTATCCACAAGCACTGGGATATGCATTTATATGGAGCAAGTAGCAGTTTGAGTTCCCTAAAGCATACAGCAAGCTTAGACATGTTCATACCCCCGTGTCCCTCGGCATCTTTAGATACTTGTGCAACTAAAATCAAGGCTGCTGAAGGACAAAACCTGGGAGAGTCTGTTAATGGATGGTGTGCTCATCTTGATGTTGAGTTTTCAAAGTCTGCGAGCCTGACATGTATGAGTTCTGAAGGATCAGCTGAAACCATCCAAATTAGTTCGGGGAACCAGAATTCTCAGAAAGAAGGGCCTGACTGCTCTAACAGGTTTGCTGGCTTCTCAAATGAATCTGATGTTCCAGGGAAGTCCCTTCTAATGGGAGACAATTCTATGACTTCCAACAGTTCAGATATTATACGAGAAAAGAATCCTTGTCCTCGTCCTACCAGACACCCTTCTTCTGCTGGAAAGGCAAAAGCTGAGGTCACATCACAGGTGCAGCCTGGAACTGATTACATGAACTGTTACTGTTTTGGCCATATATCTGCTTCAATTGCGGATGTGTTATTGTCTAAATCATCAGAGAAGACGTCTGAAAACTCCATAAAATCAGATGAGGAAATGGCTTTAGCTCAGATGAAGGTCATTTTGAAGAAATCCAACAAGTTCTGTTGGTCAAGCATTCCTTGTCTAAGTGCTGAAGTCCAGAAAGGAAAATGTGGATGGTGCTTCTCTTGCAGAGCAACCACTGATGAACCAGATTGCTTGTTTAATATGAGTTTGGGTCCTGTTCAGGAAGTTTCTGAAAGGGAGGCGATCGATCTTCAATCAAAAAGAATCAGGAAAGGCTACTTAATAGATTTAACATATCATATTCTCTTGATTGAACATCGACTTCAGGGGCTGCTACTGGGTCCCTGGCTGAATCCGCATTATACCAATATTTGGCGTAAAAGCACTCTTAAGGCATCTGATATTGTGTCTGTTAAACATTTATTGCTAAAAGTAAGGATCCTCCTTCAACTTGGTCAGCACTTAGCAGAATTATTATTGCATTTCATTTCTTCAAGATTTCTTTCATTCAAACTCAGATTCATTTCAAGGTCCAAACTGACATTTAGAGCATATCTATTGTGATAGCTTTTAAACCATGCTCACTTGATTTTAAAATGTTACTCAAACTTCTATTTTACCCTCATCTGGGTTTCAATAATAGCTTTCGATGAATTCTGTTGGCATAAGTTGTTTATATAGTGCAGTTGGATGACCTGAAAGCATCCTATTAGGGGTCATGCGTGCAATAAGTTGATTTAGAACAACCAATGTTGTCTTGAAACCCTGATTTCTTATACAAGCTGTGTTGTTAGTCTTTGTCTCCTTGGTCCAGAACAGTCCAAGTTGGTGCAAGCTGTAATAATCTTTACAATGGTTATCCCTTGATGTATTTGCTTTAAAGTCATCTTGCTATGGGTTTTGTGCAGTTAGAGGCAAATGTGCGGCGTCTTGCACTTTCTGCAGACTGGGTGAAACACGTGGACTCTGGTGTCACTATGGGATCTTCTTCTCATGTTGTGACTGCTTCCTCACGTGCATCTTTAAAGAATGGGATTGGCAGGAAAAGGGCTAGGTCCACAGAATTTGAGTCAAATCCTTGTGCAAATTCTGCCAGTGGATTGAGTATGTTTTGGTGGAGGGGTGGTAGGCTTTCTCGTCGGCTTTTCAGCTGGAAGGTCTTACCTTGCTCCTTGACTTCCAAGGCTGCTAGACAAGGTCTGAATTTCTTCTTCTCTATCTTCTATATATTTTGGGGTTGGTGGTTTTTTTCATTTTAGGCAACTGAGTATTATTCTGATTATGCTTTAAGTTTGAAATTCTGCAGCTGGTTGTATGAAGATACCAGGCATATTATATCCTGAGAATTCAGATTTTGCAAAGAGAAGCAAACATGTTGCTTGGCAAGCTGCTGTTGAGTCATCAACGACTGTAGAACAGCTTGCTTTGTTGGTACGGTGCTCATTTTTCATTTCCTTTCAACTTTTCTTGATCATGGTATTCTTTTTCCTGCTTTTGTTCTCTCTATCTCACCTATGTGGGTAAGTACATTTAATTGCATACATCAGCTTTTTTATTATTGTGTCTGTTTTCAGCTTCCTTTTAACTGGTTCTATCTATTTATTTTAATTGTATGACCTTTCCAGGTTAGAGAGTTTGATTCGAATATTAGGTGGGATGAGATTGAGAACAGTCATCCTTTGTCTATGTTGGACAAGGAACTTAGAAAATCATTCAGGCTGTTCAAGAAGGTAATTATCCGCAGGAAGTGTGTAGAAGAAGAAGGGACAAAGTATCTTCTTGATTTTGGCAAGAGGAGATGTATTCCTGAAATTGTTTCAAAAAATGGGTTTATGATTGAAGAATCCTCCAGTGAAAGGAAGAAGTATTGGCTAAATGAATCTTATGTTCCCTTGCATCTCTTGAAAAGTTTTGAAGAGAAAAAAATTGCCCGCAGATCTAGTAAGATGAGTCCTGGGAAACTCACTGATGCTTGTGCAGCAGTGAAGAAGCCCTTGAAGAAAAGAGGGTTTTCTTATCTGTTTGCAAGAGCAGAAAGATCGGAGTACCATCAGTGTGGGCATTGTAACAAAGATGTTCCAATAAGGTAACTTAGTCTTAGAATGTTCAATTCTTTTCTTTTGTTGTACGTTGTTAAAATTTGATGGCATGGCCGCTAATTTTATACTCCTCTTTTGTGGATGTTTGGGTTCGTTTTTTTTCCTTTTAATATTTGTTTCATGCAAATATTAATATCCTTTTTATGATGTTTAACCACTTGACAGGGAGGCTGTTTGCTGTCAGCTTTGTAAGGGTGAGCAGTTCTTCCTTATTGTCACCATAATTACATGATTAAAACTTGATATCGGCATTTACTCCTTTTCCATTTGTGTTTTGTATCTTACAAATATGATACAATTTACAGGATCTTTCCACAAAAGGCACGCCAGGAAGTCTGCTGGTGCCATCCTTGCAAAATGTACATATACATGTCACCGGTGCTACTATGGAAAGAATGTGAAGAAGAAAAATGCAAAAACAATGAATATTGACAATAAAAGAGGAAAAAATAGCAAGACCACAAAAGTTCAGGAGCGAAAATTAAAAAGAGCCACTGTAGACAGAAATTCAGTGCGACTGAAGAATAAAAAAGCCTTAAAGGGTTCTCGACCAATACTATCAAGAAACAATAAGAAGGTTGCAGTTGTGCCACTACGTCGTTCGGCTAGGAAAGCTAAACAGAAAGCATTGCAGAACAAGAAGGCTCTAGGATGCAAGAGAGGAAGACCAGCCAAATCCAAAAAGGGGGCAAATAAGAAACCAAAGAAGGACACTACGTTGCATAGGAAGAGAACAGATATTTATTATAGTTACTGGCTTAATGGTCTTCTGTTGTCTAGAAAGCCAGATGATGAACGGTTGACACATTTTAGGGAGAAAAGGTATATTGCCCAATCAGATAATGTCATTGATGATCAACCCAAATGCCATCTTTGCGGTGAAGCAGGATCTACATCCATTTCGAATTATATTTCTTGTGAAATGTGTGGAGGTAACTGTTTATTATTGAAAACTAATGAGTTATTGAAATCTATGCCCATTTCCATTTAGGTAATTGAATTATTGAAAACTAATGAAGAGTATAATATATGCTGATACATTAGGTTTCCTTCTGATTTTTTTTTTTTATTTTTCATAGTGATGTTTTAACTGTAACATTCATTATGCAGAATGGTTTCATGGAGATGCTTTTGGACTTGATGCGGAGAACATAAATAAGCTTATTGGTTTTAGGTGCCATATGTGCCTCAAGAAGACTCCTCCTATCTGCCCGCATGCAGCAGCCACAAGCCATGAGTTTGAAATAGGTGAGGTACAAAATGATGCTGAGACTGATTTCCCCAAGGAATGGACTGATAGTGACCTACATCTAGAGGAGGATCATTCAGGTTTACTTCCTGCTGACGAGTCTGTTCATGTGGAGGGGCAATTAGGTACTGGTCTGGCTTCAAATCAGAGTTTTTCGCCCCCGTCTATGTTGGAAGCCGAAAATGGGCATGCACTTGATTATTTGATGGAGAATTCTGACGCAACTCAAATTACTAATCAAAATTTGAAACCAGATTTAATAACATCATCAAATGAAAATCATATGGTCAAATAGAACACGATTAAATCAGGAGATGATGCTAATGTAACTTCACATGTTGCAGCACAGCTCTCTTCCTACAACTGAGTTGGCTTCATTAGGATCAGATGGTGCAAAGGATGGCTTAACAACGCCCACCCTGAAATCACCCATTGATGGATCTCTTTTAGACTCTATCAAGATGCAACCAGAATCATTCATGGCATCAACTGAATTGTATGATGACAGCAAAATTAGTGTAGATTAGATTCACAGTCAATCATTTATAACTGGTGAGACAGCAACAGTAGAGGCTAGAATTATTTCAAGTTCAGTTACTTGTAAATCTTCTAATTTTGAAATTCTTGGAAGTTTATAAAATACAATCGGAAGATTCATTTGAAACTAAAAATAAGGAGTTTGTTTGAGGAGGTAGATTCTCCAACAGCATTGAATCTCTACGAAGATTGTCCCATATCAGGATGGAATTCACTCAGTTTGTTCCTGGGAAGCACGTGTAGGAGCATCCTTTTACCAGGTCTGATGGCATTTGCATTTTTTAATGTATATTTTTCCCTGTCCCTACAGCTAGCAAGATTAAGTTAATCGGGAGGGCTTGAGACTTGGAATTGCTAGCAACGGGTTTTGTGAGGGTTCTATGTAACCTGGTGAGTTGTGGTAGCATGGTAAGTATTTGGATTTTTAACCTCATCTCCTCTCTCTCTGTTTTTGTGTTTGTCATATTGATTTTCTATTGGAAAGTAGTTGTTACCCATGGAAACTTGTGTAAATATCACATCAATATAGTCAAGTGGAATTCATGAGTGCATATTTGTTTCGATCACCTTGAAGTCATATCAACTAGTGGATTCAATCTGTATGGAACAGTGGAACACAAACTTGCATGTATTTATGTGGATATGCACACAATTTGGCATGCATGGAACACGTTGTAAAGATGGTAGAATGTCGAGGTGTGTGTGTGGATTGCCTGTCAACAAAGTGTAATAGTTAATTTCTTGTTGATTGCAGTAATTTTAATTCATGGGATTTTATCTCTGTTGAGTGTAGAGTTATCAGTATCTCACAGAGGTGCAATTGGAGAAAAATGGTAATAATTTCATATGTTATGCAGAGTGGTTCACATGCCCTTTTCATCCTGTTGTGGGGTTGCAAGAACGACAATTGCAGAGTATTTCCCCTGTTTCCGCGCACAGACATCATTCGCCATTTCTGATTGTTGCAAATGTACAGGGCACTGTTGTTGTTAACTTCGAAGCTTCTCAGTTCCCACCCGAAGCTGAAAGCTTCCGGCAGAAGAACGTGGAAGATGCCGGTACTCATACCAGGTTTTTTTGTGTGTTTGTGTGTGCAATTTGTTACTTTCCACCAAATCTATACCGTCACCGATTTCGATTCCAATTCTCACTCGTCAAACAAACTCTGAGGCAACATTTCAGTCTTCTTCTCCATGGAAGCAAAAGAAATGAGAAGTCATATGCTCAAACCAAGCATTGCGATCAATGACTAAAATGCATGAAAATAAAAGACTCCGTACATTAAAAGAAAATCAAATAGTAGTGGTCCAATATATAACATGCTGTGAAAAAAAGGCGATGGAGCAACCCTATTTCTGCTTTTTATAAGTGCCCTAACCCAGCCGGCTCGGCTCGGCCCAGATTAGCCATCTTATCGGGTTTATTATGACAATAAATGGATAGTAAATAAATTAAGGAATGAAAGTCATCCATCAGACACCACAGGAAGTGCCAGGATGAACAGAGAGCGTAAGATTACAAGACATGATCAACAGAGGGAAGGGAGCTATCTACAAAAGATCATGTGACGGAGAAGAAACCTTAACCAACACCAAAACCAAAAGATTAATCAGTAAATTCTTTTATTTATTTTTTTCAAAAAATATCGGATTGAGACAAACATGCGTGCATAAATCTCTCTCTCTTGGGAACGAAACACATCCCTCATGTCGAACACTGCATATTTACCTAGGCCTAATACACAGTCGGATTACTACACTCATGGATTCAAATAGAATGGCCAAATTTAAATCATACCTCCACAAATCTTTATATAAATTTTAGAAGTAGTTCTTCTCAATGATTTACCATGTCTTAGCTAGATAAAATCAGTGAAAAATAAGCATGTAGTTCTTGTGTTTTGGATAGTCAGCTCACGATACAAAATTACTTTATAAAGGTGTAATGACTCTTCAATCTTTTTATTCCAACAAAAAAACTTGTTAAAATGTATTGGTTAAAGAGTTAATCATTTTAGGTGCTGAATTTCAATAAATTTAGATTCGATAGTTTCAGTTTTATTCATTTGTTTTTAAAATTTGTGAAAATGTTTTTTCTTCAAAAAGAAAAAGGTTTTAAAGGGTAAAATAGACGAAATTATTTTCAATAGTTTTTTTATTCACGTGTGCGTTTGATGGCATTATATTATTGCTAAAAAAGGAAAAAGAAATTTGACCAAAACTAGCCGTTGGAGATTGAGGAGAAACGGACAATTCAATTGTCAACCACCGCGTTCAACGTTCACTGAAACTCTCCTAAACGCTATCGTGATTGTCATTCTCAAATTCTTATAAACCCAAGGCATGCCCTCCCTCATCTCTCTCTCTTGAAACGCTCTTCTCTTGAGTCTCTCTTCCCCTTGTTTTCAAAACAAACCAAACTTGAATTCTACGTTTCTTGATTTGGGTTATCTTTCTTTTTCTGTTGGTGCTCTCGATATAATTCTAAGCAAGGAAAGAAAGAAAGGAGAAGAGAGACAATGGCAACTGTTAATGGGTATCAAGGGAATACTCAAGTAGCTGCTCCGGCGGGGGCTACCCCATCAAAACAGACTGTCACTGCGGCAAAGATTGTTGATACACAATCCGTGCTTAAACGGTAATTTTATTTTATTTTTGCATTTGATCTGCTCTTTTTGTTTGTTTATAATGAATTTGGATGGTGTCTTTTAATTTGCTTGACAATCTTTAGGGTTTATCTATTTATTCATATAAATTTGACTAATTGTTTTTACTCTTTTTTTTTAAAAAAAAAAAACAGGTTGCAATCTGAACTGATGGCATTGATGGTAAGAATAGAAAACCTGTCTTGCTGCCGTATCTCTTATTTTCTCAGCAAAAATCAATGGTTAATATATTGTTTTGTTTCGTAGATGAGTGGAGAGTCCGGGATATCTGCCTTCCCTGAAGGGGACAACATATTTTGCTGGAAAGGAACAATCAGAGGCAGCAAAGATACAGTTTTTGAAGGAAAAGAATACAAGTTATCCCTTTCATTCCCGAATGACTATCCCTTCAAGTCTCCAAAAGTGAAGTTTGAAACCAGCTGCTTCCACCCCAATGTGGATATTTATGGTAACATTTGCCTGGACATTCTTCAGGTAATTTCAAATCTTCTAGTGATCTTAATGTTGTTAAATTATAACCAAATGTTCTTTTATTATAAGTAATTGAAAGTGATTTTTAAACTCAAATTGGCTGATCTAATTTGGATGCTTTATATTTTGAGTGTTCCTAGGATAAATGGTCTTCTGCATATGATGTGAGGACAATATTGCTATCTATCCAAAGCCTGCTTGGAGGTAAATCTTCTTGTTTTTCCATTTTCTGTTTATTTTAAGGTTGGGGATTTAAATTTTCACTACAAAGATCATATCTCTTTTTATTTGATAATGCTCAGAACCAAACACAAGCTCACCTCTAAACACTCAAGCAGCACAACTTTGGAGCAATCAAGAAGGTTTGTTTTTGTTACTTTGGATGTTATGATTTACGTAAATGGTGCATGTTGGAATGCATTGCTTGGAGTTTGAATAATTAATTACTTAATTGGTGTCTGTTGCAGAATATAGGAAAATGGTCGAGAAGTTGTACAAGCCTCCAAGTGCTACTGTTTAGATGGAAGAAAGATGAGGGGTCCCAAAGTAGTATAGCTTTTACTGCAATGACTCGAATGAATGGAAGAAAGATGAGGGAGGGGTCCAAAGTAGAATAGCTTTTACTGCAATGACTCGAATGAATTTAATTTTTGTTTTCTTTTTTTGTAATCTACTCCTTGTGCCTGAGAAATTTTGAGAAATAATAAGAACAGGGGAATTCTGTTCTCGGAAAGTGATGAGGAAATGGTTGATTATTTTACTCCACGGGCCAACTGAATAATCTATGACAACGGCATATTTAATCTGCAACGAGAAACTATAGAATGAAAAAATAAATAAGGAAAGATGAGAAAGAAATTAGCTTCGCATGGTTCTTTTACATCGACTATCAATAAAAAAAAGTAATACAACATATTGTTCTCACATCAAAACATACCCTTGGCGTTATGATGTTTTATCTGTTTCACTTAAAAATTATGTTCTTATATAATAACATAAAGATAGCATTATGTTCTTCAAGCCCACCTTCTCTTCAATAATAACCTCCATGCAAGCTGAATAAAAATCGAGTATGCTATTGGTGATGGTTATTAAGGGGTTGTAATTGCTTTTTAAAATGATTTCAAGTGCTTATTAATCTTGCACCAAGGCGGTGCGAAAAAGCGAGGGTGATAGAACAAAAAGGAAGAAGAAAACCACGAGATAGATTTATTGTCTTCTGGTAATAATGTCAGAATAAAACCATGAACATAACAAGGCAGCTGAATAATGAAATGAAGTATTTCAGTTGAACCAAAATTTCTAAAGTTGCTTTGCTCTCAGTTTGAGATGTGACAAGCTACTGCTGCTCAGAAGATGTGAGCTGCCTCAAGTTGTACTTGGACAACTCCTTGTACTTTTCAATAACCCCAATCAAGCACAGAGTCTGAAAAAACAACAAAATAATAATAATTAAGTTAATGGGCAAAAAACAATCCAGGACCATAGAGCAAACATCTGATTAGGCAGCAAAACTCTCGAGTTTTTACCATTGATCTTACAACCAATAAATAGTGCTTTGCAGTAAAGCTCCCCATCCCCCTTAATAAAAACGTGGATTTGTAACGATAAGGCATCAGGGAAGAGAGCAGGATTTTACCTTGATAATTTCAACTACAATTGTCTTGTCAGGATTGCTTAGATCAACTTTATGAGGTCCAGGAACAGATTTTGCAACGGAATTTATAATTTTCATCCTGTCAATACCGGAGTTTGCACGGGCTTCGTACATTACCGCAAACTGCACAGAACGAGCAAGTGGTCAAATTGTAGCTTGTTGCATGTTGCAACTTGGTCGGTCCCTATTACAACAACAGCAACTGCAAGCCTCAATCAACAAGCTAGTTGGGGTCAGCTATATGGATCCTTTCGTGCCATACAGCGGCTCCCTATTGACTCAGTTAAATTCAGCAAATTTGAATCTCATCTGCAAAGATTTCCTATATTCTATCACGATTAGGATGACTGCAGGGGTGATTTTAGCAATGTAGAAGAGTCTCATGTTTGATTAATAGAAGAACAAACAATATTTCAGCTCTTTATTCAATTAAATGTGATGGCATTCAATGACCTCTATTGTCCCATTCCCAGTGACCCTGGAAACAGCTTCTGAAATGTGATGGAGCTACCTCAGCAGCAACTCCTGGACTAATTGTGTCCTGAACTAAATGTGAGGGACCTCAGAATTTCACAGAAACCATCAAATTTCTCCATGCACTTCAAAAGTACTGCTAGAGCTAGCTCCTTGACACAAAAGAGACTTGAAATCAATGTACTTAATTTAAATTTTAAGAAATAATGATAAAGCGGGGCACTGATTCATGAATATATATATACAGATTTAATTTAACTCTTAATGGAATTGTGCTGTCTTTTCTATCTCCCTTTTCCCAGTACTTCTAAAAGATTGAATTGTGCTTTCTTTTCTATCTCCCTTTTCCCAGTACTTCTACAAGATTTTTATCTTATCTACTCATTCAATTTCGGTGAAGAAAGCAGCTCTTGCTATTGGAAAATTTAGTAGGATGATCATTGAAAAGTCCTCTAAAAGGTTCTAAGTGTCAAAATGAGTTTTTTTCATAGGAATTGGTTTATTCTTTAAGTTTTAGCACTAAAACTTTAGGAAGGTAAAATACAATATGAATGAGAAAAATACTATATCTAGGGTACACATTTACAGTACCTCTATATAAGCAAGTCTCATGTCGTTATGCAGACAGTGGCAGTTTTAGAATAAATTTTTGTTGCATGCTTGCAATCTTCTAGGGGGGAGACTCCATTGGTATTATTCTTTTAAATTTGAAACTCCTAGGAATCCTCAAGGACTTGCTCCCCCTTGCTAGTATTCAAAGAGGCTGAACAAATGATTTGTATTTGCCTTTTGCTTCCCATTTCTCTCCAAATTTCAAAACAAACAATAGTTTCTCTAAATAGAGGAACCATGAAATTTCCAATTCCTTTTAACAATCCAAATTCTGTCATGTGCAAGAGATTTTTTTTTAATAAATCTCATTTCCAAACCATCTTCCAAAACTTACTAGATTCCCACACAAGCTAAGAACTTGGGAAGCACTTGTGGCTCTCTATATTCAAGAAAACCAAAATCCACTTTCTGAGACTCGATTATCTGTACTTCTTTCTCTAGTGGGCATATTCCCTGTGTATAGGTTGACAAAACCAGGGTATCATACTAAGAAGCAGAACCTGGGCATGCTCTTTCTTTCACTCTCAATCTAAACCAGCTGAAGACAAATTATTCCGATAAGTCAAGGCTGAATAAACATATCAAGTTTCTCACTAAACAACAGATTCCTCACCCCAGGGAGCCCAAAGTAATTCATCTTCGTAAGCTCCCAACAAATCCGAATGCCTATCTCCAGCCAAATTTGTTTCGTCATATTCTATCCTAAATCTTATTAAGAACTTCTTGTTTGCCAAATTTTATCCCGTTTAACTCATCTTATAGAATTCTACCATAAAGGACCACATACTTTTGGTGATTAATGTCATTGAATACATATAAATTCTGAACCTCCTTTTACACAGAATCCATTACCATGCTGAATTATGACTGTGATCATGGGTGCAGTGCAAAAACAGATTGGGATCACTTGCTCATATCAGTTTGAACTTCACATGATGCTACCTCTTGGCTTAATTTAAATTCTGAATCAAGTCTCTACTAAAAGTCAAGCCATATAATAAAGTTATACCAAAACTAATGCTACATTGGTAAAATATTTGGATATCAAATCTTTCCAAGAGCATGCCCATGCATTCCCAAGTTGTTAAAGCATTGTTGCGTTAACTGATGAGTTTATTCATGTTGATGCAAGAAGTTGAAACTGTCAATATGCTACTCAAACACTTTATCTAATATTTGTTTTATGACTTTAATTACGGAAGACTAGAGAAGTACTGCCAGCTAAGGATCAATGGATTGATATATCTAGGTACCTTCTGTGGGTCCTGGGTATCCACAGGAAAATATTTTTCCACAACTGGTGCAATTGCTCTTGAAATTTCCTCTTCTGAAGCATAGCACGCAACTTCAATTGGTAACACTCTTAAAATGAACCTGTATACAAACAAACAGTATATAACTTTAGCATGCTAAAATGACATGGCATTTCTTTTCAGATTTTGTGTATGTTCTTGGCTTCTAGCAGAACTTCCGAAAGCCAATTTGGTACTCTATGAAAAATTGTCACATGGTTGACCCTATGCAATTTGCAGGTGAAATCCATAAGCAGTGGCCTAAAACTAGAGCGCAACACACAAAGGGAGACTATCTAACAATTACCAGAAACTATGAGTTCATAAAATTTAACATAAGAAGCCAGCAATTCATGAACCTGGACATGTGTTTCCTTGTTGATGCAGCAGATGTCATCATATGTTGCACAATATCTTTGGGACAAGGGTCCCCATCTATCTTGCGCATTTGAACAAAGATAACACCATTACAACCAGAATCAAGGCTGAGAAAGCGTCTCTGTTCAAAAAGGACAAATATTCATAATCAGTGCATGAATATGATGATATGGTAAAAAATAGCAGCAACAAAAAGGATTGAGACCACCCTTTCTGAGCATGCTCACCATGACAGCAGGAATTGATGAATTCAACATATAGTCAACTCAACAAGGGAGGAGAACAGTTATCAAAACAGAAAAAATGTATCATGTAGGAGATAAAATACTCCAAGAATCACAAGGAGTAAGGCTATACTATCTACTACAAACATAAGAGCACCCATGTGCACCATGCTCTGCTATAAAGTTTGTTCATAGAGTCACAGTTCACTCTAAGATAGACTTAAGAGGAAAATAATACAGAAGAAAATAAAAGGGATAAACATTACAATCATGTCACCCAGAATACTTTCTGAAAGTGGAATCAGAATACAATTTTGGGTTTCTTGTCTGGGGTGAAGGTGAGGAGGTAGTTTCGTTGGATGGTGCAGTGTACAGCTTTTAAGTCTTTTATATCCATTTCAAGTCAAATCATTGTACTTTCAGTACAAGCGGAAAACCTTATTGAGTACCTACCAGCACATCCAAAATGCTTACAGGTGCTATTTACTTGGTGAGGAGTTTGCATATAACCACTACCAAATAGGGGAAGAGAGGGAGAAGAGCCAAGGACAAACACAGGAAAGAAAAGGAAACGTTAATTCAACCAAAGAACAAATACAAATCTAGAGAAGTCCAGCCAAAAATATACGGGCTGCTAGCCAAACAGGGGGGGGGGTTGAAAGATCAAATGATTACCTCAAGGGAACATCCAATGACAATTCACACAAAAAAATGGAAAGAGGGGAACTGCACTACCCACCTTGTTCTTATCTCCAAGTTCTTTGAGTTCATCCTCAATAAGCTTATCAATGGATTTCTCCTCCACTTTTTCTTGAGCAACAGACTTGGGAGCACATGTTTCAGTGCATTTCTTCTTTGCTGGTAGCTCCTCTGCCTCACTTTCTTGTCTTTTATCATTTTTACAATCTTCTTGATTAGTCTTTTCTTCTGTTTGACATTCACTTTTCTCATTTTCTAGACAAGGAGATCCCAACTTTTCATCTGCTGGATTTTCATTCTTGGCATCAATGGCTTCGGAGGCACCTGTTTTATTCTCACCTAACCCATCTTCCTCATCCTCATCCTTGTCTTCGTCATTGTCTCCTTCATCATCAGAATATGAGAACTTAATCTTTTTATTTATAGGTTTATCAAGCAACTCTGCAAGATTCACACCAGAATCCTTCCCAAGAACTAGTTCTTCATAAAACTGCAAGAAAAAAGTGCAAATACCAGCAGCTCAGTGAAGAGCGCACAATTTGAACTTGTAAATCAAGGGAAAGGTGCATTCACTACTCCTACAAACACTCTAAATTAGCAAGTCTAGTAAATTCATTTCTCAGTCATTATGATAACAGAAAGAGCAAAAGAACAAAAATTTGCTCCCATGACTAGCAGAATTCTGGCATGAGGAATTTATTAAGAAACTATAAATATTTTCTTCGGTCCATAGTTGGTAGAGTAGCCCTCCCTGTCCTTAAGCACTCGCCATAAACGAATTTTACTTGGCATAGGAACTCAAAACCATGGTTTAAAGGGGCAGCCAGAAATGAGTTCTCCTTGGACCATAAAGCATATTATTCTCCCAAAGCCACACGCCGCGTTTGTCACCGCATGAATCGATTTTCAATTTCTCCTGGTTGGATTTTGTAAAAAAAATGAAACGAAGAAGACAAAAAAGATAAAGAAACATACAGAATCAATAACGTTAATGGCCTCACGCGAGGCTTGGTGCTCCCTCCCCCCATCACAGGTGATAAAGAAGCCTTGAACTCCTGGGTGTAATGGGTAGGAACCCTTCTTCTTCACTGGCTTCTGCAGTGACAGGCACAATCAAAAGTAAGAAACACAACGTATGTTCATACATATCAACAAACACATAGAAAATAAATACAAAGAAGAATACATTGTGAGGGAGGTAGCGTTGCTTTCTCTTCTTGCTGTTGGTAGTGACACTGGCACTGGACTTCGGCTTGTTCTCAGCTGCCATTTATTCGTTTATTCCAGAATAGGAGTTTAAGCTGTACTTCGACGAGGGTTTCTAGTTCTATTACCTCGGACAAGACGAAGACCACTTCGATGCTGGACTAAGAAGATTTCCTTGACTTTGAGGCCCAAACCCACCATGCCGCTTTGTGGCCCGAAGATTATTAGGGTCCTCGTGAAATTATTAGACCCTCGGCATACATTTCAAAATTATTTTTGAAAAAAATTAAAAAAGTTATTAAATTATTTTTTTAATATATTTATAGATCATTTTATGTGTTGATATAAAAATATTTTTAAAAAAATAAAAAAAAATCATTTTAATATATTATTAAACAAAAAATATTTTCAAAAATAACCATATAAGTTACTTAGTCTAGAATATCAGAGTGGCATGATCGATTAATTCAGAATTGTACCAGACGGTCCTCGGTCCAAAATTATAGCATGGAATTATAAGGTTTTACATTCTCAGACCTTTCTTCATAACTCAACCAAATCCATTACATTATGGCCTGTTTGGGATTGTGGTTACAGTTGTTTTTTAAAGTGTTTTTTGTTTAGAAACACATCAAAATAATTTTATTTTATTTTTTAAAAATCATTTTTGACATCAGCACATCAAAATGATCTAAAAACACCAAAAAAAATTTCATTTAAAATGAAAAAATAAAAAAAGAATTTTCAGCAACCGGCGGTACAACCGCAATGCCAAACAGGCACTATATTTCAAAATAATCCACCATTTTTACATTGCACATATTTGTGTATTTGATGCTCCAAGTGTGCCCCCTTTCTCATCTATAAAAAAGTTTACTTCCCATCTCATAGAGATAACTTTGAGTTATGGGTTTGCTTGTTAGCCACTTTCTTCTGGCACCATTTAATGCAGGATACCAGTGCTGTGCCAATTATGATCGGTCGCTCCGGGCAGGCCATGGTGTTGTTACATACAAGGGGGAGGTTGTATGGCATACAGAAGCCACAAGTAGTAATCAAAATGAACAGGCAAACTGGGAATATCCGATGCGATCAGAAGCACAATGTCCTTCTGATGCCCAAGTTTGTAAATGTTGTCATGGAAATCCAAGGACTGAGATTTTTGGTTACTGAATCGTGCAGATTTTCTATTACATAAAAGAGAATGGAGTTCCCTAGGTTCCAGGTTATATTTTTCTCACTATACTTAACTCTCTTTATGCTATTAGCAACTGTACAATGATGGTCAGATTCTACGGGTACTAGAACAGCATATTGAAATATTTCAGGACCATCTTTTGGAGACTACGAAATGCATATCATGTAGTAATTTTTATTTTATTTTTGTAACCGAAGTATTTGGGTTAACTTATGCACGCTACAACTAATCTCCGAATCCACTGAACACCTGCAAGTTTAATGAGCACAAGCCTAGTGAGTAGATAAGATACCACGAGAATGAGGAAGGGAATTGCCACGACCTCAAATGCGCATATCATGATGCCTGGAAACTTCAATTGACGCTACAGTCGGAAAAATACAGTAATCCAACATAGATGAAACAGGAAAGCTTATCATCAAGCCGCTGCTTCTAAATCATCTAAAACATTGATTCAAGGAATGGGGCTTTCGCAGTTGAGAATATGAATTGACATGCAGGTTACCAATTGCTTTTCCATATTCTGAGTTTCCGACGAGAAGTCGAGTGTCGCAGCTAATACAAATGTCAACCTGAAGTATGTTCTGTAGACACTCCTACGAATGTGTACCACATCACACGTCAAGTCACTGTATGGAGCTCAAAGGCTAGTCAAGAAGTAACCCTTCAGTAAGAAGTGGTGAGATCATTGAAACACGTTTGCATTTTGATTTCAAAGATCAAGAAACTGCTTGTGTCAGTTTAGTTCCTTCATGGCGTGCACTTTTTCTAGACTTTTCTCACATATCTTGCTGGGTGCGATTGAAAAGTTACAACCAAGAAGGCTTTTACACGCCATTCCAAATTGCAAGCTTTGATGACAAGTGATGTAGAATCTACAGGGGTTGCGGGCTCCATTGATAAATCAGTCATGCCCGTAAAAGATTTTTTATCTAACCTGCTAATAGCATCCATCGTCTTTTTTTGTGCCCAGAAAACAATTTAACAAATTTCAAGGAAAAGGGAAAGGAAGCTGGAAATAACAGGCAGGAAAAAGGAGTGATTAGCCAAATTACACACTATTTACCATCAAACACTTGGCAAACATACATCAAACAGGCAAACACTTGTGTGGATATAGGGTATAAACAAAGGACGACACCAAGATTTTCAGCTATCATTAACATGAGAAGACACGCAATTCTTGATTGAAAAAACTGGTAGATGCTAACCATGAAAACAGGCATCCAATTCAGCCGGAGATTTCAATAGCCTTGACATCAGGTTTCTTTACTTCCTCCTTAGGCACAGTGACAGTAAGAAGCCCATTTTCCATTGAAGCCTTGACTTGATCCATCTTGGCATTCTCAGGCAGCCTGAACCTTCTCAAGAACTTACCACTACTACGTTCAACACGATGCCAGGTATCATTCTTGTCTTCCATCTCCGTATTCCTCTCTCCACTTATCTGAAGCACCCTGTCATCTTCGATCTCGACTTTCACTTCCTCCTTCTTTAGGCCCGGAAGATCAGCTTTAAAGACATGGGCTTCTGGGGTCTCTTTCCAATCAATGCGAGTGTTAACAAAAGCTGAATTCTCACGAGGGATGAGGGAAGATGAAGGGAAAGGGAAATCCTTAAATGGATCCCAAGCCTCGAAAGAAGAGAATGGGTCGAAGATGATGCTGCTGCTGCCTCGTCGGTTGTTGAACAAGCTTGGAATCATTGCCATGATATACGCTTTGCTTTGCTTTTTTATCTAAAAAGGGGATCGTGTTGGTGCTGGTGTTTGGGTTGAACGCTGAGAATTATTATCGTTGTGAATTGCTGGTTTTTCTGGTTTGATTGATGATCATCAGGGAGGTTAGCAATTTATAGAAAGCAGAAGAGGAATCGCCATGGCTTCTATTGAGGAACTTTCTGGCTTCCTCTTGAATAATCGAGGCTTTTTCTTGGAAGACTCTGGGCCTCGATGTTTTTTCCAAACTCGACTGGATTTGCATTCGAAGCCCTGACTTGGGGGCCAAAATTATTAAACCCAGGCCTGACTTGAGGTACCGGAGATAAAGCGTTTTTGTAACCTGTAAACACAACAAATAAAAATACTAGAATAACCCGACTCTCTCTCTCTCTCTCTCTCTCTCTCTCTCTCTATATATATATATATATATATATATAGAGAGAGAGAGAGAGAGCGTGTTAATCTCCAATAATAATATAATTTTAAAAAAATAATCAAACAAACATGGTTGAAATTTCTAAATTTAGGTTAAGCTCTCACACTCAAAACCTATTAAATTCTAAATCCAAACTTAATCGAAAAGCTCAATTCTCATACAATTAAGTGTTGATTAGACAAATAATATCCAATAAACAATGGACTTAGAAAATATTGGGTTTTTTTATAAATCAATGAAAAATCCTACAAAAACTAAACAAATAAAAATAATAGAGTCCGGTTTCTAATTGAATAAATATAAAAACTTAAGAAATTTAGCTTAAAGAAAGGGGTGTAAATTAAGGTTAAACTTGGGCCAAGCTTTAAAACCCAAAGCCATGAAATTGAAGACTTGAGCTCACATAAAAAAAACTTAATTCTCAATTAATCTAATCTCAAAATATAGGATCAAAAACTATATCAATTTAAAAAATCTATCAAAACAATAAAAAAAATAGAGATCGGATTTGACATGAAAACAAAACTTAAGGAGAATAAAATTAAAAATTATTATTTTAAAAATCAATCTTATATAAAACAAATAACAATTAAAAGAATGAGGACTAGATTCAAAAAATTGAATTAAAAATGATTTTTTATTTTAAAAATTATTCCAAAATCAAGAAAAATATCAATTTAAAGAATTAGAAAAAAAATCAAATAATGACATATAAAAACTCTTTAGATAGTTGAGCTCATTTTCAGAACAACAAACAAATTCTACAAAAAGCAAATAAAAAAATATAAAACTCAAACTCCAGTAGCATAAGTTCTAAAAGATAAAAATGAAAAGAAAATAAATCAAGCAAACCTCAAGTAAACCTTTTAAAACCTAGTCTCATCTCAAAAACTAATAACCATTGAAATTTTAGATCCCAGGTCAATCAAGAAACTTAGTTCTTAACCAATTTAATGTTAAATGATAAAATCATGAAAAACAATATCAGTTCAAAAAACTTGCCAAAGTAAAAAATAAAAGAATAATTAAAAAATTTAGGATCAAATTTGAAATAAAAAACAAATAATGATAAGGTTGTAAGAAAAAAAAAACACAAATAAAATAAATTACGATTAAAAAAAGAGGGACCAACTTTGAAAGGTAAAAAATAAAAGGGCTTGAAATTATGAATGATCTTTAATTTTATAAATTATTCAAAAACAATAATAAAAAAGATAGAAACCAAATGTTAAGAAAAGAATTTGAAGGGCTAGCATTGAATTAGATTGGGTAGAGAGAAGAATGAGGAAAAAAAAAATTTGTTTGCATGAAATTGGAGGTGCGCTTGGTGCACGCACCACCCAATCATAGAGGGAGAGTCAAGATCTTTCAAATGTTACTAGGAAAGATAGTGTTTGGTGATCAAATATTTTCAAACATATAGCTAGAAGTACATGTGCACGTGAACAAATTTTTTTTAAAATCTATTAAAGATTTATTAAAATAAAAAGATATATGGACTAACTTGACACTATGAAAAAACTATCATGAAAAGACTCAATACGCAATAGTGGTATTAAGTCATTTAAAATTAATAAAACAATTAAAAGACATATATAAAATCCTCAGGCTTAAGCCATCCTTTTTTTTCCCCGGAGTATTTAAGTAATTTAACTATTTTATTTATAAAAAAAACTAATTTACCCTTAAATAATTTGAAAATAACATTGAGTCATAGTAAAATAATTATCTTACTCCCAAATTCTAGCTCAATTTATTTTTTCCAACGGGAAAATTTCTCAAAATACTATTCCATTAAACGAAGTTCATTAGTTAACTTTATGTTACAAGTGGGTCGATATTTTTTAAAATATAAAAAAGTATCTAGGTGCTACTAATATTTTTTTCTAGTACAAAAACAATTATATTGTGTAAAAGTTCTTAAAACACCAATCCATTGAATAGTGATCATTGGTTAGTGTTATGTTATAAGCCAATCAAAAAACATTTACCATAAAGAAATATCTAGGAGCTATAAATGTTTGTTTTAGTAGACAAAAAGTATTATATTGGGTGATGATTGATCCAATATGATCTAGTCAACTTGTACAATTCAAAAGCAACCTAAATGGCCCATAAAAGCGTAGTTTAACTCAAAATAAATATTCAAGATTATATTTTTTATAGATATTGAGATGATAACATGTAAAACTAATCTAGGTCAACCCAGATTAGTCTATCATTTCGCTAGCAAGGTCTATGATAACTATATGGAAAAAAAATCAAAACAAATTATAAAACCTAATTTCTAGTAAACCTAATGTTGAAGGATTAAATTAAAAGAAAATAAATTCTCAAAACAATGATTTAAATCAAGCCGAGTCTACTTGTCAAACTCACATCTTGGATCATAAAATTGGGATAACTTAGCAAAAGAAAAATTGAGACAAGTTATAAATCATAATTATATATCACCTTGGTGTTGGAAGATAAAATTGAATAAAAAAAGAATAAAAAAGACACAAAAAACTAATTCGAGTCAACATGAGCTAATTTGCTAAATCTATAGCCCAAGTCATAAGATGAGGATAATCTCCAAAAAAAAATCAAAACAAATTTTAAAGCATAACTTGATGTTTAATTATGAAATTGAGAAAGAGAATATATATATATATATATATATATATTTGATTGAAAATATAAAGAAAATTAAAAAAGGAAGGGATAAAAAAATATTGTTGTAAATAGAGTTTTAAAAGGACAAGGAATAGTACAATAAAAAGCCTGCCTCCTTTATTTGTTTTTCTTTTTTTTAGTAATTACTAGTTAGAGTGCCCGCGATACATTGTGGGCTAAGCAAATAATTTTTATAACTGTTAGGATTGAATAAATTAATAAGATTTGTTAGTTTAAAAATATAATATAATATCTACACATGCAAATTTTGATATAATAAAATATATTAACACACCCTATTATAACATCAACGAAGCTTTAATATCTAAAATTATTATTATTATTACTGCTGAAACAATAAAAATTATTAAATTACCTCGAGGAAAAAACTCAAAAATATTAAAAAACCAGGAAGCAATAAAAAAACTAAAATTATTATTATGAAATCAAAGAATAAAAAAAGCATAAAATTTTTAACAAAAGAGCAAATAAAAAATTAAAATAAATGATAAAATAAAAATAAAAACTATTAACTGAAAAACAAATTATTTGACTTGAAAATTAAAAAAAACTAATAAAAAAATTAAAAGAATGAACAAAGGGAAACAAAATATATATTTTTTTTAATAATCCTCCGTATTTGTTAAAAAAATAATTAAAATATTATATAATTTAACTTATATATTATTATAATTTATTTATGGATTGATTAACTTGAAAAACTTTTTTTCTTCTTCTTTCGTTAGATACTAATCTTAAGATGATCAAATGTAATTTCCCTTTAACCGGAGATTTATAGCCTTGGCATCAAGTTTCTTGACTTCCTCCTTGAGTACAGTAACAGTAAGCTCACCGTGCTCCATGGAAGCCTTGATTCGGTCTATCTTGGCATCCTCAGGCAACCCAGACCTTCTCAAGAACTAGCCACTGCTACGTTCAACAAGATGCCATATATTATTCTTGTTAAAAGAAGAGAATGGATCGAGAGAGAAATCTGCTACTTTCTGGGGCAACCATCTTGATCTTTCTAGTAAATTCTCGAATCTTTCAGGGCGGCTTTCACTGAAAGATATCTGGGGCTTGGTTTTCAACGAGTAGAATTTAGCTGTCCCATATATCGTGAGCTTTTAACAGAGTTTGTGTTAAAAGGATTGAACGGTCCCATTTCATGCGCGCAGCTCGGAATTTTTATCAAAGTTAGCAACAACAACAATGGTGACCTCTGCCAATTCTCTTATTAAATTTAACATTTTATGACATTTTTGAAAGGTTTGTAGCAAAATCCAAATATAAATTTGTTACACCTAAAATCAACTAAAGAGTTATTAAATCTAGATAAGAACATGTCAAGCTTGACTAGACATGAGATTTGAGAATGTCTAGGCTTGAACATGGATGGTGAATACAAGTTATAAAGAGTCTACATGGTTCAAGATTCTTCAAACAAGAAATGAGTGGATGGTTATCTTGAATAGGATGAGTGGGTAATCGCCGGAAGTCCTCTTGAACAGGATGAGCGGGTAGTTACCGGAAGTTCTCTTGAATAGGATGAGTGGGTAGTTTTTTTAAGTTATCTTGAACTTATCTCTCTAAATGAGGCAAAACAACCACGAATAACAACACAAGAAAACAACGACAATTGCACTTTTGTTCAATCAAGTTCACAAGATCTTCAAAACATGTTTATCAAGTAAGCATGTAATTATAGGTTGATAGTAATGGACATGTAATAGAAGACAATAACTTTGTGGACAATAATCAAGTAGGCTTACAATTTTCTTTGTAATCAATAGGCTTGTAGTTTCAATTTCATAAACCAAAAATATCAAAAATATATTTCATTATCTAAGAGTTCCGATTCTCGTATGTAATCAGATCTTGAGTTATTGAGCTTACTTTACATTCATGTTATTGTAATTATTTGACTACTTTTTTAGTTGAATTACTCTTTGTGTGGAAGTGGGTTTAATTATATTGATGCTCGTGTAACTTTGTAATATAAAATTCAAATTGCATGAGTAGATCCAATACTAAATCCAAAGATCAAATAAGTTAACTTAAAACTTCAATCCTATGTTATAAAATCCTTTTAATTGAGGAAGACACAAAAGAAACTTACATCATATCATTTGCAACCATATTGGGAGTCTTGCATTTTTTTTCTTTAAGAATATAGCATCAAAATATCAAAATTACCAGAAAATTTTAAAAAAAAAGATAAGAATTAATAAGTGTCCCTAATGAAGAACGAAATAGAGAATCAATCCGTAAAATACTTGAAGAGATACATAAACTTTTTTTTTAAAAGAAGTTGATCAGGAGATTTGTGATACCTTAACAAAGCCTTTGTTAACCAAAGAGCTTGGAAGAAAGAGAAAAGTATCTCTTAATGAATAGGTAAATAAAAGAATAAGCATATAAAGAGGTAGTAGCCCTGACTATTATTTAGAGGTCATTAACTCACTAGACAGTCTAGACTCTTAAAAAAAATACAAAGTTCAAAGAAGAAACACTTGATTCAAGTGAAGGATTAGAGATAAAAGAAATTGAGTTTGATCTAAGACCACAATCATATCAAAATATAAGAGAGAAATGAATAGGTTTTAAATAAAAACAAAAAAAAATCAAATTAGAAAATTCAAATCATCTCAAGAAAATTAATCCATATAAATATAGATAAAGACTTTAAAATCTCTTTAATTGCCTATTAACTTCTAATTTGATAAACAAATTAGTCATTAATGGGTTGTTGGAGAGGGGGATAAGTGTTCTACACTAAAATTTACCAAAGAGTTATGAAGTCTGGACCGGAAAAAAAATGTCAAACTTGATTGCAAAATAGACTTAGAGAAAGTCCAGACTTGAATGTTAATGGTGAATGGAAAGTATAAATTCCATATGGCAAAAGATCCTTAAAACAAGAAATGAGTGAGTAGTTACCAAAAGTTATTTTGAAAAAGATGAATGGGTAGTTAGTAAAAAATATCAAGAACTATTCTATTTAATATAAGGATGCAAACCATTAACAAAAAAAACAAGAACTACATTGCAATTCAATCAAGTTCACGGGATCTTCAAAACTTATTTATCAAGTAGACATGTAATTGTAGGTTAAGAACATTAGGCAAGTAATAGTAGGTGAGATAACAATAGGTAAAAGCTTATAGATGATAATCAAGTAACCTTTTAATTTTCTTTGTAATTGATAGGCTTGTAATTTTATTTTATTTTTGTAATCAGTAAGCTCACAATTTCAATTTTATAAACCAAAAATGTATTTTGTTATCCACGAGTTTTAATTCATGAATGTAACCACAGTATAAATCATTATATAAATATAAATATTCATTTTCAAAGCCATTAAGTTTACTTTACATTCATGTTGTTTAATTACTTGGTTACTTCTTCAATTGAATTATTATTTGTGTGAAAGTGGATTAACTTAAAATTTTAATATTAAGTTATAAAGTCCTCTTAATTGAGGTAGACACAAAAGATCTTATATCAAACAAAAGTAAAAGTACAATTTTTTCATGCATGTTACAATCAACAAAAGTATATTTTACACAAGGTCAAGGCAGAGTTACGCCAGGGAAAGGGGGCACGACCTTAGAGTTTATTTTAGTCCTTCTAGTTGTATAAATTATCCAATAATATGCTTTGAAAATCACAAATTAAAATGGATTTATCTATTCTATCATTTTCACTCCATTGTCTTCGAAAAGCATGTGTGACTAATTCTAGCGGTGAACAAATATATATATATATATATATATATATATTCACATTATTTGATGTTTTTAGCCTTCTTTTTCTACATGGGTAGTGTGAGTATTGTGATTCTATTTAGTTTGGTCAATTCAATTTTATTTTTTTTGCTTTTATTTTTTCTCCTCTACCTCAATCTGCATATTGCCCATAAAAAAAAATGATATTTATTTTTCTAGGCTTTAGCCCAATTCAATTCATATTTTTTCTCCTCTACCTCTATTTAGTATGATATTTATTTTTATGTATCTATTATGATTTCATACTCATTCTTCTTCTTCTTTTCATCTTTGATTCTCTTTCTTTTTATCGTTATTTTGCTTCTGTTTCTATCCTTCAAAATTAAATTCATTGAGAATTGAGCTTCTCACTTGAGTTTGAGTAGGAAATTTCATGGGTTATAATTTTGCAAAATTTGTTATGGCTTTCTTAATTTTTCATGTTATTAAGTTAGGGTTATTTGTTATATCATTATAGTAACTAAACTTATTAAACATGATTGACTCAATGACCCAAGTCTCGAAATATTTTTACTTCTTTGGGAATCCTAATATTTCCCTAAAATTTTCCTTTTACATCAAAAAAAAGTTGTCCTGACCCATGGCATTGTGCGAACAACTAATACAAATTTACTCGAGTCAATATTTTTTTTTTTAAATTGAGATTTTTTTCCTCTTATGGCCTTCAATATTTGGTTAATTTTAATCGGGCTTTCTTATTTTGTTTCACTATAGATTCCAATGTTTTATCACAATCTCAAATCCCATATCATAAATTTCATGGGGTAAAACCATAATTGGCTTAAGTCAATCTAATGTGTCTCCATCTTAATATATATTTTAAAAATATACATAATGTGTCACCATTTTAATGTTTTAAAAGTGTTTCAACTAATATAAATAAATTTATTTATTTTTACTTTTTAATGTCTTTATATGTTTTATAGATTGAAAAAATAATTTGATCCACGGTATAGCGTGAACCAAGAAACTAGTATATACTATAAGTAGCTCTCTTATGCTTATCACTTAAATATATATATATATATATATATATATAGTATTAATTAGATAAATATAATATAAAATGATGTTTTATATTTTATATATTAATATTTTGAAATGTTTTCTTGGCTTAGATTTATTAAAGTGGATTATATGATGTTATATTGGTCTAATAAATATTGATTTTTTAAAAGATATTATCCTCCAATACACACAAAAGTATATGAATTAACAATATAATTTAATTTGTTTTCTTTTCTAGATAAGGAAGACAATACAATCTAACAAAATATGTATAATGATTTTGTTAATCATAGAGCTTTGTATGACTCTCTTTTTCTCACTCACACATCCTGACTTTTCGAGCACAAAAAATAAATATTTTTGGATTTTTTTTACATAAAAAAATAAATATTAAAAAATATAGATATTATTTTAATAAAAAAATGATAAATAATTGCTACATCTAAATTTTTATTAAAAAAATATATCTTTTTGGATGACATCATGTGTTAAGAAATCTGTCAACGCTTGCTGACGAGGGAGATGCCATCGCCGTGTTACATCATCGTGCTATGAAAGGAAGGAGTCCCCACTACACAGGGCCACATCCTAGCATTTATTTCCTCGTAATAAGATATTCTTGCTCCCTGAGTCACCATTATGGAGGTCACTACAAATCCGGTGGATGCTCCAAGTGGGTCGGCATTTTATTTATAACCTTGTTTTAAAAATATTTAAAAAATAATAATTTTTTTATATTAAATTAAAAAAATTTAGTGTTTTTAGATTATTTTGATGTTAAAAATAATTTTTAAAAATTAAAAAAAATATTATTTTGATACTTTTCTAAACAAAAAATATTTTAAAAAACAATTTCAACCACTTTCTCAAACAAATCAATTTTAGTGGAAAATCCGAGGTCAACTAGGGACAACAACTGAACGAACAGGGTTGCAAAACACTGGCAGAGTGCGTCACTAGTCTGAGCAATTGTGGATTAGGGTTGTCAGATTTATGGCAATAATATATTTCATATGTCAACGGTGATGGTGGTGAAGCCAACAACTGATGACAGTTGCAGGAGATGTGAAGGGTAAATGGAATGTTAATGGTGGGGTTTCCGGTCAATGATGTCGGACGGGAACTTAATGGTCACTAAAACTTAAATATAACGGCAGAGAAATCTTGGCTCAGAACTCTATCATTACGATTACGATTGTTTTTTATTTTTTTAAATACCTCAATATTTATTATTTTTAAAATTTTATTTTATTTTAGCATATCAAAATAAATAAAAAATTGTAAGGAAAAAAAAAAACACGTAGACTAACGAGGTCTAAGAATCCAACACTTCCACGCCCTTCACAATGTGAGAGAACTCGTAAAGACAACTTTTTTCATTCCGTGAGGAACAAGAACACTTTTCACAACGCCAACAGCAACAATACACAGGCGACTTGAGAAGGAAAACGTTAAAAAATCAAAGAACTTTGACATTCGAGGACCGTTAACGATGACTGTTTTTTTCAACAAACTATATAAAGATATTGAAAGAATTCTACATTTACAATGGGGGGAGGGCTATATGTATATATAAAAAATATATATTTATAGCAACTTTACGTCATCCACGCTGTGGGATGGATGAATAGGAGGCAGCAAGGAGAGCTCCGCCAATGCCTGATCCGTCTTCTGTAACCTGAAGAACGACATGTTGGGCCACATCTTCTCCCAGAATTTCACTCAGGGCTCCATGCAAGTACTGTCTGAACATTGCATAACTTGTATATAAACCCCCTTCAATCGCCACGACTGTTCTTCTCATTTTTACATCACTTTTACTTCTTCCACCGGTGACGCCTCCACTCCCATCCCGTCCAATCTTCTTCAAGATTCCCACAATGCCAGCAGCTGCCAATCGAGCCGCCCTACGGGTCACAACATCACATATTCTTACGACAAGCTTTCGGACTTTCAAAGAGACCTCTGAAATCTGAAATTTACACAGATGCACAGGAGGGAGAAAAAAGGAACCAAATAAGTCAGTCCATTGCGGCATTAAATAAATACAACAAGAATTGGGGGGGGGGGGGGGGGGAGAAAAGAAAAAAAAGTGATCCATCTACCCCCAAAGTTTCTTTCAAGATCTTAGCAACTTCCTTCAGTTCAGGAGAGTCATCCTCATGCATTGCAGCCACTAAAGGTGTTCTGATTAACAAGCAATGGAAGAAAATGAGTGAGTTCGAAACTTCAAATGGCAATAAAAGCATAGAGCATCAAGACAAGGAACAAATTTATACAACGATTGAATCATTTGTTCAGCTTAAGGAACTCCTAGTCCACACAAGATTTGTAACATACTGCAAAATAAAGGGGATTGATAATCTGGAGGAAACAGGACCAAAAATATCCGACTCTAGCGAGATTCTGAGAATAACTCTTCGAACAATGTCACCGAGATACATTCCTGATATCATTTTCTCAAAACCCTGCAAAAATTTGCAACAAAAAACAGTGAGGAGGTCATTATAGTTATCAATAACAAATACCTAAGCAACTGCTATATACCTGATCATTTGGGTTAGGGCTTTCCGAATCCAAATCAATATCATAAGAAGTTCTTGGCAAATGAGATGACCAGAAATTTCCCCATTCCATGTTAACAGCCTAATTAAGGAAGAGAACAGCATAATGTGAGTTAACAGACCATTTTTCAAGCTAATAGCAGGAAAATGCTTGAATGGGACAAAAGAATGGTACCATGTATCCAGAAGTTGTCAGCAGACCTTGACACTTTATGATGGCATCTGCCCGTTCTAAATAACAGGCATTGGTACCTGTTCCAATTATCACAGCAGCAACAGTATCGGCATCATGATAACGTCCAAGTGCTAAGGTTCCCACAGTATCATTTACCTGTATAAAACAAAATGCACCTCATTTTCCTTCATCAATACATTAAACATAATCATGGAGAGAACCACACCCGATCCAAATGAGGTATAAAGTACAAAACTCACAAGTTTTTTTTTATTATATATTTTCTTTTTAATTTTGGGTGGGGGGACGCTGAAACATAGACAATTAAAGTAGTCTAACTAACAAAAGCCAGTCTGAAGCGCCACCCTCTCACAGTAAGAGTTAAAGAAACAACAGTTCAAAAGAGACATCCAGGTAGACAAAAAATATTAACAAAGGAATAGTTCACAAGCTCAAGCATATTGGTATTGTGCATTTATTCATACAAGACCTGGTAATTTTTAAGTTCTAGATCAGTCCAAATAGAAATGTAAGATGAACTCTATTTTGCAAACATTACAGCATCAACTATGACTAATCTAACATCCTGGTATGTGTAAACTCCACTGGTTACTGTAGCAAGACGTTTTTCTTATGATTAAGTGCCAAAAATAAAAGAAAGAAACTCCATGCAAGTGAAGGGAAAATCTTCAAAGGTGGTCTGCATGATGATCAAGAACTTTTGTTCTGATCATAAATGAAATTATGGTTCCTAAGGAAACAACTCAACTGCCTTGGTATAGTATATATTCTTGACTGCAAAACAGTTTCTGTACCAAAAAGAAAAGGCATACTTTTGAATGATAAAATATAATACCAATTCAAATATGCCCAAAAAGCATCCAGTTTTTTATTTATCCCAATACCTTCAAATAGCAATAACTCCATAATTGAGTTTTTATACTAGCTAAAAGGAAATTAATCAGCAATGTTGCTTGCATAGGAGAAGAAAGTGCTTACCAGCAATGCAGCACGCATATCTAAACCACTCCTGACCATTGCTGCTTCTAAAAGTTCGACCACCTCTTTTCCAACCTGCAATAAATTAGTCAATAAAAATAGTAAAAACTAAAGAAAACTTCACTTGTAATAGATGCATGATTAAAATGTATAAGAACTTCCAGATTGACTAATAGAAACATTTCCCTTGTATATAAACAAATTACAATAAGCAATTTCATTATCAGGCCAGTTATGTTTTTAAGATTTTTCCTTGTCCAAAAATCACATGCAATGAAAACACACAACCAGGGCACTCCAATTCTTTGCTTCCTGCCCCCCTTAAGAACAGCAGGAAACATGCACAGACATATTGAGAAGAGCAAAAAGGAGTGGAAAAAAAAAATATTTGCCTCACCAGCAGAAGGACTTGCAACAAACTATTATGCAGTCAACATTTACAAAGTTTCCTTGGTAGAGATGATCTAGCTTACCATGTCTTCAATCGCAAATCCTTTTGTCCATTTGATGAGGATTCCTGAACGAAGTGATGACTGTTTCACTGGAAAAGAAAATGTAAAGCCAAGCTCCCTTGTTCTAACTGGAGAAGGCTCAGAGCCACTTTCTTCTTTTTCAACAAATTGCTTTAAGGTTGAAGCAATGAAATCAAAGAGATCCTGCAGCCAAGAATGCACATTAACTGCCATACCTATCAGCAGATGATCTTTAATCAAGCATGCCCTAAGATAGCAAGAGTATTTGCATTACAAACTCAGTCACCTCACTTGTGCTTGTCATCAAGTGCTGGGGAATGGGTCGTCGCTCCACATCTTGAGACAAGATTGAAGATCTTCTACCTCCTAGCTGAATCCGCAAGACCCTAAAATTAGTACCCCCAAGATCTAGAGCATAATAAGTTCCTATCTCACTCCTGACAACAACATCAAAAATCAATTTACCAGGGCAACCTAAGCAAACAATACAAATATAACCACGCAATTGAAAGTAGATACAATTTCAATTACTGATCATTAGAAGAAGAAGAAAATAATTAAAAACATAAACAGAGTTACGGTCCATTATTGGTCCCCAAGCAAGTCAGTAATTATACATTTACATTACCATGCATGCCAACTGTGAGATTAATTGGCTCTCCATATTATTCTCATTTATCTCTGCAAATGTCACGAATAGACAAGTGTCTTTTTTTCGCCACTTCAAAAAAATTAAATTGATGTTACATGGTATGCGTGGGCAAAGGATCAAAACCAACTGTGGCTAAAAAGGGAAAATTTGTGCAGGATAACAGTAGAAATGGTAACATCTAGTGTAACTTGATCCTGAATCTTCTAGCTAATATAAGATTCAAAGACCAGTACCACAAACTGGCTAGAAACTATCGGCAACTATACACATACACTCTCCA
Source organism: Salix arbutifolia (assembly GCA_025169955.1). Taxonomy (NCBI): domain Eukaryota; kingdom Viridiplantae; phylum Streptophyta; class Magnoliopsida; order Malpighiales; family Salicaceae; genus Salix; species Salix arbutifolia. Next base: position 12,767,844 of record CM045917.1, on the reverse strand, counting down.
TTCCAAGATCTAATTTCTGCCAATGCAAGTTTTCAACAGTCAGCCCTCCTCAAAAAGAAAAGGGGGCTTGCACCACATGTATAGCCTGCCAGATTCAGCAACGGCCACTATGAACTCCTAATGAAAACATGAAATATGCAACTACTGTGTTTCTAACCAAATCAGCGCTTCAACAGAAAAATTGCAGTCATGTATTTGCTCCAATGTTTCTAACCAAATCAGCGCTTCAACAGAAAAATTGCAGTCATGTATTTGCTCCAATGGACTTTTAAAACCATTGGTAAATCACGTCAGATATAAAAATTCTGTTCATTGAATACAAGGCAGATTCTGTCACTGATTCTTTGAGCAACCAATCCAGTCCACTTGAAAAAGAAGACTAAATGAAAACCAACAGATTCCAATTGAGTAACCTAAACACATAGAATTTGTCAAACATTTCTATAAGATTTTAAATCCGAATAGAAGGGAATAAAAAGAGAGCATTTAGATTATATAAACTTAAGAGTAAAGTTTTGTATGAGACAAAAAAATATTCCCAAATCAAGTAGTGAAAAGGTCGATTCATTACAAAATATGATAAGTGAAAACAACAGATACCAGGACATGAATATATATTCAAAAGTGCATGCGTTTACAAATAAACCCAATTCCAAAACCACTGTACCAGAATCATCTAACCAAGTGAACCCACCAAACATTTTAAAAACAAACTTATACAACACAGCAAAAAACAGCAAATAGACTGAACATCACATCAAAACAAAAAAACTGCAACAACCAAACACTTTTAACGGTGACAAATATGGCAGAAATCGTGAGGAAACAAGAAACAGAAAAAGAACAAAGAAAGACTGTCCAAGTTGCAAGAAAACAAGGAAAAAAAATTCAAAAACCATTTCAATACAGCAATGGAAAGCAATTGTCCAAACTACATCAAATTTCAATGGAAGAGAAAAATAGCTAACAATACAAAAAGCCTGAACATCCCAGAAAAGATCGCAAAATCGCCACGAAAAGACCAAAATACCAAACAGCCTCAAGAATGAAATTTGCAGAACCAAGCTAGCACAGAATCAGATAAAAATCAACCACAGCCTATCAAATTCAAGATAACAAGGCAAACAAATATCACCAAAAGAAACGAAAGTGTCAAGTGCCATTCAGCCAATCATTCACCTTTTGATTCCTAAACCAACCAGCAATCAACCAATCAATCAAGTACGAAACAGAATACACAAACAGGCGCAGGCGCACTTGGTAGCTCTCACAAGTCGAAACCAGTAACAAAAACAACAAGGGAGAGATAGATTAAGATTATTACCCAGTAGGTAAATGGTCAACAAAAGTGAGTAACATTTTAAGCTTAGAGCCACCTTCAGAAGCCAAACCAGCATGCATCTCAACAGCCATAGCATCCACTACTTGCCTCAACCTCCCAACTGGTGTCTCACATGCTTCTTCTAACTCTTTCAACACTCTCACCACTCTCTTCCACTTCCTCCTACTCCCTACCCTCCTCCCCACAACCATTCCTGCCACCGCACACGCCACCACCGCCACCCCTACCGCCACTCCCACCGCCACCTTCCCCATCACCAACCTTTTCCCCGACTATTCCACTTCCCTGCTTGTTACTGTATCCTCACCAATCCAAGAAAGCAGTAAACCTACGCCGTTTCATTGTGAAATAATGAAGCTTTGCTGAGTGAATGAACTATCAGAATGAAACCCAGATAGGAAAAGGTTAGATACTTGATGAGGATTCAGCGGCGGGAAACAGTCGCCGGTGAAAGCTTTTTGTAGATGAACAGTTCGAGGAAAGGGCTTAAAAAAGACTTTTTTTAATTGAATTTTACAGGGAAGAGTCTGGAGGGGTGTTTTTTTTTTTTTTTATGGAGCGAGGAGAAAGACAGGGGGGAGGGTTTCCAGCAAAAAAAAATAGAAAAAAATGCGGTACTTATATGTGATATAAAATGACAGATTTGCCCTTGTTGATGGCATACGATGACTTGCTTTGTGTAGAGTATCTTTTTGGAGATTTTATTACCGTTTGCGAGAAGATTTTTGAGGTTAATGAGAATTTTGACTCGCGGGCTTTCCAGCTTTTTGGTGGGGTTGGTGCATGTAATTGCCGTCGGAGTTGAAAGGCTTGCCGGTGTTGATTGTGTTTGACTCGTTTGATTAAGACCTCTCCATTTTGGAGATAAGCCACGTAGGGGGGGTGGCTTAGGTTGCTAGCTAGGAATTCTTTAATTGTGTGACGTCTCAACTTGCTTATTCTGTCCAATAAAAAAATCATTTTTTTTCTTTTTAATTTCGTTTTTTTTGCCTTTCCAATTCATGGTCTCTCTCTCTGTTTCTTGTTCATGTAATTTTGGGATTATTTAATTAATTATTTTATCTGATTTTAGGCTGGAGAAGTGAGCACGGGCATGACAACAATTTCAACCTAGCTAGTTCCAAGAGTGCTTCCTAGCTCAACTCGTCACCCTTCACTTGCGTCCTGGAAGGGGATTATTGATCGTTCGTGATATTTAATGAATCGAGCAAACTAATAGCGTGAGCATCACGTAACACAACAACATTCGAGGCATGCAACAACCAAACAACGTTTTACTTTATTCTGTGACTCTGGTTATATAGTTTTAGGAGGCCATGCAGGGTAGAAGAAAGAATTAGCAAATAAGTGACGGGTTGAAGTTGTTTTTTTAAAAAAAATTGTTTAGAAATGTATTAAAATAATATACTTTTATTTTTTTAAAATGATTTAAAATAAAAATTTTTATTTTTTTTCATAAATGTTTTTGCAACGCAATGTTAAACACCTCCTAAACATCTAGTAGATGATCTAATGGTAAAAGCTTGGGACTAAGAGGTTATATAATTTATATTTTTTTATCAACTCGATAACATATTCTGTCCCGAGGTTTGTATTGTTTTTCACAGCTGAATGCCTTCTTTTCTTTCCACTTACAGGCATGAATAGATGTGGGGAAAAGAGAGGGTGCGTGTGGCTAGCAAATCTTGAATCATGATCACGTTCCTGATCATGAAAGCTTCCTTGTTGACTACCTTTGGCAAATCTCTCGAGTTTAGCTCGAAATATAATTAATGGCAACATCATTAGAAGTTTATAGCAATGGCAATATAGGCCAGTGCATGATCGATCTCTTCCTGCCATGCAATTTGAAACTTAAGACATCCTCCGAATGATTTCTTTACTCCAATTATTTATATATATATATATATATAGAAATAGAAAAGAACTAATAAAATATCATTAATTACTCTTTCGACATCGTAGAATTACTTCAAGATTTAACATTTCATGTTACTTTGTATTAGAAAGGGGGCAGGGCCGTTCTAGTAATTCTCTACTAGATATTCATATGTCAAGCTCCATAACGCCAAACCAACATGCTTCATCGCCCATGAAAGGGAAGGGCAAGATGGGCAATATAAAAACACTGCCAGGTGGGTTAGAGAGGGGAGGGGGGGCTGCTTTGGTTTTTATTCTGTTCGTTCTGTGTGTGTGTGTATATATATATATATAAGCTATATTTTCGAGGCAGGATTCTCAAAGCGAGAAAAATTAAAAAGGGAGTAAACGGCGACGGTAGCTGCGTATCTCCCATCGTACATGCCAGCTGTGTCCCGCTAATTCCAGCTGTGCTCGCAACACAACTAAAGGCAGCCACCATCCGGATCTGTGAGCGTGTGCCCCCACCCATTTTATTTCTAATTAATCATTTGAAAATTACAAAACAAATTATCATTGTACCGGTCGGTGTGTTTGTGTTATATTATTATTATTATTTATTGTACTTTTTTTTATTTTTAATATCAACACATATATATATATATATAAAGAAAAAAAACAAGTTCAAAAGAGACTAACAACTCACGTTCTTCCAGGTTGCAAGTTGAACGATCGATTCGCTTGTTGTTGCTCAAAATTTAAGCTTTTAATAATAAAAGTAGATTATTTACCTTTGACCCTTGACCATGTTGCCTTTTGTTTTTATCTTTCCAGGTTTGAACAAAACAACATACATGGTCTCTTCGACGAGGTTAATCAAGATTAAATAGTCAACAGTCTCCATGCTTCTTAAATCTTGAATTGCTAATGTTCTTGGATCATCACTCGAGCAATATTGAGAATTTTTAGGCATTGTTCAAAGAGAAAAAAATAGTTATTGGACGGTATGATTTTTCAAGCACGATGTTTATTTGCTGCACAGTGTTTTTCTTTCATCCTCGGGTGACAGTAGCATGGCCCGCTTTCTCTGTTTTTTTCTTTCACTGGTCGGTCACAAGAGCATTATCCCCCGCTCTGTCATTCTTCACTTTACCGGGGACATTAATGTAAAATAACAGCAATGATAGTCCGTCCTCAGATTTTCACCCGACGTGCCTTGCCATTTAATGAAAAATCTCATCCTCGGAGAAGAAGGAACAAGTCCGCAAAAGCCACGCTCCTTAGAGGGGTCGTTGAAGGATTTTCCTACTTGTTTTTCAACTCAATTTAATATCTTAATTATAAAATAATTCATACTATTAAATTGTCTGGTCAACTCATACGTCATTGGATCAATTCAATTTTATCATTCCTGTCTGACTAACGGCTTGGGAGTTGGTTGAGTTTGTTTTTTAATTTTGTTATTTAAAAATATATGAAAATTATATTTTTATTTTTTAAAATTATTTTTAACATTAATAATACATGAAAATTATCTAGAAACATAAAAAAATAAAAAAATATTTTTTGTCAAAAATATTTTTGAAATTCAGTGTCGAACATGACTTAAAACAATTTTATTTTATTTGTTTTTATCTAATGGGATTTAAAGGTGTGTTTGTTTGGACGATTTAACTTGATAGAAGTCTTTATTTTTGTTATCTGGAAATTATATTAGATTTACTAGTTTTATTCTCTACCATCTCTTGGTTCTATGCAATAAAATTGATTTGAAAGTATAATAAAAATTGTTTTTCAAAAATAATTTTGTGTTGAAATATATAAAAATATATTTTTATTTTTAAAAAAATATTTATAATATCAGCATATTAAAACATTTAAAAAATAATAATTCAAAGCTAAAATATTTAAAAATTCTCAAAAATACAATTGAATCGTAATACATATAAAATTAGTTTTATATAACGATAGTGATTATTTTTTAAAATATTTTTTATAAAATATTTTAAAATAATATATATTTTTTTATTTTTAACGAGATTTTTTTATTTTTGTTTTCACAGAGCGAGGAGTGCCCTTCGACCGTACAACTCTTGAAAAGGCTAGTTCAATGAATGATCCTGATCGTACAATGCTACTGAAAGAGCTGACTTGGAAAATAGCTGGCATTTCCATCTGATTTTGAGCACGTGAGATTTGTTAAACTGCATCAATTATCACATGTCAGATCTACAGTGAGCATGCACAGGGGCCCACACTAAGCCTCATCACGTTAGATTACTAATTTACTAGTGGTCTGACATTATGGTTGAGAATTTAGAGAAAAAAATTAATTTTAATTTATTTTTTGTTTAGTTTTTTATATAAATTATATATACTGACGTAGAAGATGATATGTTTTTAAAAAATTGCTTTAAAAAACATTTACCATACTCTTAAATAATCACTAATTAATTATAATTTTTTAATTAATTGCAATGGTGTGATCGATATTCATAGCTTTTTTTTATTTATTTAAACTCAATTAGAAAACATATATAATAAAATAACCAAAATAAGATTTTACTTTTCATTGTATTAGTGAGAAGCAGAATCCAACCTAATTTCAGTAGAATATTTTATTATATTAAGGGCTTATTTGGACAGCTGTTGTTATAGCTTTTCAAAGTGCTTTTCGTGCCGAAATATATCAAAATAATATTTTTTTTATTTTTTTAAAATCATTTTTGACATCAGCACATCAAAATGATCTAAAACCACCAAAACATATTCATTTAAAATAAAATAAAAAATTGAATTTTTTTTGGAAACGCAGTTTCAAAAGCTGTCCCAAACAGCTTCTAAGAGTCATTGTATTAAAAGATTTTTTTTCAAATATTTTTTTGTTTGAAATATATTAAAATAATATATATGTATATATTATTATGTCAAAATGATAAAAAAAATTAATTTATTTAAAAAAATTATATAATTTTTTTTTAAAAAAACACATTTAGACCACAATGTTAAATGGAGTCCAAAGAGAATTGATTATTTGTTTATATCATTTATAGTTATATGGTTTTGATTTAAAAACTATGAAGTCTCTGTATCAAAACAAATAATTTTTTTATTTATCAAATAAATTTTTTTAAATGATTTAAAAACTAACAAATCTCTGAAGCTGTTGGTGGTTTGAATGGTGGTTGGGTTAAATACATGATTTCAGAGAACACACGTGTTAAAATGGCCTTCGACATAAAAACTATATCGTCGTGTTACATCATATTGTGCTTTATAATGTGATAGGATGTTTGGCAAGGATGAATTTGATGTACTTTATGCACGACAACCGTAGCCTGTATCGCCACCAAAATCTAAAACTAGGGCAAGAGGTCGTGACCTAACAAACAGGAGGTAATGCCATTTATTTCAACATCTGGGATCATTCACCTTTCTTGATCATAAGTTTGACCAATGAAACTTGGAAACAGACCTGAATCTGCAACCCACCATTCAAATTTGAATGCGTTCATGGCATGTCCATTCTCTGTCATTACTTTTATAGCGTGCTCATGGGCCGGATATCTTTTTGGATGCCATGCTTTTTTGAATACCTCTGCCATTTCTTGATCATGTGGATCGTCCTCGATCGAGGGGCACGAAGATGGCGTATATTTATTTCTTTCTGTAGTTTTCTGGGGTTCCATCGTTGCTCTCCTCCACAATTAATCCACATGTTTGTGTGTGTATCAATAAAAAGAAAACGTACACCTTTATGTGTCCAGTGGGCTTATTATAAAAGTATATATGTCATGTTTTTATTTATGGAGGAAATTCTATTTTCTGTAAATTCTATTTTGTGAATGAATAAAATTCTGATTGTCCTAAATACTTTATAAGTAATGTATATCCTGACTTAAACTTAAAATCTGCTATGCAGATCGTAAGTTATTTATTATCACGACATGTATCATGTTTTTACATGCATTTATAAGGGATACACGTCCTGATACGAACTCAAGATCTACTGTTTATATTGTCAGCTTGCTGTCATCACAACATGCACTTACAAAGAATACATACTCTAAATTAAACTTGAAACTTATTATATATATTATAAATTTTTTATCATCACAACATCACAACATCACGTACAATATATATATACGTGTCTCGGCAAGTTATAACTTATATTATTGCCGTGTTGAGGGAAAAAAAACACGGCGCGGGGATATTTCCAGAGTTCATTACAAGATTCATCAAATCCGTCTTGAAAGAGCTACATTTTATTATAAACGACTCACTTGGTTTTTCCTTTTGTCCAACTTATCTGTATTTGTTTTTCTTTTAATAAATGTAGCTAATGGCAATTTGATTTCTTAAGTTAAATTAATGAAATTAAAATGATTTAAGTTGACACGCTCAACTCTAAAGAATATTTCATTGCAAATGTTGTTCTAATAATAATAATAATAATATGATTGTAATAAAATTTATAAACAAAGCTCAGACCGTGTATTCCAAGCATACGATTGTAGTCGACAGGATGAGCAGTTGAACTTAACTGAATGTTTGACGATTCAACCGGACGTGATGGGCTACCAAAGCGTGTAAAATGAGTTTTTTATTTTTCTATATTCTATCCTTACATTTGTCATTAATTCAATCAAAAAGACATTCAAGTCTCCACGTTTTTGTATTCGGACCAGGCACCGAAGAAAACTCCCCGCCCACCAAAACCATCGAAGAAAATTCAAATACTAATTTAAAAATCATCATTTCATTAACAGGTCGAGTTGACCATGGCGGCTGCAATGTTATTAAATCATGGCTGTGACAAATACTACAAATTCAATTATAATAATCGAGCCAGGTCTCAGGCATGACTGGCAACAGGACGAAAGTGAAGTTTGATGTTTTTATAATACACATACGAAAATATGGGAAACCTACTACTCCATGAAAGCAATTTGAAGGGATGATCAATGGATTGCCGATGCAAAAGAGATGATCAATAAGTCACTGATTTGAAGTTGCAAGTGTCTACGCATTAAAGTAGGATCTTGGTGTCGTTTTATCTTTTGTAAAGAATTGAAACCTACTACTCAATGAAAGCAATTTGAAGAGATGGTCAATGGATTGCCGATGGAAAATAACTTGACATGATTCGTTTCAAAGTGTAATCCAATTATTAAATTATTAAATCTTATCTTGATCATGAATTGAACTTGATAATACTGTTTTATTTAAGTTACGTTATTTTAAAAAGTAATATTTTAAAGAAAATAATGATATCATTTTTTTTTAAATGATTTTGAAAGTATGGTTGAGGTTGTATGCTTAACATTAACATGTCGTGATATTAAGTATTTAAATTGATTTTTCATCATAAGTCTACCGAACATTAAAATGTTTTATGAATATAGAATTTTTAAATACCTTTTGAAATTCCATTTGGATTTTTAAAAAAAATATTAAAAAAATATTTTTCTTAGTATTTTTTTTAATAATTTTGATGCACTATTATTAAAGATATATATTTTTTAACACCATGAAAATGATTTTAAAAAATTAATTTTAAATAATAAAAAAAAGTTATACTTATTTTTTCAAAAATATTTTTAAAATATAGTGTCAAACACCTCTATAAAAGGTTCGATAACATACCATATAAAAACCAAAAGGGCATACTTGTTTTTTCAAAAAAATGAGAAAAATCCACTAACACCTAATAAAATATAAAGAAAGCATGAGTATTTAAATTGATTTATCATCATAAGTCTACTGAACATTAAAATGTTTTATGAATATAAAAATTTTAAACAGCGTTTGAAATTGCATTTGGTTTTTTTTTAAATATTAAATTAATTTTTTTCTTGGTAAATTTTTAATGGTTTTGATGCACTATTATTAAAATTAAAAAATATTTTTAAAAATGTGATTGATCATATAACAGCTGGTTATTATAAAGGTAGTCAACAGCTAGTATGATTCACGAACATGAATAGAAATAGACTTGACTCAGCTTGTATGATTCTTTTTTTTCAATTTTAAATTGTTCTTGTAACAAAAATAAAGTTTAAACAAACATAAAAATATTATTTTAATATATTTATATAAAAAAAAAATTTATCTCTCTCTCTCTTTATAAAGAATGAATGATTGAAAGAAAGATTTCAAGAATCTGCCGACCAAAAAGTGGAACATTCAATGGCCTGATATCTCTCAGATGTTTCTAGAATGTTTCATTATTTCGGCTTCCCACAGTGAAGTGATCTCCCTCCCTCGAACCTCAGAGGATGCCAGTCGCTGTCAAGCCATCTGTAATGTCGTGTTCTTGCCAAAAAAAATGAAAGAGAACCCCCCAACTTGAGGTTGATTCTATTCCACTCGTGACTTTAATCTGATCGTGACTTTACGCTCTTCCACCATTTAGGGCTTCCCTTTTCATGGCAGGCAAACCGTAGCTCTACACCCAGGTTTTTCACGCTCCTTGTATATCAACATGGCCAAGTTTTTGAAAAACAGAATCGAACACCCAATAAATAATGAGAGGTAACTGTCAATGAACCATCCCGTCTAAAAATTTAAGTTATTAGATGAGGTCCTAAAATATAATTTATATTATTCTTTAACATATCTCTTTAAATGAAAGTTTTTTTGGACTTGAAACTTGCATATTACCTTGTACTTGATTTTTATCAAATAGAATAAGGGTGATGAGATTCGAATTTGTAACTGTTAGGTCAATAAGACTCTGATACCATATCAGAAAGTTATCTCATTTAAAAAATTAAATTATTAAATAAAAATCTGAATATAATTTATATTATTTTTTAAATAACACGAAGAAGGAACAGTTTCAAGGGCATCAATAATTGAGTGGACTTGGCCCGGCAAGACATCAAGAAAGATAAGGCAAACATCTATTAGTTTTCAATTTGCTGATTAACCTCGACGTTAGCATGAAACGTCATTGCATCAATCAGTTTTTGTGTCTCATTGATCAACATTCATTAAATTATATACGCAAGGAAACGAACTAACATATCTATCTAACTTTACAATTTTCAAATAATTATTTGTCTGCGAAAGATTGATTGTCACTACCCAATGACACATGTCTTGCCCTGGAAATAATCTCCACGCACCGGACATTTTTTTCTGGTCAAAATCCGATACAAGAATCAAGGCCTTTCCCTTTTATTTTCTTCTCTTCTTTTCACCGGAGAGAAACGATTTTAGTTAGACCGACGAGTCTCTTAAACATTTTCACTCCCGTAATTAATTACTCACCCCCACATGCATGATATTTTTTTATGTAGAGAAGAAATGTGGTTCTTTGTCTCATGTTATATGTATAATACGGAAATGCAGAGATAAATGTTCAGGGCCCCTTCTCTCTCTAAAAACAGAGAATATTTGAAAATATATTGAAAAATATCTAGCAAAATATTTCAGAAAATGTACTATTTATAAATTATATGAATAGTATTGAATAATATCACGTAAATAGTATATTCGTAGATAGTAAAATAATGTGAGGTAAGATAACTTGACCAGACTTGATCAAGAGAAGACTTGATCAAGAGAATAAAAGAGAGAATAAAGCCTAGTCTAACCGAGTTTGAGACTCAAAACTCATTATGAATGAGTTTTGTATAGTAAACACAATTTATAAATAGTAAACGAGACTATACCAAGATAAAAGACAAGAGATAATGATAGTTTGGTTTGGTTGTGGCCCAACCAAGATAACAAGACTCATTTAGGTTATAACCCGATCAAGCTTTAACATCTTTTTTTATATTATCATTTTCCCCTTGAAGTCATGTAAACATACATATTTGAAAGCCTTTGATGAGCTCAAAAATAAGAAGAAAAAAATAATACTTATAGTATGTGATTACATAAAAATGTTACCTTATGGGCATGCCTTTGAATGTTTTGCTTGTTTCTTGAATCCAAGAGAGATCTATTAAATGTTTTACAGAGAAAAAAACTCATGATCTTCTTAAAAACAATAGTCACTTGGATTTGGAGAAAGTTGATCATAAGTATCCGAAGACAATGGTTACTAAAATCTTAAGACAAGTGATCACGGGAACTTGATGATATAATGAAGACCTCTCCATATAAATTTCATGGAGATCTTTTATGTATGGAAAACATGAAACCCAACACATCAACACTTATCATTGTGAAAGGTATGGTCACCAGTTCATGAAATGTTAGACGATCATAAATGTTCATTTTGGTGTTTTTTTTTAATGTTCTCATCAGATAATGATGGCTTGGTGGAGACTTTGCCTTCGTATAGAAGTGTGAGTAACCTTGTATGATCACATAAACTTCTTCTACCGTAATGTGTTTGATGTTGATGATATTTTGTCAAAGAGTTTGTATAACCTTTCCTATAATGACATCATTGATAAGAGTTTTAATGGTGATGGGTTCAACCATATTCCCCATAATTAGAATTTTTTTCATTAAACCAATGGAGACAAGCCTTGGTATTTTCATCTTTTTATTGTGTGGTTGTGAAGAGTTTTGTAGTACAATTTTAGCATAAATGCATGTGATAAAACAAGAGATAAGCTTCACACAAAGATTATAAAGGCCTAGGATAAAACCAGATTTGAGATTGTGATACAACACCATACAAATTTGAAAAATATTATTGGAACAAAGTTACACATAGCATTAGTAGATTATGTCACAAGATCTATGATATTTCTCATATTTTTTATGAGCTTTTAAGGGTTTGTGAGTTCCTCATAGTTGTTGTCTAGTTTGGTTTTTACAAAGATATAACCTTTGAATAATTGAGTGTGTAACACTCTATAACATAGTAAAGTGTGTTGTGGCTTATGAACTAATAGAGTCATAAAGATCATCTAACGTCTATATCTTTTTTTAGTGGTGTGACATGATGAATATCAATAAATATTGAATTGTTTGGAGTGTTTTATATGATAACAAGATGTTTAGCTTATTTTGAGTATAGGAGTACAAGTTCTTCTCGTTTGCGTTTCATTTTATCCCATTTATCTAGGGAACTGGAGTTATATATGCATACTTAATGCATGTACAGGGACTTGTTGTTATGGAGGAGGGAAAATATGACAATATAGTTGCATCGCTATAATAACATTGTAGAGTTAACTATCTTTATTTGTAAATATGTTCAAGTCTCACAGGCGTTAGAGTCCTATATGAATTTCAATCACTCTCTTTTTATAAATTTGGGAAATAAGTTTAAGTGTATATTTTAAACTAAATTAATATAGAAATTAAGAGTGGAGGAAATATTCATACAGATTAAAATAAAATGAGAATTCAGGGATTTCAGATATGACATATAGATAAAATATTCAAGATATTATAGTATTTAACTCAAAATTAATTTAGGGCTAAATTTACTTTCAAGAAAGTAATTAAAAAAAGGAAGAAGATAGTAATAGTTATATAATAAGTTGAGGGTAAAATTGAAATGTCAATAGTAATGATTTAATTATAATAGAAAAAGATGTGGGGGTAAAAATAAAATATTTAGTGGAAATAGAGCATAATAACAAATAAGAAAAATTGAGTATAAATTGAGAAGTTATATGTCGACAACTTTGAATCTCCCAATACAAGGGAGATTTTGTCAAAATTTCAGTGGAATCTTATCAATTACAAGAAATTTTTATTTTTATTTTTCTATGCAAATACGTAATATTTTCTTTTCTCGAGAAAAAGGATGTTACACTTTTGTTCCAAATTCTCATTGGCAATTAAAAGTTTTGGGAGAAAATAAAAGGTAATGAACTGACTTTTTTTATTTAGTTTCCCACATATGATACCATTGATGAAGTTATGGAAAAACTTTGTTATAAAATATTAAATCTCACTAAAAGATGAGTTATGGGTCTAAATTGTACATGAAAACACATTCCTTGTGGAAAAAAGGACACTTATATGCTTAAGATAATATTTGGGTTTTTTTTTTCAAATGATAAACAAGTACATCTTTAAAAGGATAAAAATGATGTTTTTTTATATGCAGAGAAGATATATGGTTCCTTACCTCGTGTTATGTGTATAATGAAAAAATACAGACATAAGTGTTTAAAACCATTTATCTTTTTTGAAACTTGAGAATATATAGCTTGAAAATACCTAAAAATATCTTGTGAGATATTGGAGAAAATATATTATTTATAAATAACATGAATAATGAAGAAATTTTTAATACAAATAGTATTATTCATGAGCAATAAAACAAGTGAGATAATATAGTTTGTCATACCTGACCAATGAAACAAAGTGAATTAGAGGAGAAAGGGAGAAAGAATGATGGGGAAAGAAGTGACCAAGTGTGGTATTTTGGACTCATTTTGAATGAGTTTTGCATAATAAACACTATTCATGAATAATAAACAAGATTGTAGGATGTTAAAGGATAAGAGAGAAAGGTAGAAAAATTGGGTGATGATCTAATTAAGATAATTAATATTAGTTAGATTGTGGCCTAATCGAGCATGAGGTGAAGCTTGGGTGGGATCCCGACCAAGCTTTAATATCATTTTTTTTTATCATATTATAAAAAAATGATCAAAATATCTTTAATAGGGGTTATTCTACTGTCTAAGTTCTAAACACATATATTTATTCTTTTATTTTCAAGTAGACAAGATAAAAAATAATCATTGAAGTTTGTTTCTATGTCCCCGTTTGGGAGTGCGTTGCAACCGGCGTTTGGCGAAAATTTGATTTTTTTTCTTCATTTTAAATGAATATATTTTGGTCTTTTTAGATCATTTTGATGTGCTGATGTCAAAAATAATTTTTAAAAAATAAAAAAAAATATCATTTTGATGTATTTCAGCACGAAAAACATTTTGAAAAGCTACCGCAATCACACTCCCAAACAGGCCCTAAGGCATAATGATATATTTTAATACATTTTTAATTGAAATACATTTTTGAAAAATACATCATGTCACATTACTATGGGTGTTCGTGGATATGTTGGGTTTATTGTTTTCCTTTGAAAAATATCAAATTAGCACCTAGCTATCAGGAGATATCATGCCCGGGTCATTTGCCATGCAGAATCTTAAGCGTGTTATTTATTATTATTAGCACGCGTGGACCGTTTTTAGAATATTAGTTTTTTTTTTTTTATTCTGAATAAATTTGTATTTATTATAAAATCTACTCTCTGTTTTTTTATCTAACTTGGCGTGAAATGGAGAAAATGTCTTCGTAGCTGGCAGGCGAGAACCACCACGCCGGAAGAAGCCGTGGCACTGCTGTTTCCAAAGCATCTTATCATAGGCAGCTGTGCGTACGATCCCAGTCCCAGCTAAGAGGTCGCTGTCCGCGACTCGACGCACGTTTCTAAGATAACAGTGCTTGTCGGTATAAGCTGTCCAGCTAGAAGGGACCACACAGAGATGAGACGCAACACGTGGCCGAATTCCCACCAGACAGCTCACCATGGATGGTAGAGGCACCACCTCCTCCTTCCGGATTCCTATTTCGCCCTCCTCGCACTTTCACTCGTATGGCCGCGTGCCATGTCGGATTGGAAATCAAATGGTCACGTGACAAGCCACACGCACTCTTAAAACATAAAAAAATAAATATAATTTATTTAATACTTATAAAAATATTTTATTATTTTATTTTAAAATAAAAAATTTAGTATTTTTAGATCATTTCTATGTATTGATATCAAAAATAATTTTTAAAAAATAAAAAATATTATTTTGATATATTTTTAAATAAAAAATATTTTAAAAATAACTTTAACCACACTCCTAAACCATCCATTAATCTAAATGCCCGTTTGACATTGCAATCCCACCAGCTTTTGGCTGAAATTTATTTATTTTTTTCATTTTAAAAATCGGCAGTTTGGTGTTTTTAGATCATTTTGATGTGCTGATTTCAAAAATAATTTTTTTAAAAAAAAAAAAAAATTTTTGATATATTTCAGCACGATAAACACTTTGAAAAGCTACCGCAATCACACATTTCCCATCATAATTTGCTTTGACCAGCTGGTCAAACGGCAGCAAGGTCAAGGATTTGCTCTCTTAATATATAGTTGAGGTTGCTTGCGATGTCGTTTAATGTTACGGCTCTCTAATTTTTAACATTTGCCAAGTGTCAAGTGTGTGTTGAGATTAAAATAGATTTGACAATTGTGAATTAAAAAAGAATAAAAAATTGTAATTCTTTTATATAAACATAATACAATATACTAAGCTATTTTTCACACACGTGATTCAAGTTTGAGGTTGGACACTTCACTTTATTTTTTTGAAATGTATTTGCCGAATGATGACCTGTACCTTAAAAGGAGTGGGATTTATTTATTAGGCAAATAATGCTTCAGAGAAGTTAAGCTTATTTACTGGGCCAGAAGAAGCCCATGGATATCTGCATTGTCAGCCACAATTTTATCCAGCCCGCTATATACATTTATTGGACCGGATTGCTTCAATAAATTAACATGACTAGTAAATTGTTATTTTTTTATAAAAAAAATTATTATTAATAATTATTATAAGGATGAAATTTTTTTTGGTAGTATCATTAAATACAAGTAAGGAATTTAATTTTGAAATCTGATAACTCGGCTCCTTGTCTAGTTCATGTTATCAATTAAATCATGTGAAAGTTGTCTCAAATTGAACTAATCAATCAATCAATATAATTAGTTCAAAGACAAATTGGATGACTGATAAAAAATAGACAAAACTTAAAAAAAATTAAATAATAAATAATGGACTCTAATAAGATTCATAACTTGTTTTTTTCATAAAGTATTGTTTATTTAAATAACAAAAATAAATAATCACAAAATCAAGTGCTAAACCTTATCAAAAAACAAAATAAATTATGAAACTCAATTCTGAATTAGTCCAATATCAAATGATAAAATTCATAAAAATGATTTTTTTTTTAAAAATAACTTTTCCAAACTTGCGAACAAATGACGGGCTTTCTAAACTTGAATAACATTTTTGTTTCATTTCTTTTACTATATCATAAAAATAAAAATAGATGATCACATATTTGAGTTCAGTAAAATAAAAAGTAGCTCGTTAAACCCGCGAATCAGGGCAACCAGGGTTACATGGTCAAACTCACAAACCAGGTCATTAACTCCACAAAATTCAATAAAAGGTTTTTTTCAAAATAATTTTTTATTTAAATAATTTTTTTAAAAAATAGACCATAGTGCAATCTTGAGATATTTTTTTAATACCAATCGGATATTGAAATATTGTTTGATATCGCAATTATCATATAAAAGAAAAATTAAAATAAGTCATAACTCTAAATACCAATATAATGACCAAAGTTTTTTTAAAAACAAACTAATAACCAACGAAAAAACAAAAAGGAGGTCATAGTAAAAATAATAATTGTAGATTACTATTATAAGTCACAATGCTAATAGATACAAAGAAATAATGTTTTCTTGTGTACTATACAATGTACTTTTCAAATTAATTCTAAATGACCACCTATGCTACTAAGTTTCTCACTTCAGTTATCTATTTTTCAATTCAATCCAATTCTTCATCTAAAAAAAATGAAATTGAGTGCTTAAAAGGCTTCAATTGTGTATAAAAGAGTTCTAGGATCAAAATAAAATTTTGTTAAAAAACACTATTAAAATCCATGGTCAACTGTGAGAGGATGGATAATAGGAGAATCCACAGTATAAAATGAGAGGAAAAAAGGCTAGGAGCTATTGGGACTAACCGATTTAGGTATGAACCATGAGCAGGACTATCAAGCAATGATGTCAAAAAACTACTCCAAAAAATCAAATTAAGCAGAAATAAAAAAATCAACCCGAGTTCATATCTATTTTTTCACGAATTGTAAGGGTAAATAAAAACAAAATATGTATGCTTCTTATCAAATGAAACGATTAGAAATAAATTTAGTTCGTTTTGATGGTCTAAATCGGTTCCAAAAATATATTTTTCTCTCTATCGTTGAAATCTAACGATTTCTCACTTTTCTCTTTTAATCAAGGACTAAATAATAATAATAATAAAATTATATACCAAAAATAAGTTTGAAATATATTGAGGTACCAAAATTATATAATTTGCGTGTTTTTGAAAGTTTGAGGATCAAAGTATATTTATTTCAGAACTCATGGCACACATCTATGTTAGGCATTTTTTTCATTCTGGTCCCTCTTGTTTCAATTTTGATATTTCTTAAAGAAAATGTATGAGCCTATATTATTTGCTGTTAAGTAGAGACATTGCTGTGAGAAATTTTGTCAGAAAATCTTTTTAACGACTGCAAGTTCTTAAATCTAGCTTTCCAGTGAGAAATTTCTTAACCATGGAGGTGTTATAGAAATTTCCAGTGTGCTGATACATGAAAAATCATACAACCTTTCTTGGGACTAAATCACAAATCTTGTTCCTTGATTATGCTTGTTTGCCGAAGTCCTCATCCGATGACGCCTTGCTTGTTCTTCCAGTAGCCGGAGTTGCTCTTGATCTTCTTTCCGGCCGATCCTTTCACTTCTTTTATCTTCCTTCATTATATCTCCAAAGCTTGCCTCCATTTTTCTATCTCCATCATCACGACCAGCAAACCTTTTGGTGTTAAACATTTTTCTGATTATGAGAAGAGCCTTTGCACCTTCACAGACGTCATCCTCGTCATATGTAAGCCTTCTTTTCTTGGGACGATATTGATCTTGCAAATTAGAGACAGGCGATGAGATATTGTCTCGTACTCGCTTGCTTGTCATCGCATGTGGCTTCACCGGCTGTTTGGGATTCGATGTTGCATCATTGGGTCTTTGTGATCCCTTGCTATCGTTGCTACCCGCGAGCTGCTTTGCTGAATGAACTGCTTTTACGATAGGCTTTCTTTGCAATGGGATTTTCTCCATTACCCGCTTGTTTGTGAGAGGCTTCAATGAATTACATGGCAGAGGTGGCTGTGCAGGGGTGGCAGTAGGAACTGGTAGCGTCAGATTATTATCATCGGAGAAGAGGAAAGAGTAGTCTCTTGTCTGTCAAAGCCTTTGGACTTTGGTCCGATTATCCATTGCAGAAAAAAGGATATCCGCACCTACTACTCTGTGTTGTGGAATCTGGGTTTGTAAAGAGAATAACTTCCTTTTGCTTTCTTGAATGACTCTTGGAGCGATGCAGGGTTGAGAAGGGCCAAAGAATGAGCCGCCAGTCTTGGTTTTATGATGATGACGAGAATTAGAAATTTCCGAGAGATGATGAGAACAGTTTCGTTTCCGGATTTGTTCTTTAAGCAGCTTTCTTGTTTCAAGAAACTCCAGCTCCGCCTTGGTGATCACCATTATTCTCAAAGGAAGGAGGAGGAGGAGGAGGAGGAGGAGGAGGAGATCACAGACAAGAACAAGAACAAGAACAAGAGTTCTGCTGGGGAAGGGGAAGCAAAGCAAAAACAAATAGATGATCAGCAAAGTCTGTGAGCTGATTTGTACTTATAAATGACTTCACTTGTGGGAGTTCTGTGTTTCCTGATACCATCCGGATCACCTTAACAACTCCTTGCTGGGAGCGGATCCGATTCAATTCAGTTTTCAAAATAAAAATAAAATTAGCAGATGGAGAGTTTTCTTCATTAGCAGGCTTTCAATCAAGAGTTTCAGGTCAAGTGACCCACCCAAGCTGTCTTGTCTTTAGGGCTTGGTATGCTGGGCCGGATTTTATGTTCAAGCTAGCTCAATTTCCTAATGTTAGCCCAGATATTTGCATTTAGAACGATTAAATTCAAAACTCACCCCCTAGTGTTCCCTAATTGCAATGTTGTCCCATGTCAGCATTTTTAATTAATGTAAGTGACAACCTCAAGTTGATTTTATTTTGCTTTCAAGTTGATTTCTTTTGCAATACTTTCTATGATTTTCTTTATTTATTTCTTTATTTTATACAATTTTTTATTTTGTAAAAATAATAAAAAATTACAGAAGACATAATAAGGGAATCATTCCTGCCGTAAGAATTATCAAGGGAAATATATTACATGATAACTATATTAAAGAGAATAAAATCCCGACTAAATATTGATTTGTTGAAAATTATGGAGAAAATCCTACACCTAATAAGGAGGGTGTGATCCTTGTACCAAATATCGAGGACCAAGTGAATGATCCATGTCAGGTCCAAGAGACAAAAATGGTGCTGGATCAGGTGTGAAGGAAGTATCTAGCTTGAAAAAGGGAATAATTGGTTGACGTTGAGTATATATAATTCATGTTTTGAATAGTTCAGGATGGAAAGATGAACCATCCAAACATGGAAGAATACTAAGCTTAGGTAAAGACTTAACATAAGTAGAAAAGTAATATTGATTTTTGTTTCCCAAAGAAAATATGTTATATACTCAAGAAATTTAAGTTTGAGTCATGTAAGGCAGTACCAGCTCCATTGGCATAAAATGAGAAGATTTCAAAGAATGATGATGACAAACTTGAGGGACCATCTGCATATAGAAGCTTAGTAGGTAGTCTACTATATTTGACAACAACCAGACCTGACTTGATGTTCCTATCTAGATTGTTGTCAAGATTATGGTTGTCAAAATCGTGATTTTAACACGACACGGAAGGGGCTTCGGAAACTCGGATCGTAAGATCGTAAAATCGTACTTGAATTTTTCCGTACAAAAATCGTAAAATCACAGCTAAAATCGTGTAGGTAGAAAAATCGTAAAATCGCAATTAAAATATTTCTGAATACAATACAATATAATTATGGTTATAAAACTTCATTAGTTAAGGTTCATACATGATTCAAAATAACTTAAAAATACATCACAAAACAATTATGTCCATAGAATTTCATTAGGTAAAAATTATTAAATTTAAAATAAATATTTTGTTGTGTTATATAAATTAAAATCATTCTCATCACTGTTATTTTCCTCGTTATTTTTAATACATTCATCAAAAGCATTACTATTGAAAGGATTATCAGTACTAAAACTGGTATCAACACCGATATTGCTAGTACTAGCTCCAACTTCAACAAATTATTTCGACATCAGGACATGAAAATGATTTAAAAACATCAATTTTTTTAATTTAAAGTATTTTTTTTAATTTAAGTATAAATTTTAAAATTAATAGTACTAATTTTTAAAAATGATTCCATAATATATATACATACATACATATAGAGAGAGAAAAAGAGTATCTATATCTATATATATATATATGGGGGGGGGGGGGGGGGGGGGGGCTGGGCGCCTGGCGCGAGGAGCAAAATTTCAAAATTTAAAATTTGGAGCAGAATCGTAAAATCGGACCGATCCGGTCCGATTTTGCGATTTTGACCGAGTTTGACCGAGTTTGATCCAAAATGATTTTTCTCCCCGAGTTGACCGATTTGATGAGTTGACGATTTTGCGAGTCAACTCGTGATTTTAACAACCATGGTCAAGATTCATGAACTCACCTAGCAATATTTACATGGAAGTTGCCAAAAGGGTGCTGAAGTATATTAGAGGGACAGCCAACCTTGGAATCTAGTACTCAAAGAGAAGAGGAGTAAAGTTAAATGGATATACAGATAGTGACTGGGCATGAAGTGTTGATGATGTTTTTACAATTAGTTCAGGAGCAATCTATGGGAATGCAAAAAACCAAGAAGTAGTGGCACAATCAACAGCCGAAATAGATTATATTTCCTTAGCAGCTGCTGCAAATCAAGCAATATAATTGAACAAGTTGCTTGCTGATCTAGGCCAAGAACAAAACTCACCAATTGATCTCTATTGTGATAACAAGTCTGCTATTGCTATTGCTAAAAAACTCCAGTTCAACATGGGAGGACCAAGCACATCAATATAAAATTTCACTCCACAAGAGAAACTGAGAAGAATTTGCTTATTAAGCTTCATCATTGTCCAACCGATATACAACTTGCTGATACAATGACTAAAGACACCCTAAATCAAGGCTGTAACTCCTAAAGATGAAACTAGGATTGTCCAAGGCAAATCTCAAGGAGTGTTAGAATATGTGAGAATTTGCCTTCGAAGATAACTATTAGACTTAGTCTTTGGAGAGTTTGTTGCTACTTTTGTGTTTATTTTCTGTTACTTAGCAAACCAACAATCTCTCAAGGTTGTTGAGAGTTTACAACAGTTTTATTTCAAGTTTTGAATGTGATTGTAAGCCTTTAAATAGACATTCTTAAGTTATTATTAAGCAATCTTTTCTGCTCCATCTCTCTCTCTTTTACGTATATTTCTACAATTGATATTTTTTGCAACATTGAAGATTTTAACATTAACAACTTTCTATGTATCTTTATTTCTAGGAATTTGCCGCAAGTCTGAAGCTCTCATGCGGTCGTAGGAATACGAACAGGCTGTCATTACAAAAAAAAGGTTGTTTGTAACGAACTGATCCGTTGCAAACAACAAAGGAATCCGTTGCTAATATTAATTAGCAACGGATTTTGCAACGGAAGTATTCCGTTGCAATCTTGCGATAGCAAATTCATTTGCAACAGATTATCCATTGTACATGAATTTGCAACGAAAATTCCATTGCAGATTGAAACGGATGTTCCGTTGCAAATTCAAACTTTGCAACAACATTTCCATTGCAAACGTCCGTTGCAAATTTGCAAAGGTAGAATTTGCATTTTTTAAATCAATTTTAAATTTATTTATTATTTAATTAATTATGAAGTAATCAAACTTGTTCATCATCAACTATGTATCATGTTAGAGGTAAAGTAATCAAACTTGTTCATTGAAGAATTAAATCCTTGAGTAGACACGTTGAATAACTAGATTTTAAAAATAATTAGATCTTAAGAATTGCTGGTAATCAGTGTAAATTAGAACATTTTGAGGCTGAATACACACTCACGCATACACCAACAAAAGCAAATCTTGATTTTCACAACCGAAATAGCAAGACGCCTATGCCGGAGAGAACTGAAACAAATCCACCGGTAAATCAAGACAAAAATGCAACCCACATGGACCCATACAAAAAGAGGAAGAACCAACCAAAGCTCCCTCGAACCAGCATAAAACCTGCTTTGGGGAGGAGGGAACCAATAGCCATAGAGCAAAGAGGAAGGCGACAACCATCTAGAGGAGGAGACGTCTTTGGAGGAAGGGTAACAACTGACCGGTGGGAGGAGGAGAGAAGCCAAAGTTTCTCTCTCTACCCGACCACCTGATAAATCTTGGATTTTAACCGGGGATGTAGAAACTAACCGTATCGTGCACCAGAGGAAGCTGATCTTCGTTGTGGTTGTGATGGGTCTTGTGGGTATCTGAAGATCGAGGCCGGCAAGGAGAGATCACAAAGCACAGACGAATTTACTATTCACAACACTGTTTGAGGGGAGAGTGCAATGTGTTTCAATTTTGTGCAAATTAAAGCTGAAATGAACGAACGAGAGAGAGATTGAGAAGAAGGAACGTAAATTTAACTTGCAATTTAAACCTACATTGCGACCGAGGAAGTTAAAACAACACGTTTTAAAAAAGTGGATTGCAACGGAATGTCCGTTGCAAATTTAACTTGCAACGGACATTCCGTTGCAATATAATGTTCATTTGCAATGGACAATCCATTGCAAATGATTTTAAATTGCAACGGAATGTCCGTTGCAATCCACTTTTTTTTTTCTTTTCAGAATATGTTTTGCAACGGAAAATCCATTGCTAAACATATTCCGTCGCTAATCTGCTCTCATTTTTGTAATGGATTTTTTTCGGTTGCAAAAATATGTTGCAAACGACCTCTTTTTCTTGTAGTGTGTGCTAGACTTGGAACTGCTCCTTTCTTTTGGAGATGGGGAATGTCAGCCATGACAATCTTCTTCCTCCAGTATGCTCTCGCATAATTTCAATAAAATTTGCAATACTGCTATCTGTTAAAAGTGTAATTTAATGATTCCATAACAAGATCGTTATGTTGTTTCTGGTAGTGGCATCATTAAATAGTAATCCATACAAGAATTTACCGAGAACTGTTTTTCCTTTTTACCAATAATTGGTAGCTTGCTATTGAATTTGTTGCATGTTTTGCACGGGGTGGATCGTTTTAACAAGAACTAATCGGTAGTTTTCCATTGAATTTGTTGCATGTTTTGCACGGGAAGGATCGTTTAACAAGAACTAATTCGTAGCTTGCCATTGAATTTCCTCCTCCACTGACTTTTGACTACTTTAAGTCTTTTGACACTTCTTCACACTCAGTGAAACCCTTCAATGAAGGCAGGAATAAGAAGGGGGGCTGGGGGAGTTTAAAGGGGCAGGACTAGGGTTAGCTACCATGCAAATTCTATTATTCAAGGAGAAGGTAGCTCTTCAAAATTCTCTTGTAGAAAAAAAAATCTATTATTGAATAATATTCATAGACTTCGAGAATAGACCAGGAGTCCAAGGAGGAAATGGAGAGGACAGATTAATAAAAAAAAACGTTCAAATAATATAACAAAAGAGTCGGTTAGCATGACAAAGCTAAGCCTAGCCAGCTACGGAAACTCAAATCCAAATCAGGAAAGGAAATTACTCTATAAATAAGTCTCCAGCCAAATAATTCACTTAATTGTTCTCTTCTTTAAAAAACAAATATGGTATATCGTGGAAGATATGGTTCTGCAGGTAGGAGCAGGAATTACAGGAGCTCATCACGTAGCAGCAGCTTTGTTCCGCGATGGGAGAAGGGGTTTTGCTCAGAAATAGGCGGAATACAATGGAGACGTCTCTTGGAAGCAAAGAAATATATATCCGAAACAGACAAGATCATGCAATGGGACGACTCTGAAGGCAAAGAGTGCTTCTACAAAGCCAAGTATCGGTTTTGGTCTCTGAATTATAATCATGATTCTTATTGCAGTGTATCCTTGCCAGATCCGAACAAGTATATTGATGAAATAAATTGGGATTCTGAATCTGATAACCAGCTATCAATGGAATTGGAAGAAGCTCGTAAGCCAGTAACACGCTGTGGGGAAGAGAGTAGTTTTGTGGTGAGTAATCCTTGGATGTTGCCCGTGGAACATGTAAAGCCAACAGGATGGGATGTGTGTGAAGATTGGCAAGGACCGAGGTTGCTGACAGGTATGATTGTAGGAGATGGCTAGGGTTGATAAAGATGATCACTACAGCTGCGCAGAATTTGGTGACCAGTCCAAGATACCAAGTTTTTTTTCTTCAGTTTTCTTGAAAAATATGGCAATGATACGGGAAATTAATCCGTGAGCTGTTATTTTGAGCACCAAAATTTATTTATTTCTATGATCAGCATGGATGTTAAGCAATACGCGTTCATTTTCCAAATTGAAACAATCACTTGAAAATCTTATTTAGAGGGTGAGGGGGCATGTTCATGTTGAATCTAAGGCAATTTAAATGTGAATTCCGCAACAAGTTAAATTAAAGGGCTGACAGGATCTAGCTGGAAAAAAAGGGTTTTCTGAATCAAGATAGGAGGTGGACTTTGGGCCGTACAGTTAAGCCCCAAAGGATCGAACCTCTTTAAAATTTCAATCCCAATCGAAAAGAAATTGCACTTTCATTGTTATCTGTGAGCTTGAAAAAAAAATGTAGAAATTTTGTCCTTGTTTTTAAAAATATTTTCTATTCACATTAAAATAATATAAAACATTATAAAAATTTAATTTAAAATAAAAATAAAATACAATTTTTTTCAAAAACACTTTTCGATGGTATTTTCAAAATCAAAACTTGATCCTAACCTGGTATCAAATCAACAACAGCGGCCAAAATTCCTTGAAACAAACCACTAACCATGGATCGATGAGAGTACAGACAGAGTACTGGTGTTTTGTTTAAACGTGACATCCTGCATGCGTGTATTACACGGCAAGAGCCCTGGCAAAATGAAGCGCATCTCGGTCCATCGATTCTGCTATTTTCTTGACATCCATGGATGGCTGGTTAGGTTTGATTAGAAAACTTGGGAAGGTATCGTTGTAATAATAAATTGTTTTTAAAGAACTGAGGTCATGTTCCCTTTATCAGATGTATCCATTCGAGGATTATTTTTTTCCTTAAATAATTAATTTTAAGACATGTTTTCCATCCTAAACCTCGGGATACATGGTCATTCGCACTACATATATCATTAAGACAAGCATTAGGATCTCCAGTCAAGGAACTTGCAGGAACAACAGCACCTGCGACAACAATAATTAGTATCAAATCATTAAGAGGGTAACTTGGAAGTTTAGAGAATAACTAATACTTAGATAGAGAATAATATAAATTATATTCTGTAATCTCATCTAATAATTTAAGTTTTTAAGTAAAATGATTCGTTAACATAATATTAGAGTCTTGTTGACCCAGCAGTCACGAGTTCGAATCTCACCACTCTCATTCTATTTGATAAAAATCAAGCACTAGATAATATGAACTTGTGCAAGTTTCAAGCCCAAAATATTTTCACTTAAAAAGATATATTATACAATAATATAAATCATATTATCATATTCACTTAACAATACTCACCTCTTGTCAAAGGGACTTTGACTAACTTGTGATTTTCAAAACCACAAGGATTACCTTACAAGAACATACAAAAACAGGACTAATTAGCTACTCGAACGTGAATGCACGTCCTGATATTTCGAAGCAAAATCAATTCAAACAATCAATTTACGTACAATCAGTAGATGAAAATCAAAGCTAAAAAACGCAAGGATAGATACAACTGAGATACGACCTAAAGAATTCATCTAACTAAAGTCCTAGATAATTTCGAAGATGCTGGTTTAACTTCTTGATTGCGTTGTTAACTTTTCATCTATACAGAGCCGATACATTTACACAACTCAAAAAAGTTTGCGATCTCCTATGTGAAATTGCACTCAAACAACAAGCCTTTTTTTTTTTCCGTGTAAAACAAAGCTCTTTCAGAATTCAAATTACAAATCCTCACACAATTTGACATGCCTGTCAAACTAAACACAAACCAGCTCACCTGTTTACTATTTATGTTTCCTTCTTTATCCCTTTTCAGTACAAACTTAGTCTTGGATGTGAGTGACGATTTTTGGAAAAAAGTTTTCAACTATTTATGTAATTTCTCTGCCATGATGTTGTCAGTTTTTCTGCTTTGTAGTTTGAACGATTTCCCATCTGTAAGACCTTTGGATCAAAGCTGAGTGCATATGGCAGCCAACCACCAAACTCGTCTCCTACCTTCACAGATGGACTAACTTGACCAGAAATCTCAAGATCCTTGTCATACATGTCACACGATGGTCATCAAAACCTGTTAAGTTGAATGGATCCTGGCTTTTCAGTGGCTGAGTTACCTGCCATATGGCCTCCAACCCTCCTTCCATTGTCTCCTGCTGCTTCTTTCAAATGGATAATTCGGAGCATCTGCATGTGTTCTGTATGTGCTGCTTCCACTTTGTTTCATCAGGTCATTCCTCATCACTTCTTCAAGATCATACTGCGCGCGCTGCAAAACATTGCAGTCCAGAAAAACGAACCACGGCATAGTGAAAGATTAATAGGAGCAGATCAAAGTAATCAGCTTATCCTTCAGATGAAGGGCTCGAGTTACGCTAAGCAGTAAAAGAAATCACAATGATTTGTTTCTGTTTTTACATGTAACGATTGAATTTATGAGTTCAATGATTTACACTCTATATAGCAGGGAGATAGAGCAAGGCCTATATGACCTGCAAAGGAGGAGTGTTTATGACATGACACATGAAGTAAATAAAAATTATCCAGAGGAAAGGGTTGCTAACAAATGCCTGACAGACAAGTGCTGTGATTAATAGATAAGTCAAGCAAGCAGATAACAAGAAGGCCACTTCTTATTAGTTATTACACAAAGCGAGCAGGGAAATAAGTAAATAAGCACACCATGCAAGCATCCCAGAAAAGGAAACACCATGAATAAGACTAAAGAGACATGCAGCAAGAGAGTTAAATTTGTCAAAACAAAATTAAGTGCATGATGGATTCTTGATGGTCTTGTTCAGAGAAATTAAGCATGATTGCCATTACTAAACCATGAAAAAGCAGCATCTTAGCAATGAGCAAATAAAGCAACATCATATTTTCACACAAAACAACTTCACAGCCAGCCTTGCAACCCATTAGTTGTTATGTCAAAACTTGTTTTTCCATATAACTATACGAAGTTCTCTACTCCACTCCCCCTGCTTTAACACTCTTTTTCCAAAAACAACCGCAAAAAGAATTTACATAATTTTCATTTCTATAAGAAACTATCTACTTGAAATCATTGAGGACTGGGGCAGTATCATAAATTGTGTAAGACACTGGCGAGCAGCACACTGACACCCTAATTGAGGCAATGCCTCTGTTCTTAGAATAGCTCAAAGACTACCTTGCTAGCAGAAGAAAATACTTCAGAGCAGAGTTTTTCCCAATTTGAGAGGGAAAAAAAGATTATCAGGTTCACAGCAATATGAAAAGGTTGAGCCATTAAAAGAATGTGCAGGGATAGTAGATTGCATGATAGAAATGTGCAAAACCTTAGCAGGGTCTGAAAGCATGGCATACGCCTCCCCAATCATTTTAAAAAGTCTGTCAGTATCCTTGTGGACTTCTTCTCCTATCTCCTTCCACAGGCTATCATCTCCATTATCACTTCTTGCCAAGGACTGACCAGCCTACATCAATTACCAATGTGTCAAAAGGGCGAATCATATTAAGATGTCAATAAATTTGAACATGTAGGAAACCTTGTCAGGATGATGTCTAAGTGCAGCTTTGTGATATGCCTTCTTAACTTCTGATGCTGAAGCGGAAGGTTCAATTCCCCTGCCATCATAATTTGATTGGTAAATGATTTTATAGCCCATATTTTAAATGAATCTTAAATTTAAAGCAATAATGAGATGACGACAATGACAACAAGAACAAGAACAACAATAAACAAACATAACAATAACGGAAACAATAACGACAATGATAAATTAGTACAAGGGTATCAGAGTGATTGCTTTTTTTTAAGGTTCAAACTCAAAGACCTATTAGAGTGACATGGGTATCAAATGAGGTACAAGTTCAATGGCAGGGGTAATGTACAAGTCAACCATAAGGGGGCCATAATCAAAAGATTGAATAGAAACCATTCATATTCCAGCTATAATTTTAGTGAAATGATAAGGCTTTATAGAGAACTTAGAACATGTAACATCTAGAATCACAATGGACTTACAGAATGAGGTACATATTCAGAGGAACCTCCTTCCTGGCTGCTTCTTCTATGGTAGAAAGACGTAAACAAGCTTGTCTAAGATCATTGGCCAAGTTTGTTGTTCTATCAGAGTGCACAGACTGTTTAGTTTTCTCCTCTACTTGCTTAGTGAGAACAGCTACCAGCCTCTGAAGATCTCTAGCCGCTTGTCCATAATCCCTAATCATTTCATATAAAGTGGCTCGTCTAGAAATTGCCTAATAAAGCATGGAGAGTACATACATTACCAAAAAGGTTGTCCTCAAACATATTTTAAGAAAAAAATTAGTGTCTTCCTAGAAATGTATCCTTTTCTTTTCCATAGATACTGAATTGTTCATCGAAGGAAGAGCAAATGAGCAGATGTCAATTTAGTAATCAGCAAATTGTACCATCATAAACCTGAATTCTTGTAGCAATTTAATAAGACAAGTAATAAATCCAGAAAAATAATAAGTTATCTTGAAGACATCTTAATTTCAAACCAGATCTGCACCTCGAATCAAAGCCAGCAATCCTTTTCAGATTAACTTGGTACCAGAAACAAAAACAATAATGGTCAGAATCAATTTTGTAAAAAAGTATGGTTTTCTAGCTTCAAAGTATACATTATTGATACCCAGACAGATCATGCTTTCCAATTTTGAGCAAATCAGCATGCAAGTGTTTTTGCATAAGAGCTAGTTTAACCTTTAAGGCTCCATTTAATTTTTATTGTGCTTCAACCTATATCATAAATGATCTGGTTCAAATAGTACTCAATAAAATCACCCACAGGTCCCACAACATCATTAGTGCCAAAAAGAAAAAAGAAAGTAAAGGATGACATCAATTTAGAAGAGAACCTTCAAATAGTTTCCATCAAGAGCTATTGCTAGGCTGCAGTCTGCTGTAGCATCAGTGATTTGGCCCAGTGCTTTGTATGCAGCAGCTCTATTGCAAAAACAAATGGCTGCAAAAGGTCGTGATTCTATGTTACGTGACAGAGCAGCACTGTAATGTTCTATAGCTTCAGAATGCTTTCCTGCTTGAAATGCTTCATTCCCTGCAGCCTGCAGTTAGCCATATTAATGCCATGAGGTGGCAGATTAAGGTACGTCAAAACAATATTCAGGGAAAAAAAATCTAACAAGAATCCAATACCTTATGGCGTATGAGTTTGTGTACAGTGGCAGCTAAGAGCACTAGTGATTCTTGAGTTTCAATACCAATCTTGGACAGACTACTGAAGTAAGAATACTGTTATCATCACTCAAACAAATGATATCGGAAATATCCAAGGCATATAAACTTACCTCGTTGCAGTAGGAGGTCCCACTTGCTTCTCTAGTGAACCAATAGCCTCCTCCAGTCTTCCAAGATGGAAGTAAGATTTGAAAATGAGGCGGCAACGCCAGATCATAAATGATGTGTCCTTTGTGAGTTCAGGACCATTATTTTCAACATGGTAATCAGCATGTAATGGAGGAGAGTTCTTCTTGGCAGAATCAAAAGTATGCTCGCACAGTTGAATTACCTCTTCATACTTCCGCAGCTGCTAGATGACAGAAAAGTTAACCAAGTTCCAACCATAGTTTTGCTGTGTATTAGATTCTTAAATAGTGAAATAGTAACCACACTTATGTAGGATTTGATGTTGGGCTGGATCAGCATAGCCAGTACCAGCCCAAGTTGTGGTTTGTTGGCACTAGTCACATACTTCTTATGAAATGAATGCTAATGATGTTAAGAAAATGAATAATGCAGCCTGCCCCAGTGAGATAGGAGTGACGTTAACTTGCATAGAAAGAGACTAATAGGATGCAGCTCACTCAAAGTAAAGTTTCAAGGTTCAGTAAAAGAAACACAAACCATGAAAAGAGACTCTGCTTTCATTTCAAGTAATTTTTCAGAGCATGAACTTATCAACAAACCCTCAGCAATTACTTGTAAAGCACTCTCAGCATCATTAGGTGCTCCCCGTCTCAGAAGTTCAGCAGAATGTTGCATGCACTCAGTCACTTTCTGCCAGTCAAGAAAAACAGTTAATGGGCATGAAATAAGGAAATCATATATGTCCAATTCAAAAGACGTTAAACCAAAGTTCCTCGGCCATGTAGTTTGTGGAGTTTGTAATTCTTAACCACTCAACCATGGTTCAGGCTTTGGTAGCAGCACAGCAACAGCATACAGGAAGTTCAAACATTGATGGAATCCATCAACTCAATTAGCATTAAGTCATTCATTGTGCATTTCATGCCATTATATAACTAATGACATGTTTCACAGAGACAGTTAAACCTTAAACTCAATAAACTATCAATGACAAGCTTTTATTTGAACAAAAGAAAAGAAAAGAAAGATTACCTGTGCCTTTTGCAACCCATCAGTGGCTTCTACAGCAACTTTTCGGTCCACAGAGACATCAATGCCGAACTGCAAGCACTTTTTGAAATATTGCACTGCACCTTCAACGTCCCCCAGAGCAAGGTAACAACTTGGAACAAAGGGAAAATAAGCACAGCACAAAAACACAAGAAAAAATGCATTTAGGAACTGCTATTCAACAAAATCAGAAGCTTAATGATTAGAAAAGGGGATTGGCCTGAGAATAAGTGATTAAAAGCTTAATGAGCTACATGATAAACAAGAAGTACAACTTAAAAATCATTTGTATATAATGTGTTTATATTCACAAACAGCAAGATGCTAACGCACAACGACAACATCACTTCTATGCCAACTTAATGAACTAATATGAGAAACACAACATGATAAGGAAGCAATTATGAACTTTAAAGTAAAAATAAATTGAATAAGAAATTGAACTAGAATTACATGCACGAATACAGAACAATTAAATCATCAAATCATCCAGAAAATTTATCAGAAACAAAAGGTGGAGCTTTACTTTGCAGCTCTGACTTGCACCCTGATAAAATTGGGATCAATTGCAGCAGCCCTCTTACAGTCTCCTAGTGCATCTCTCATTCTTCCAAGAGACATACGGGTAGCTGCACGGTTGCTATAGCACAACATCAATGCCCTGAGACAGCTTACAGATGTCTCGCTTTTAGAAACAAAATTTACACCTTGTGTGTAACAATCCTCAGCTTTAGACAAATGCCCACTTGTATATGCTTTGTTTCCCCTAAAACAAAAGGAAAGAAAAATACAAGTGCAATAAAAGCTTGCA
This sequence comes from Salix arbutifolia, assembly GCA_025169955.1. NCBI lineage: Eukaryota > Viridiplantae > Streptophyta > Magnoliopsida > Malpighiales > Salicaceae > Salix > Salix arbutifolia. Next base: position 12,736,233 of record CM045917.1, on the reverse strand, counting down.
ATCATACAGAATGGTTACAGAACTAAATGCAGTGGATAGATAAACAAGAAAATACATTCCAAATCAAATAATTTTATGAAGGAATGACATGGAGTTGACTTGAATTTATCTTTACCTCAGTCGCCACTTCTCACATGCTTCTTGAGCTGCAACAGATGCAGAAACAGACCCCTGATTAATCCCCAGTCCTCTATGAAGCTCACCATTATCACCGAGCACGTGTGAAGGAGCTGATAGGCCGACTTTCTTGCTCCGTACAGGAGACAGGGGTGAAGAACGTCCAGAAAATGGTGTAAATTGCAAGGAAGATGATGCATATGAACCCTTGGAAGTAGCACTGGAATTAAAGGAATCATTATCAACTCTAACGAGATTGTTCTTTTTATGATGATGTTTTGGTGATACTTGTGCAGTAGAAGAGGCAGCAAAGGTGAAGCCTGAATTGACAGTATCTTCTGAAAACACAGTCGAAAAGAATTGAGTGCTGAGGTCACTCTCTAGATTTGTACTTGAACTGGCTTCACTTTCTTCTGAAGTAACCATAACATCATTGATAGAATTTATTTCCTCATTTCCAGATTTAAAGCTTTCAGTTTCAGCCCCAGTAATACACTCCTCCGTATGAATTTCAGCTCCTAAACCTTTATCAAAACAGTTTTCAGATTTTTCCTCTTTAGTTTCTCTGTATTTCATATCCTCTTCATCTATATCCATTTGCTGTGTTGCAACAACCAGATCTTCATCTATTGCATCATTCAGAACAGTTGGTTGTGAACCAGTTGATGCATGTTGACTATCTTGAGCGAAAGACTCCTCTGATGTGACAGAAGATTCCCTGGAATATCTAACATCAGACAATGCTTCCTGAAATGGTGAAATATCCGATGGTGCATATGATTCGGAAGCCTCTGGAATTTCAGGGGAATCACTTTTCCTGATAACAAAATCTAGACCTGGCGACAGAGGGACTTTGACAGGTTGCTTCAACTTTCCCCTTTTCTTCTTTTCTTTTGAATCTTTAAACTTCGTACTGAATTCCATCTGCGGATTTAAGCCAGTGAAAACATTTCCTTTAGGATTTGGCGTTTTAAATTCTACAAATGGCGACCCAGCGCCATCTTGCTTGCTTGTAAAACTAAACCCATCTGTCTTCTCAAGTCCACCAGTATGTGGCACCCTGAAAGCATTCCAACCAGCCAAGCTACTGGATGAGAAGACAAGCGATGGTCCTGGAACTCCAATTGGTTGTGTATCAACTTTTGGTTGATCCATAGGTGCATGAATACCACTTACATCCTTACCCGGCATTCCTTCTTCAAAAAAGAATCCAAAGGGATCACCACAATCATGGAGTTTCTTATCACCCTTATTTACAGTTGGCACATCCTTTCTGGAGATTCGACGAGAAGAAAACCCCGTGTTGGTTTGACCTGAAGTTTCTCCCCTCGCACTTCCAATTTCCAACTTGCACCCCATCTCGTGTGAAAGTGTACTCTCGTTCTCTCCACCAACATAACCATCAATGCTTTCCCTGCTTCCAAAAGCAAAACTATCCTTCTCATTGGTCTCATTATTAACATTGTTAGTGACTACATAGTCCTTTATTTTCAAATTCTTGATTTGATCAGGAAGGGCATTATCTGCAGCAGCAGCAGCAAACATATCACTACCCTTTTCACTACTTTTAAATCCAAACTTTTTGATATCATCAGCTTGAAAACTACCATCACCATTAGTGGCATCTCCAGCCTCTTCAATATTCAATTTCTTCTCCAACTCATCTGGTAGCAGTGACTCCACATTTCTCCCGAAAGAACTACCTACATTGTCACCACCCCCAAACCTGCCATTTACATTAAACTTAGACGCCCCATCTACAACCTTCTCCATATCATCAAAGCTCAACTTCTGCATGCTCTCGTGAACACCATGACTCTTATTACCATCACTTGCAAAAACAAAACCAATCTTCTCGCTCACGTCTACATTAGCTTCACTTCCAGTTCTCAAACTTTTCAATTCCTCCACAATTCCCTTACCGGAATTCGAGTTAAAACTCACATTACTTCGACTAGCTCCAAAAACAAACGCCTCATGACCATCACTCCCAGAACCACCCGGTTCAACCATACCCTTATCGGGTCGAAACTGCTTGAAACCGAGCCCAACACAGGTTTCATTGGATTTAAAATTCTGGGGATCCGATTGCCTCCTAACTTTTACCAATTTTGGCCTCAAAAGACCACCTTTAGTTGACGAGGAAGATGATGATCGAGAGCTAAAGTTTGCGTTTTGGTTACTCATTCGGGTTGAATCTGAAAACCCAAAATTTGATGGGTCCATCTGGTTTCTTGTTTTGATTGAGAATGTTTTGAGCGAAATAACAATAATAAGGAGAGGCAGAGAGAGAATGAGAAAGCTGACCGTTGGTGATATTTATGTTACTATTAGGATTTTGAGTCGGAGCTCCGGTATCTAGCAACGCCGGTGACATGTCAATGCAGGAGTCATTAAACCAGACGGTGGAGAATAGGGTGGTGGGAACTTGATGATCAATGTGGTCATGTTGTTAGTGGAAAAAATGATTGGTGTTTTTTATATATATTTTTTTTTGTTTCAACATACATAAATGGTTAATTAACTAAAATGTCTGTGCAGTAATAAATATCTTTTGGAGTTTATGTGACGTGCGCGCGCGCGTGCGCGCGTGAGTGTGAGTGTGTGTGTGTGTTTGTTTGAGAGAGATATTTATGTTGTCTATAGCTTTGCTGTGTTTACTTTGTCTCGAAGGAAATTCGAATGGGTTGGCACTTGGCACGATGTTTAGCGTGTCGAAAAAAGTATTTTGGTTTTTATTAATTGAGGGTCAATTATTATTTTTTTGTATTAAATTCAATTTATGTGTCACAAGATGATATAATAAAAAACATTATATAGTAATGTTTTATTGTTGTTATTTTATTAAAATATTAAATTAAGTTTTTTTATAAAAAAAAGTCCTCAAAAGTTTAAGGAACTAAAGTGGGGAAAAAATTGATTTTTAATTGTTCATTGAGACTTTGAAGCTGTTTGGGACAGCTTTTGAAACTGCGTTTCCAAAAAATTCAATTTTTTATTTTATTTTAAATGAATATGTTTTGGTGTTTTTAGATCATTTTGATGTGCTGATGTCAAAAATGATTTTTAAAAAATGAAAAAAATATCATTTTGATATATTTCGGCACGAAAAGTACTTTGAAAAGCTACAGCAACAGCTGTCCCAAACAGGCCCTTTAATAAACCAAGATCTTTTAATATATGTTAATTTCCAACAACAAAAAAATAAACTAAAAAAATAATTAAAAAAGAAATATACTTAAACGTACCAAACATACATTACTTTAAAATAAGTATAGAGTAATGGAATAAAAACAAAGTTTTGAGTTTCATTTCTTATAATAGTCTTTAGATTAAGATTTTGTGTTTCAAAAACATTCATACATCTTGATGGTTGTCGATGAAAATATGTTTCTTGTATCGTTAGTGAGTTGAATGTCAAAACAACATAAGAAAAACTAATGAATTCATATAAAATAAACCCTAAAAATTCCTCAAAGATAGGCTCAAACCTTGGGCTAAGGCTTGGTAGGCCCAGCCTAACTCTTTATTTATTACATGGTCAACCAAATTAAGCCCAAGCCTTGGGTTTGAGCTTGGCAGATTAAGCCCATCACCCAAGGATTTTGGCCTTAGGCAACTGATTGAGCCTAACTCCCTTGGGCAAGAATCTTGAACCCATATAGAGTATATGCCATACTCATTATCAAAGTTGTCAATACTGTTCCGGTCGCCGTTCCGGTTGCCATTCTAATTTTTCTATTGGAATGGAACGTTCTGGTTTCGGAGCGTTTCGGCGTGCCGTTTCGGAGTTGTACTGTTCATATATAATTAATTTTATATATATATAAAAAATTAAAATATTAATTTAACAAGCATAATTAAAATTTAAGATAAATTAACTTTAAATTATACAATATAAACACAAAGTCAAACAAACATAATCTCAAAATTAGAAAAAAAAATCACAAGTTAATCAAAATAAAAAGGATTTTAAGGCCGGAACGGTACCGAGACGTTCCGGCTAGAATTTGGCCGAAATTTCCGGAACAAGCTGGAATTATAACCGAAACAAAAACGACACCGTTTCGTCTAGATTTTTTTAATGACACGGAACATTCCGGCCAGAACGGAATGAAATTGACAACTTTGCTTATTATACTAAGTGCACGTACTCATAAACATAAAAGAGTCTCCACGAACCAGCAAGGTAGTGGCCCAGTGGCAGTAGGGGCGTGCTCTCTTTCACTCGAACACAGTTTGAGTCCCAGTGGGAGTGGGGCTGGAGGGCTTCTCCCCTCATATCCCCCTGGGTCCATCCTTGCGTGGTATTCCTGTCACCCCCGCGGTGTCTTACATGTTCATTTGGGCTTGCAGGGTGTTCAAGTGAGCCCGGGGAATAGTCGAGGTGCGCGTAAGCTGGCCCGGACACCCCGGTCACAAAAAAAAAAAAAAAAAGTCTCCACGACCATCTTTCTATATTTTTAGCATATATATTTTTAGTTATTGGTCACCACACTTGTCAGGCATCATTTTAGATACCAATTTTTCAAGCTTTTCATATCAAATCACCAGATATCTTAAATATAGATAATGGATCAAATTGCTTAAATTAAAAGATTAACCACCTATTCAACACATTAGTTTTATTTTTAAGCATCTTGGATTGTAGGCCTCTAGGAAGGGAGGTACGTATTTTCTCTCTCTTTGTCTGCAAATACTGAGAGAGTTGAATATTCTAGGAGGCATCTAGGCAGCGCAGCATAAATGATCCAATGCGATCTAACTACTTGGATGGGTGGAGACATCTTGTTCACAAGGAACTAAATTGTTTGCCGGCAAACTACTTTTCATTAAATTTGTCATGACTAACCAAGTACGTGAATGAGTTCGTTAGTTAGACTCGTGGAAATTGATAAGCACAACTGTCACCAGTTCTAGTTACTTGGCTCGCAGAGATGAAGCGTATCGCTATGGCCAGTTGACTAGATGTTCTGCAGCTTGTTCACTGATCCATAGAGTCTGCAACTTGGATCCTTGAATTTAGACTCCTATCTTCAAGTTAGGCAGCTAAAATTGTCTGGACAGCAGACCGCAGAGAATTTTCAAGGGGGAAACCAGGAACGGAGACAAAGACATCGAGGAAAATCAGGTATTCCACCAATCAAGGCAGATGGAACGATGTTGACCTTTTCACATTTTTCTGACGTGTCATCACTGTGTTCCGTCCGCCATGCCTTGGGGTCTGGGCAAGAAGTCCTGACTGATGATAGAGTTAGGACCGCCACTATGAACTTAATATCCTAGTCATTGCTTATCCCACCTATAAATAGAGGTGCATGGAATGGGGAGGTTTTTCATCGAAGCTTGAGAGTTCTAGACTGAACACATCCATGGCTATGACTATCTTGCTGCTTTTTGGTTTGGTGATTTCTCGCCTAACACTTTCAGGTATGTGTATATGCAAATTTGTTTGTTCACAAGATGATAATTGCTAGGTAGTATTTGGCTTACGTCCATTGGGTTTATATTTTGCAGATTCACAGTCCATCGGGGTTTGTTATGGAAAGAATGGAAACAATTTGCCATCTGATCAGGAAGTTGTGAGTCTTTTCCAGACAAATGGTATTGGAAGGATGCGAATTTATGATCCGAACAGAGACACACTGGAAGCCCTTAGAGGATCGAACATAGAGGTCATCCTCGGTGTCCCCAATGACAACCTGCCGGCCCTTGCCGGAGCCGCAGCCGCAGCAACCTGGGTTCAGAACAACGTCGTGGCCTACTCATCCAATGTCAGGTTCCGCTACATTGCTGTTGGAAATGAAGTCCACCCTGGAGATGCAAATGCACAGTACGTTCTACCAGCAATGCAGAACATACATAACGCAATAGCATCCGCCAATTTACAGGGTCAAATTAAGGTTTCAACAGCGATAGACACAACTTTGCTGGGCAGCTCCTACCCTCCGTCGGATGGATCTTTTAGTGCCGGCGCTAGTCCTTACATAAACCCTATCATCAACTTCTTAAAGACCAACGGCGCACCACTTCTTGCAAATGTGTATCCCTACTTCAGCTACACTGGAAACCCACAAAGCATTGATCTTAGCTACGCCTTATTTACTTCACCAGGAGTCGTGGTGCAAGATGGTCAATATGGATACCAGAATTTGTTCGATGCATTGTTGGATTCTCTTTATGCTGCTCTCGAGAAATCAGGTGCCCCAAATTTGAACATTGTTGTGTCGGAAAGTGGCTGGCCATCTGAAGGTGGGACTGCAGCAACAGTTGAAAACGCAGGAACTTTCTATAGGAATTTGATTAATCATGCGAAACAAGGGACTCCCAGAAGATCTGGACAGGCTATAGAGACATACTTGTTCGCCATGTTTGATGAGAATCTTAAGGCAGCAGGAATCGAACAACATTTTGGAATATTCCTCCCCAACAAACAGCCTAAGTACCAACTTACTTTTGGTTAGTAGAAAAAACACTGTAATGAAGGTTTGAATAAGAGTGTTTCTGCTCATGTACTACCATTCATAAAATACATTAAACTTATTTGCATTATCTAATTTGTTTGACTGTTGCTGAGCAAGTTGCTTGATCCTCTCAAGAGGATACAAATTGTTCTGTTTACTTTAAATTAAGAGAGAGGAGGAGAGAAAAGAGACAGGGGAGGAGTCCAACCTAATAATTCAATCTACACGAAAAAAAATCAAAAAATAAAATATCAAAATAATTAACAAGACTTTTTATTTTTTTTCTTATAACAATCATCGTTAAGGCTTCTTTTTTCTCATGTGGACGGAAACATATTGACTGTATAGTTCATAAATTTAAGATTCCCGAGGTCACAATCAAGATCAACGATCAGAGGCAGTTGGATATACAGCATCCAAGCTACTAATTGATCAGTTCGATTGTTTCAACAATGGTAATTCCTATAATTTCCTGGAGCTGGCAGTACTGCTGCTTTTTTTGCTTCTTTTTTCACTTTTCATACAGGAGCGTTACATTCGGCGGCCCTTTCCTGTTTTGTTATGTGTTACTATTTCCTATAACGTATATCCATATATATATACATATATTAACCCTAGGAAGCAATTGGGTGCTGCTTGTTTATACCTTGCTCATGGGACAATGCTTTGGTATGAGCTCCTATAAAAATTGGTAGTTTTAACACTTTACATTTTGATTGTAATTTTTAACAACTTTGTTTGGTCTTTCTGATCTTTTGTTTGGTTTTTCCTCCTGGATGTTGCCTTTTTCTAATAATATTGTTATCTTCGTCTTTTATCAAATAGTAACAGCTTCAGACATGAATTTGTTTCTGTAACATGAATATTTGTCAGGGACGAATAGCGTCGATGCTTCATCTAGGACTGGCGGCGGCAATCCAAGAGTTAATTCTAATGTGCGCTTAACAGATCAAGCTGGCAATCCAATATGCCAGAATAGTTATCCCCCGAGAGTAATCAATCAAGTGGGCAGAGAAGCTGTGGATGCCACATCTGAGACTAATAGTCGTGGCCCAAGCTTCAATTATCTTCAGAATTCTGCAAGAGCATATGATCCACGACGGATAATCCGAAGCGAGATTGTCCAAATAGAAGCGGTAGATCAATTCACTGGGGAGACAGAGATAATTTTTAGGAAAAAAGAGAAGGAAAAGCTTTGGTAATTACTGGTATCGCTCATGCAATTGTGTGTAAATCCAGGCTAATTATAAAACTTGACAGTCTATTATTTCTGTATGAGACCATGCTAGTCTCTTCATTATCATGTTGATATGTACACTTGCAGCTTCTAGATTCTGAAACATCAGGTCGATGCCATAGAAACATTAATAGTATTATGGATCCTGGAAATTAAACCACCTCAGAGTCTTCTCTTACAGGGTGATTTCATGATTCTGTTTTTCGGTGACTGAAAATACTGCTCTGGTGAAATCCTATTGATTACATTAGCTTTATATTTTTCTCAATTGAGCATATCCACTTTTTTTTCTCTTTCATTTGAGTACATCAACTTTTCCGAAACTTCCAATCAACTACTTCCATTGATTGCTCCTTTTCCTACTTGCATATCATTTGACCATCACTAATGAAAAACCTGCAATTTTGGCACAATAACTTTCAATTTTCATCAATGAAGTTAGTGGGTTTTATTTCATTTTGATACACTGACTTTTCGACTGTTTCAATCAAGTACTTCTGTAAAATTCGTTAGTTTTTTCTTTTTATTTTGCAATCACATGGCAAGAACAACTTTCTCAATTGTGTGCACTTAAGGTAATAGCGGAGGAACGGGACTTGTTCTCTTTTTTTGTATCCGGATTCGATTTTTTCTATGCATATTTGTCATCTCCACGGTACTTTACCTGCTCATTAGGTTTGCAGAGTGTTCAGTGGATCTGGAAATTAGTTATGGTACTCATAAGCTGGCCTGAATATCTCGATTATAAAAAATAAAAAATAAATTCTACATTGTGATTTTTTAGCGGGTCGGTCAGGAGAGACAAAAAAAGAGGATTTTTTATCAGTCAAAAGCTGATAAAACTAAAATATTTCTGGTGGCAGAAGGAGGCAGTTCATTTCTGATTTCGAAGGAAAGCTTCTTCCTGTATGATTAGTTCCGGGCGCAAAACTTCTCCCTGGTTTTGCTTTTCGGCAGAAAGGCATTTTTAACTCCATTTTACTATTTCAGTGAAATTTTAACACAGAATCATCCTTCCACTACATATAAGGATGGGTTTTTTTTTTTTGCTCCGGTGAGAAAATAGCTGCGATGCTCGCTAACCCAAATCCATTATGATATTGGACGACATTGTAGTGCGCAGAATTTTATAGAAACAGGTGAAGTTATGCAGAAGAGGAAGCAAATCTTACAATCTGATGCCTAGATTTTCCGGTAGCTGCATGAAACGGAAGGATAAAAGCATGCAAAATTGAAACAGCTCGGTGGACTATTCACTGGACCTTTCAGACAGAGCATTGTATTCCTCTCTCAGGCTGCTGTATTTGTCACTCAAGCTCTTGAAAACTTCTTTTTTATCCTCTAAAGCATCCCTCCTTTTCTTCTCCAAATCAAGCTTCACCGAATCGATTTGACTCTTCAGCTCTTCAACCTTTCTGGTTTTCTCCTCATGCTGTTTCTGCAGTGCTTCCAGCCCGGAAAGGTTTTTGCCTGTATTTCCAAAAGATACTCTGGTGTTACCAGGTATTACAAACAGAATTGAATTTTAAAAAGAAAAAAGAAGGGCACCTGGGAAGGAATTGCTTGAGGTGCCGCTGCTGCTGTACATGCTGTAGAATTAAGTTAATTCCTGAAGAACAAAATGAAGGAAATCCACTACCAGTAGAAAAACAGCATAACCTAAAATGTTCCCGAGCACTTTCCCCCCGTTTAACTGTCTTCGATTTTCTCCATCACATCTGTAACATTGTTTCTTAATGCATGAACCTTCAGAGCCCTGTCTCCATGAATGTTTTCTGTCCAGGATCCAATTATTTAGTCGGAAACAACCACGTAAAATGTGAACAAGTAAGAAACTGGACATCCACTAGAAGATCTCACACTTTCTACTGGTTTTCTAAGATTTGATCTTGTTGTTTGTGTTTGTGTTTGGTTTTAAACCATGCTTTTCCATGGTTATGGTGCCTGATGATATATATGCGCTAACCATTTCTTGATCACCTGCTCTTTCTGGTCTACTTGATCATGTCACCCCAGTTCTTGAACCATGCGTACCCGAACCCATCAACTATTCAAGAAACAGCATCTCGTTGAATTTTAGGACTTGGCCCATCTAGTGACCTAGCTGTAGCATGTGAGCGTGTCCCCAACGTGTTGGACAGGATTCCCCTATTAGACATAGCCCATCTATCAATCCAAGGGCCTCCATTTGGAATCTTCGTACGTAACAAATATACTAGCAATTTTTTTTTTAAAAAAAAAAAAGGAAAAAGGAGGAGAACAAAATTAGCTTACTCCATGCAGTTCTGAATGGCGTTAGTTCAGAGGATGGTAGGGAGAAAATTTAGAGATTTCATTTAAAAGGATAACTTTTTAGTTGAGATGATTTTTAGCATAATATTAAAGTCTTGTTAATTCAGCGGTCATGAGTTTGAATCTTACCATCCTCATTCTAAGATTTTGATATTTAAAGAGGATATATTTAAAAATAATATAAATCATATTTTGATAATTTACCTAATAACTTAAGATTTCATGTGAGATTATTCGTCAACTCATGAAAATTGTTTGGTATTCAGATTTCAACAAACAGAGAAGAGCTTCTTCAATAATGCTATATGGACTAACCTCGGAGTTCACCGTGTTATCCAAGCAAGAACTGCACTCTTCCCTTAACTGTGAAACCTGATATGCTGAATGAATAGAACAGCAACTTTATATATAATCATATAGCTGATCATGGAAGGTACGTGTAGCCTGGTAGATCATGGGCAAGCAGAAAAGCAAATTCCAAAAACCATGACGAGAGGGCATCTTCCCTCTGTTGGAAACAAAATCATAGCTCTGGCTTTTGGTACGTACAGATATTTGCTCGCCCATTAATGTGAAAGTCTCTCTCATCTTCCTCACAAGCCTCTTACAGTGCCATCAAGAATCAGACTACAGTGCACTTGAGGTTTTGCTAGCGGAGAAAGGTATTTGTTCTCTTTCTTTGTTCTGGGTTCAAGTTTCTCTATGCATGTCTATCACCCTGTCGTGCTTTACTTGTCCACTAGACTTGCATTGTGTTCAATGAATCCAAAAATTAGTTGTAATATACACAAGCTGCCTAAACACCTGGTTATAAAAAAAAAAATCAGACTACAGTGCTGGGAAGGGACAGGAACGTGTGTTTCCACAAAGCTGATATCATGCAGAGCAAAACAAAAGCTCAGCTTCATTGTCAAGTAGCTAAAAGCTGCTTCTGTAATCACAAGAGTTAGCATGTCAGGTTCATAATGCCTCCGAAACTGTTACAAGTAAATCAGAAAAGTGTCGCTCGCCATTATTGTAATTACATCAGTGACTCCTCTGATATCTAAATCACTATAACCACATCTACCATCTTTCTCCAAGGAGAGCAGTCTCTTGCAACTCACTTGTATCTCATTCTCACCACTTGTAAATTTATAATTTAATATATATATGTAGAGAAGATTTTAAGGATTTTTTCCCCTGGGCCCCGAGGTTTAAAAGGACTCAGCCCATATTGCGGAGTACTGATGGGTGATGGACCTGTATTCGGAAGAGGATGGGCCTGTCTTTTAAGACAGAAAATTATTTGGAATATATTGGGCCATACCGTGAATCGCCATGACAGGTGTATGGAACTTTACTTCCTAAAAGAAGACCATCACAGAACATTCGGTTTGGATGCCGAATTTCCTATCTGTCTTTTCACAATTGATTGGACACCCACTTATTAGTGATTCTGGAAGGTGGGCTCAGGCCTTGTTTGGACCTGGCCCACTTTCCCGTTTGAACTTTTCTTTTTCCCTTTCGGCAGCTGCTTTTGATTTTTCTCTTTTCAAATGATCTCAAGCCGTTTTGCCTGATATTAAAAATATAATATCTTGGAAGTCCCTTCTTCAGGAAATGTATCGAAAGTCCAATTTCACATTACCAAGAAGGTTTCAGGTAAGTTTTCCTAATAAGCATTTAATCGATCTTGGAGGAAACAGATGGACATAATTATCTGGACTATAAAGCTGCTCACCCTCCATATCATACCATCATTGGAAGGGATAGAATGGACAATTTCTTCCTTAATGTTATGTTGATTGTCTCGTGTCTAAACTTAAAATACGTGAGAGTTGCTCTACCATGATCCAATCAAACTTCGTTAATTTTCTCGAGTTTTTTATGGTATAATGTTGTGATGGCGATATATATATATACATATATATATCAAATAAGATAGAAGGATTTTATTCCAAGACAATGACAAAAACAAGGTTGGTATGAGAGCTTGCAGCGGTTAAAACATCGCCAAGATCACACAGTAAATTAAAGAAGTGGGGAGCGAAATTAGATGCAGATGACATGTTAACATCATAAACAACAGAGGATGGGCGAGTCAATGACATCTGAAGACTACATGACAAGATATCTTCATAAAACATAAAATTGACATCGACTAGTCAACAGCTGTGGTCCATGAGCTTCTCCATGCACGATGGAGAGAATATTGCTCCAAGCATGATCTTATGAGGGCAAAAGACGGACAATTTGATCAATCATGGGATTTTAATTAGCTTTACACTCTTGTCTGACCCTAATCCTTCTTTATATGTTAGTGATCGCATGTTCAGGTGAATATCGTGCGGGGCTGACGCTTGGACTCGAGTGGAGCTCATGGATGTGTAAGGCAAATCTGATGAGAAACAAGAGACAGACAGAAACAAAGGAAGCACATGCAGAACTGCCATTTTCCACGAAACCATACCAGAACACAATGGATCCAGTCCGGTACTGATAAACCACAAGAATTAAAAACAAACATCTCAACAAAGCTGAGGAAGAAATGAGTGGGATACCCAGAGCATCTCTCTGCAATATGTCAGCACCCATGTGAGGCGTGGCCCTTTCCCCCACATGGACCTCTAACGTGGCAAATGAGAAAAAAAAGTCCCAGAAAGTGTACCTTTATCATCTGAATGAGAGAGAACCAAGTTTCGCCACCACTTTTTTCAACCTTCCTTGAGTTTTTGGTGCACTTTCTTCGATGATTTCAAAGCGGATAGAAGTTTCAACTTCGATTAACAAAACAAAAAAGGAAAGGACCATTTTTTTCTTCCATAACTACTCGGCATGACAATTATGCATTGGATTCTGATCCTCTTAACAACGCTTAAAACGCTGCTTAGTGTTCAACAATTACATGACAAGGATGGGAAAAGATTGTAAGCGTATAATTGTGTCATTATAACAAGAGCCATGATGAAGTCCAGCTATAGTCTGCGGTCCAGCACACAACCTGCTTAGCGGTCCAGCACTCAAAACTAGTTCGTCCGTCCACTACGTATGTAATTGGCAGTTGCTGTTAGTATTATCGTATTGATGACAAAGATGGCAATCTAGCTGAGGTATCATAAAGGCTATATACATATACATCTACAGGATCTTTCTCCCTTCTATGTGCTTCTCTATTTTTCTGCATGGACAAACAAAAAACAATCCAGCATCACAAGGTTATCATTTGAACAGAAGTTCATACATCTGTCACTTTAGAGTTCAAATGGAGGAATGACGACTTACCCTAGTTTAGTTGATCTCTTTGGCCACAGTAAACTTTATTACTACCTACAAAACATTAGCTGCATCCAAAATATAACCAATCAGGAAAAGAAAAGACTCCGTTGAAAATGACCTTTTGTTTCAATTGAATCAGAATATTACAAGCAGGTAGAACCTTGATATTTGGAAATCAATTAGAAGCCTCGTTGCTGGTAGAAGTGGTGGGTACTGATGCATCGTTTTCAGAAAATGAAGAAATGGATAAGTCATTGCTTTCTTCAACTTCTACCCGAGATGGGGACATGATGTCCGGATGCTGATTCTCATAAGATTTTGTGAGGCTATCATGTTCCAAATTGCTTCCGTGGCTACAAAATACAAACCATAAAACAATGAAGAGGGGGGGAGGTTTCGGATTTAAAGAAGTTTATCACAATAAAGAAGAATCACAAATGGCATTTTGATATAACAGATGAACCTTGCTGAGCCTGCAATTCGATACCTTTCAGTGAAGCTCTCCACCTTGCAATTAACAGTGTCATTGTTCTGAATGCAAGCCGCATTATCCTGAAGCTTCTCTGCAACAACAGGAATAGGGGTGGATTTAGAGGCACCTGAGCGATTCCCATTGTCTGCCAAAAGCAAGTTACATTAGTAGCACCAAAGCTTCTCCATCTTTGATGTTATATGTTTCAAACACTAACCTTCTAATGTTATCTCATCCTTGTCATCAGAGGTTAGAATATCAGTTTGACAGTTGGGAGTATGATGAGTGGCACCAACAGAGAGACTATGCTCGTGACGATGTACATGATCTCCCCTCAAGTCTGGAAGTTGCAGGTTAATTAACCTTCTCTCCTGGAGTTCAATAGCTTGCTGCAGCTCTGCCTGCTCCTCCAATTTCATTCTCAGCATCATTTCTGGAGTATTATAAAGCATTCTTGCTCCTGTAGAAGAGAAATTGAATAAAGATTAATCAAGAAGAGAATATATGATTTTGAATGCGGAAAAAATGATGAAAAAAGAAATAAATATATTCAAAAATACTTCTAAAAAGTCCACACTCGATTGTTTTACTTACCATGGTGAAGATCACATAGCTCTCTAGGATCAAACCCTGTAGGGCTTGAAGCAGATGAAAAACTCCCCCTCTCCAGTAACTGATGCATCCTGCTGTTGTTTCATTGACAAGTAAAACATAAATGCCAGAAATGAGACAGAAAAGATAACAGCAACTGAGAAATAGATGCTATACTTGTTTGCTACTTTTCCTTTCTCCTTGTATGGCTTGACAAGCACACGTGACTCACAGATATAATGAGGGTTTCCCTTTGCTAATATTTCCTTCACAGTCTCTGGGTAGACAAATGTAACAAATCCAAACATTCGCTTCTGCTGGTATGGAATCCTGACATCTTGAACTGGTCCAAAAGAACTTTAAAAACATAAAAAGATATTATTTTTATGGCATTGCTTGGCAGTGGCCTCAGCAACTGAGAGCAAAGCAAGATAAATCACAATTTTTGGCCTCTTCCACATTCGCATTTCAAAAATTTCTAGAGAAGGAAGCTGTAAATCAGACTAAATACAAATAGCGATCACTATTATCATTCTCAGATGAACAGTCAAGAGACTCGAAATCCTAAGTCCTATCCCTTCAACTCCAGAACAGGACTACAAACACAAACATATACAATCTTAAAATCCTCACCTCCGCAGCTTAGCAATGTATTCTTCTTTTCTTCTTCAAATTGATTAACAGCTTTTCCTTCTTTTTTTCTTATTCAACTAGGCATGCATATTCATTTCTCATCTATCTCCAGCATAAATAATAGCAGATCCAGCTCGGATGCAAACATGATAGAGAGAAACCATGTAAACTATAAAAGCACCTGTATAAACGCTATTTACACTGCGAACTAGAAAGAAAAACCATGCGTAGCATGGAGACTTTTGGTGCTGACATGCATAGCTTAAGATAAAACAAGGTGCAAGCCAAAATGAACTTTCAAGAGAACCAAGCAAACTTGCTTCACTTTCTACCCAAACATATATGCAACATGGAATGCAAGCAGTTTATTTTATTGAAAAAGATTGAAATCCCATGTTTAAGTCCTAAACTACTAGGGCATCAAGCACTTTCATCATCATCATCAGTCAGAGGAATGCACTAATTGCAAAAGTCGTCCCTCAAACCAATAAAAATTTCATGACAATTGGCAGCATAAAGTTTACCAATATTCTTAACTTTTTACAATAGGACTTTCTGCCATGTCCACTTCATAAATTGTGCTTAAATTTCTTTGGCATGAGCATGATTTCATCAAGCAGACATTCTAATCAGTCCCTGGAACTTACATCTAGGTATTACTAGTATAAGTAAACCAATAATAATAACCAAAACTGATCGCATGACAAGAGTAGGTGAAAAGTGGTAATTTACCTGAAATAATTTGAAACATCTTCATCTTTGAAAGAGCTCTCAGCTGGGAATGTCAAGTATATCTGTCTGGATGCTGAATTTGCCATTTCAGCCATTCCCATTGCCAAAAAGTCATTCCTTACACCACGAGTCCGGCCAAGCTTGTAAAATTCATCACTCGTCATTGCTGCGCCAAATCTGCAAATATCAAACATCCACAAAATGGAGCACCATTACCCAATGCATGAGTAAAATTCCAGGAAAACGTCAAATTAAAAGGACAGGAGTGTTTATCCTTAAGCAGAGAAACATGTGCATGACGCGTGCCATCAAATCATCCATTAACACCAGAACAGAATCTAGACAAGAAAAAGAGCGAATTCATAACCAAAACTAGCTCGATTAACAGGATTCGTTTCTCTCTCATCTTTTTCCTTTCTTTGTGTACTCATTATGACCATTTTTCTCTACCTCCCTAAAAAAAAAGACTCTTTATTTCTTCGGCCAACCAAAAAAATACAATAAAAACATGCTGAAAAATGGAAATACGTACCTATGGGGCATCTTGGTCTCATTTTGCCTAGTCATAAGGGATTCTTCAATTAAACAATAATGCCCAACAATTGATAAGCTATGCAAGGATAGGGCATGCTAAAAGCAAAACTGCTAATCCTGAATATATACCTCTCGGCTTCATTCTGTTTCAGCAACAGAAAATTCATGTGCTTGTTATAAGCCAACATTTGCTGCTGCTGCTGCCGCCGCCGCTGTACAGCCTTCATTTTCATGATCTCCTCTTGCTGCTGCAAGTAAAGTTCCTCCATTTCCCTCGGTGAACTCACAAGAGCACCACCACCATTAACCTCAGCCATATTTTCACCACCATGAACGAACTTGCAACTTTCTCCATTTTTGCAAAAACCCCTAGCAAAATATAGACACGGCCTATAGCCAAGACCAAAACCACCATCTTCAGCACCAAAACACACGTCACTCTCTGAAAATCTCCTTCTATGCAAATGGGCATCTCCATTAGCAACTGTATAACCACCCAACTGATCGCTTTGGTCCATAAATTCCTCGTTTTTTGAAGAGGGGTCCTCGAGGAACGAAAGATGATCATCTGACTGATACTCGCCAAGGAAATCGGCACCATTATTGCTGTAAACACCACCGCCATTTCTCGAGAATGGCGGCACCAAAACAGACCCAGAACGTATATTATCATAGGACAAAAAAGGACTGCCCTTTGGGCTAATTGAACTCTTACTGTCACTGTTATCTGGCAACCCGTGAACAGGCCAAGGATTTGGAGACGGGTTTTTCGCAAAATCAAGAAAAGAGCCTTTGTTTGTGATTCTAGGAGAAGATTGTGGAAAGGGGCTGGTATTATTACAGGGCCTCGCTATGGGATTGAGTGGCGACGGAGAAGAGGGTGTAGATAACGTGTTCGTAGAGAGCCGTAAGTGGATTTTAGCCTTAAAGACTACATTTTGCAAAAGGGTTTCAGGGCCAAACGCTAGCCGTAACAAATCTTTTTCAGTAGGGTCTTGTATGAGAATAAAACCCATAATTCTAGAGGCGTTTTCTGGATCTAAATTCTTGAGTTTCATTAACAGTATGCTAGTTATCTCATAAGTATCCATGACAGTTCTTTTTAGGATTTTTATTTTTATTAGAGTGTGTTGATGGTGGTGGTGGTGGTGGTGGTGGTGGTTTACAGTTTACTTCTAGAGAGACATAGAAGCAGAGAACAGCAAAATGAGAGAAGCGGTGGTTGTTGTGTGGGTGGGTGGGGGAGGTCTGTGGGCATATATATGTTTTTTCTCTGTTTGCTCAAAACAAGTAAATCCATAGTTATCAAATCCGTTCCGGGTACCGTTCCGGTTTTTTGTTTGGAACGGAACATTCCGGTTTCGGTGCATTCCGGCGTTCCGTTCCGGTTTTGCACTGTTCATATTTATTTAATTATATATATGAAAAAAATAAAGTATTAATTTAACAAGTGTAATTTAAATTCAAGATAAATGAAATTTAAATTATACAATATAAACACAAAATCAAACAAACATAATCTCAAAATTAGAAACATCTCTAAAATTCCAAAAATAAAATTATTTTTTTAAAAATAAAAAATAAAAAATGAATTTAATTATAATTAAAAGATCCAGAATATTTGAAATTTAAGCTACTTATTATATGTTTTTCAAGTAATTCTATGTTTTTTTATGGTTGTTGTATTTGAATTTGAATTTTGAAATTAATTAATGTTACTTATTGTTTTTAATGTTAGAAAAACTTAAAAAAACAAAATGAACACATTAAGAAATAATCAATAAGTTCAAACATAATTAATTAAAATACATTCCATTACAAATGATTCAATCAAATTAATTACAAATTAATACCCCTATTTTTTATGTTAATTATTATTATATAATAATTAATAATTAATTATTATAATAATTAATTATTATTATTATATAATAATTAGTATAAAAATATAAAACCCTACCCATCCAACCCTACCCATCTTTTCTTCTTCTCTAGCCGCCACATCCTTTCTTCTTCTTCTCTAGCCGCCCCAGCCCCATCCTTTCTTCCCCATCCTTTCTTCTTCTTCCCCAGCCCCAGCCCCAGCCCCAGCCCCATCCTTTCTTCCCCATCCTTTCTTCTTCTTCTCTAGCCGCCAAACCCAACCGTGCCCTAACCATCCCGGAGCTGACACAACAGATGTGGGATGCTAAGAACATGATGTTTGCAGCTGACCCTCGGCATGGTAGGTACTTGACAGCCTCAGCTTTGTTCCGAGGCAAAATGAGCACCAAGGAAGTTGATGAACAAATGATAAATGTGCAGAACAAGAACTCGTCCTATTTTGTGGAGTGGATTAAAATGAGTGGGATCCATTTTTCTGGTTCTGTTTTTTCTTTTTTGCGGTTGAAGAAATGAAATTAATTTGTGAATTATGGACGGGGGTTGTTTCTTCAGTGTATTTTGTAAGGGACATGAAACGACGTCGTTTTGATGAACCCGGAACGGAACGCCCGGTACGGAACCGGGGCGTTCCGGCCGGAATCCGGCCGGATTTTCCGGATCGGGGCGGGATTTTTACCGGGACAAAAACGTCGCCGTTTTGTCCCGGATTTTGCACTGGAACGGAACGGGATTGATAACTCTGAGTAAATCACTCGAAGGGGAAAGCAAAGCGATTTAGAGAGGGTTTTTAAGAGAAACAAGCGGGTTTGGACTTGAATCAAGGATCATTGGGTACAGTAATATGTTTTTGTTTTTGTGTATTAATAAAACGATTACAAAACATACTAAAATGATTAATTAGTCTGCGACTGGTTGTTAGTGGTAATCCAATCTAACTCCATCTTCTTTTTATATACATAGCAATACTTTTGCCCGTACGACCTTGTTCTTAAACCCATCTTTCATCTCTTTTTCATCTTCTTTTCATATACAGAGCAATACTTTTGTCCGTACGACCATATTCTTAATGGTGTTCCAGGAATATTTTTTTAAAATTTGAATTTTTTAATTTTTATTTTAAATTAAAAAAACATGTGTTATTTTTATATCATTTTCATATATTGATACATTTCTAAATTAAAAAAAATCAAAACAATTTTAATCACACTCTTAAACACACCCGTACTCAAGGTAGTCAAAATTGCGAGTCCACTCGCAAACCTGGTTGGACCGGTAGAAAAACCGAAATCGGTCAAACTCGGTCAAAATCGGGTTGACTCGTAAAATCGGACCGAATCGGTCCGATTTTACGAGTTCAAGCATTCGGCCTTCGCAGCTTCGCTTCGCTCTTCGACTCTTCGTTCATTTGCAATTTTCATTTCAATTTTCACAGACAGTGAGACACACTCACACACACCCGTTCTCTTCTTCCCCAAACACAAAAAAACATTTGCCCTAAACCGTTCATTTCGATTTCGTTCAAGACATACTGCACATTTTCAGCTCGAAATTCTCTTCTCTTCTCAGCACAAAACACCCAAATCATCAGCCCTAAACCCCAAAATCTTCTCTTCTCTTCTCAGCTCAAAACCCCCAAAATCGTCAGCTCTCAACCCCTAAATATTCCATTTTATGTGCAGAAATGGAGCAAGGGAAAGCAAAAGGAGAAGGTGAACAACATGGTTTTGTTTGATCAAGCCACATACGATAAGCTACTTTCTGAAGCTCCAAAGTATAAGCTTATCACTCCTTCTGTCTTGCCTGACAGATTAAGGGTATGTTCTTTTTGCCCTGCACTACTCTGCTCGCATGCTGTTAGTCTTCATTAGTCTTCATTGTTCACAATAGCCTTCATTCTCCGTGTTTTTAGTATAGGCACTTTCTGATTAAGAATGAATCTCGTGCTGTTCTTGGAAATTGCTTATTTAATTTGGAGCTGTTGGCATTGAGCTTCTATTGGGATGAGATAAATTGGTGTATTTCAGAAGAGGCACGCCCAAGGTAGTCAAAATCGCGAGTCAACTCGCAAACTCGTACGAGTTTGCGAGTTGGCTCAGCAAACCTGGTTGGACCGGTAGAAAAACCGAAACCGGTCAAACTCGGTCAAAATCGGGTTGACTCGTAAAATCGGACCGAATCGGTCCGATTTTACGAGTTCAAGAATTCGGCCTTCGCAGCTTCGCTTCGCTCTTCGACTCTTCGTTCATTTCAATTTTCACAGACAATGACACACACCCGTTCTCTTCTTCCCCAAACGCAAAAAACCATTTGCCCTAAACCATTCATTCGATTTTGTTCAAGACATACTGCACATTTTCAGCTCGAAATTCTCTTCTCTTCTCAGCACAAAACACCCAAATCATCAGCCCTAAACCCTAAAATCTTCTCTTCTCTTCTCAGCTCAAAACCCCCAAAATCGTACTGCTATTTATTGAGAAGGAAGAGAGTAAAGGAGAAGAGGATGAGGAGGAAGAAAAGAAAATGGAGAAGAGGAGATGAGGGTGGGCGGCGGCGTGGGAGAAGGAAATTGGGATTTAGGGTTATGTTAGAGGCTTTTATACTTAGTTATTATAATAATAATAATAATAATAATAATAATAAAGAAAAGAAGAAGGTAGGTTTCTACGGGGGGTTATATAAATTATTATTATTATTATTATTATTATTATTATTATTATTATTATTAATAATAATAATAAAGTAGGTTTATACGGGGGAGGGGTAATAATAATAATAATAATAAGGGTTTATAATAATAATAATAATAATAATAATAATATTAATAATTAGCATAAAAAATAGTTAGCATAAAAAATATTTTTTAAAAAATCCTATTAATTTAAGATAATAAATAACATTAATTAATTTATATTTCACATCAACAAAATATTTATTTTTAGTTTGTTAATTTTTACCTAATAAAATTCTATGGACATAATTGTTTTGTAATGTATTTTTCAATTATTTTGAATCATGCATGAACCTAAACTAATTAAGTTTTATGTCCATAATTATGCTATTTTGTATTCAGAAATATTTTACATATGATTTTATGATTTTTCTTCTCACACGATTTTAGCTGTGATTTTACGTTTTTTGTACGGAAAAATTCGGGTACGATTTTACAATCCGATCTTACGATCCGATTTTTCGAAGCCCTTTCCGATTCGTGTCAAAATCTCGATTTTGACTACCTTGGGCACGCCTTGCTCCAAAAAGCTTTTGATTTGATGTTTTCGTGTGTTTCACGAAGAAGTTAGGTTAACATCAAATTGTGGATACCAATTAGGATACTGTGAAGTCATATAATTGTTAGTTGAGCTCCTTGTTGTTTGGCACAGAAAACATCGTACAATAGAAGTTTTACCTGGAAGATTAGCCTTAAATTTGTCATCCACATTTCAATCTGGGACTTAAGAACATTGAATTAAGCTCTGCTTGTTCTAATTTTGTTTTTTCAATAATATTTCTTTTCTATCTCCTTTTATTGAATGGTGATTAAGTATGATGGCAGATGAAATGGATAAGATGGATTCCCTGATAACTCAATGTGATATCATAACCAGCATCTCATTCTGCATACTGGCTAAGTTGTTTAATCATTGTTGGACATAATCTCTTGTTCTCCTGCATTTCAAAATATATCCCAAGTTTCAGATTATTGGATGTCATGCATGGGAATTTCATTGTGTAGCTGAGATTTTATTGCGTGGCTTGTAATTGTCGAATTCCCAAGTTACCTTATTTGATGTATTATTTCAATGAATTGCAGATTACATGGCATCCAAAAAAACTACCAGTGGCAATAGACTTGATGTTGGATGGCAGCATGGTATAGATATTGAGAATACTTCAAGAAAAGTTCAATGCAAGTATTGTCAGAAAATTTTCAGCGGAGGCATTTATCGTTTCAAGCATCATTTGGCTTGCACTCGAAAGGATGTTGAGCCATGCCATCAAGTACCAGCAGATGTGAAGCAGATGATGTTAAATGTGTTGGTGAAAAATCTAGAAGCAGCTGAGAAGAAAAGAAAGGCTTCTCAGTTTTTTAGAAGTGGCGAAGATGCAGACGAAGATTTTGAAATTAGCTCAATTAACAAGGGAAAGAAAACAATAAGTGGAAGTGGAAGTACTCAAATGACCATCAATCAGATGCTAAAGAAGGATATTAGAGAAGAAGCATGTCAACAAATAGCAAGGTTTTTTTACACTAGTGCTATTCCTTTTAATTGTGCTAGAAACCCTGAGTTTGTTAAAGCGCTTGAATTAGTTGCAAAACATGGGCCAGGATTTAAGCCTCCATCTTACCATGATATTAGAGAGAAGTACTTAAAGCAAGAAGTAGATAACACAATGCATTTGCTTGATGACTATAAGCTGGAATGGAAAAAAACAGGCTGCTCAATAATGTCTGATGGATGGACTGATAGGAAAAGACGCTCTATTTGTAACTTTTTGGTTAATAGTCCTAGAGGAACTTTTTTTTTATCATCTGTAGACACATCTCATATATCCAAAACAGCTTTTAAAGTATTTGAGATGTTAGATGCTATTGTTGAAAGGATTGGAGAGGCAAATGTGGTGCAGGTCATTACTGATAATGCTGCGAACTATAAGGCAGCTGGGCATTTGTTGATGGAAAAAAGAAAAAACTTGTATTGGACACCATGCTCTGCTCATTGTATTGATTTGATTTTGGAAGATTTTGAGAAGAAACTAGAGGTGCATGCTGTAACCATTGGTAAGGGGAGGAGAATCACCACTTATATATATTCAAGATCTCTCCTTATTTCCATGCTGAGAAAGTTCACAAAAGGACAAGATTTGATCAGGCCTGCTGCCACTCGATTTGCCACTGCATACTTGACTCTTGGATGTTTGAACGATTGTAAGATTACACTGATGTCAATGTTCACTTCCGTCCAATGGAGGTCAAGTCGGTATTCAAAAAGTGAAGAAGGGCGGCTAATTCAAAATTGTGTTTTGGACAGCAAGTTTTGGCATGATGTCTCTGAATGCATCAAGGCAGCATTTCCTCTTATAAAAGTTCTTCGATTAGTTGATTCAGATGAGATACCGGCCATGGGTTTTATATATAAAGCCATGATGGAAGCGAAAGAGAAGATAAAAGTGAATTTTGGAAATGTGCAAAAAAGGTGCAAATTATCTATTATGCCAATTGTTTATTTAATATAACTATTGTTTTATCTTATGTTATTTAATGTTGATGTTAATATCCTAATTTTTATTTTCTTTTGTAGATATATACCTGTATGGGATATTATTGATGCAAGATGGGAGCTTCAACTTCACAGACCTTTGCATGCATTTGCTTATTGGTTGAATCCTCATTATCATTATATTACTGATTATAGACAAGACATTAATATTAAATATGGAATGTATGACTGCTTGGATCGGATGGTGTCTAATGAGGTAGAGAGGGGTAAAGTTGATTTACAACTTAATATATTCTCGGAAGCAAAGGGGTTATTTGGCATTGAGGCTGCCAAAAAAGCAAGGGATAAAAAGACTCCAGCTAGATGGTGGGATTCTTATGGAGATGAATGTCCAGAGCTACAAAATCTTGCAATTCGAATTCTAAGCTTGACTTGCAGTTCATCTGGATGTGAGCGTAACTGGAGTGCGTTTGAGATGGTAAGTTTTTTTTTTAAAAAAAACAAATATTGTTTTCATTTTTTATAAGAATCTTATATTTTATCAATTGTGAATTTTTTTTATAGGTTCATACTAAACGAAGAAATCGTCTACAGCAGAAAAAAATGAATGACTTGGTTTTTGTTATGTGTAATTTGAAAATGAATGATAAGGACAAAAAGCAAGTCATTGATTTTGATGACGTTGTAGATGATCTTCCATCTGATGATGAATGGGTGACTGAAAGAGAAGGACACGGTGGTTCATCGAACATTAATTTACTTCAAACTATTGATAGTGCAACACGAAGACAAAATGGAACAGAAGACGATAGTGATGAAGATAATTTTAATGGTGTTGAGATGAGTACTGAAGCCACTGAAGATTATTTTGAAACTTTGCATTCAAGGAGTTTAGAGTTCAATAATGTTGGAGCTCAATCTCGTACTAGCAATATCGCTGTTAGCACCGGTAGTACTAGTAATCTTTTTCATTGTGATGCTATTGATGCAATTCCTGGACATAGTGAGGGGGGTGAAACTGAAGCTGGTTTTAGTTTACATTGTACGCCAGCTGAAGATTTGTTTTAAATTTGTTAGTTTTTAACTTATGAACTTTTAGGGACATAATTATTTTGTAATGTGTTTTGAAGTTATTTTACATCATGTATGAACCTAAACTAATTAAGTTTTATGTCCATAATTATGCTATTTTGTATTCAGAAATATTTTACATACGATTTTACGATTTTTCTTCTCACACGATTTTAGCTTTGATTTTACGATTTTTGTACGGACAAATTCGGGTACGATCTTACGATTTTACGATCCGATCTTACGATCCGATTTTTTGGAACCCTTTCCGATTCGTGTCAAAATCTCGATTTTGACTACCTTGCCCGTACTGGTTCGGGTGGCCACTATACCGACCACAACTCTCCATTTCTGTCCATCTTCCTAAAATTGATTTTGAATCTTTTATAATGTTGACATACAATTTTAAATAAAGAGAAAAAAATCAAGTTTTTTTTCAATAATCTTTATGAAATGCAAAAACAAATGGTCTTCTTAGCCATGGTTTACTGATTATACATGGAAAAAACCATGAATTTAAATATATATACACACACACATGCACTCACGTATAATAATCATCCAACCATTGTTAATATAAATTTATAATTAGTTCATGCTTGTCAAGAAAATTGTGCTCTTCACCGTCCATGCTGATCTTCAGTTGTCATACTTGTCTCGATTTTTAATTATCACGATTGTCAATATTAAATTCAAAATTCACATCGCAGATGTTAAAACATACCAAATTGCTTACATAGAATGATTCTTAAGAACATAGTCAATCTTTCTTACTCTTAAGATCCATGAAACCATTCTCTTTTTCTTAACACGAGGCGAAGAAAGAAAGCCAGAATCCAACGAATACAGTGAATGCATCTACATGTCAACAAACTATTTACTGTTGCAAGAATACGAGCGATGAACAGGGTGTTTGTTTTTGTGGTGCGATCAGAGGTTTCAAAACAGTACCCTAATCTAGTGTTTGATTAATTGTAAAATGCAAAAATATAACATCGATCTCACACAAAAAATTGCATCGAACTCCGGCACAAGAAAAGCAATTATTAGCTGTTTTTCTTGTTTTTCAATCTAAGAGAGAGGGAGACTGGGGGGCTCGGGGGGTGTTTAATATAGGTTTATTAATATAAAAAAATATATTTTTAATATTAAAATAATCTAAAAATTAATTAAAATATAAATAAATATATTAGAAGGAGATCACAATATAATTTTTACCTCGTAATTCCAATTTTGTTTCAGATGATATTTTACCATATATTGTTCCAGGATCACAGAGGCCTTCACATATGGATTTAGATCGTGATGAAATTACAAGTATTTTGATGAAAGAATAAAAAAAAAATGTCTAATTTACTTGAATTATTAATTATATTTTAATATTATGGTTATTAAATATTTAAAAAACAATATATACACACACCATTTAAAGTAATTTCACAAATTGAGAACAAAATGAAAAGTTTGGTAACCAAACACTTGAAATTACTTTTTATTAACCTCAAACTCAACCACAATTTTAACCAAACACTTTAAAAATTATTTTAAATCGCAACTAAAGTGTTTTTCATGAAACTATTTTTTTAAAACCTTTGCCACAAAAACAAAAACAATATCAAATACACCTGAAACCTCAAGGTGATCATCGATCGAGTAATGCTTGAATCATGTTCTTTGTCTCAGGATTGTGGTGTAAAAAAGCTTGGAATCTATCTTACAAGTTTTGAGTTTAAATCAAGATATGTTTATCCAATAAAAATTTCAAATAATCAAGATTTTACTCGATTTAACTGGGATATACATAAAAAATCTAATAAAAAATAATTTTTTTAAATCCAAAAAAAAATACTGGTGGGAGCACTGGCAACCAGTTCACCTACCTCAATTTTTTTGTGAATTGGCATATGGAGTATATTAGTAATACCTCCTCTGATAAGCATGGAGATTGCCCGCCTAGATCAGCACACCTTTCAAAGTAGCTTCCCTCACGGGAAAAAGGCAACTAAGAACACGAGATTATTTCCAAAGAACAGAAGAAGAAAAAAGATATTAGAGTCAATTTAGATAATACCTGTTTCCATTCGAAACATATTTCTAACTATATTCGCACAATCCAGAAATTAAATATAAGATGGAATGTATCTGGTAAGATGGGATGGAAGGGTTAAAGATTAAGGAAAAGTTTTTGAGAGATGCAGGGAGCAAACATCTGGAAATAAAAGGGTGAATAAGAAATAGTAATATTAAAGAGGACTAAAATAAATATTTTATTGTAAATAATAAGGTAAGGAACGGAACAGAAAACTTAAGATGTGCTTGAGCACCGTCCTTAAAGATATTTCCTCAACAGTAGAGCATCATTTAGGATTCAACAAGTTCTTCCTTAAGAGAGCAACACAGAAACAACTTGAAAAGAAAGAAGACCGACAAACTAAAAAGAAAAGGTATTCTGGGTTGTTTCTTATTTGAAAAAACTACATAGTATTTCCTCTTAATCAAGGTATAAAGCCTTCAGGTTGTAATATATATATATATCTTCTTTTTAATCATCATTTAAAAAAACAGTTTTAACATCTATTTTGATGTATAAAGAGATTATAAATAGAAACTAAAGCAATTAGAACTCAAATTGAAGAAATTCTAGTTACAAGTGAAAAGGTATCAAAATAATCCATGTTTTGTTTTTGAATAAAACTGTTTGCAACTAATCTTGCTTTATATTTATCTATAGAACCATTATGAAAATATTTTCTTTTACAGATTTATTTACAACTAATAAGTTTTGCAACATAAGGCAAAATTAACAATCTTCCAAGTTTGATTTTGTAAAAATGAATCAATTTAAACTCTAATTGCTTCTTTCCAAAACAAGAATCAAAGGAAGAGATAGCTTCAATATAGGTTACTCGATCTTTATCTATTAAATAAGTGAAAAAAATCATTTTCAAATGAAGTTTCTTTTTTGTGTCTCCTACTTTTTCTTAGTTCCTCAATGCGAGTTTCATCAATCTTATTATTATTAATGGGTGTGCGAGATATCTTTTTATTTAATGGATAAATGTGTTCAAAGAATTCTGCATTTTTGTTTCAATAATAGTATTGTGATCTAACACATCACTTTTTAAAACTAGAAACCTATATGCAACATTATTTTTGGCATAATCAATAAACATACAATCAAAAGTTTTTGAACTTATCTTTTATTTTATTTTATTTTATTCATGTAACATAACCTTACACCCTCACACTTTTAGATACTTTACATTTGGAGAATAACTTTTCTATAGTTTATATAGTGTTAAACCAGTTTTCTTATAAGAAATTCTATTTTGTAAATGACATGCAGATAAAATAACTTCACCTCATAAATTATCAGATGCAGAAGAACTAACTAGCATGACATTCATCATTTTTTTTAAAGTTATATTTTTTCCTTCAGCTACCTCATTTAACTCAGGTAAATAAGGTGGAGTAACTTCATTTATTATACCTTTCTTTTCACAATAATCATTTATTAGAACATACTGACCTCCTCTATTTGATCTAACTTGTTTAATTTTTTTGTTTAGTTGATTTTGTACTTCTGCTTTATCTAATAGAAACATGTTATAAGCTTCATCTTTACTTCTAAGCAGGTAAAGTTTTGTATATCTTGAAAAATCATCTATAAAGGTCCACATAGTATTTCTTGCCTCTTCTAGTCATAGTTTGTTTTAAATCTCCTAAGTCTATGTGTATTAAGTTAAGTAAGTCAATTTCTCTTTTAGCAGATGTACATGTTTTCGTAGTAATTTTAATTTCAACATATATTTCATATTTATTCATAAATGAATAATTTAAACTAGAGATTAAATTAAAAGAGTTCATTTTCTTAAGATAAGATAGACTAACATGTCCTAATCTAGTATGTCATAGATCAATACTATCAAGCAAGTAAGCAAAAAAAGATGCATTTTCATTCATATTTTCAGCAATATTGGGTAAAAAAAATCCATGGTTACAACATTATTTCCTCACAAATACATTTTTCTTTGTCATTACAACCTTATCAAATTCAACTAACAATTTTCCCAACATAGCTAAAGAGACCAAATTTGCTCTTATATTAGGGATATACAGTACCCTTATTCAAAGTTAACATCTTCCCCAAAGTCAAATTCAAAAGGACTTTACCTTTCTAAGAACATTTGTTGTCCTTAAATCTCAAAGGTAGACCACTTCTTTTTCATCCTTAAAAAATATATAAGTGGAGAAGAATTTCTTATTTACACTTATGTGCTTAATAGCACCAGAGTTTATCACCCAATTTTTCTCATTGGTCACCATATTGACTTGAAAAACAACCGCAACAATGATGTCCTCTCTTTCAACCATGTTGACCATAGTTTTAAGAGGATTGTTGTTTCTCTTTCTATTTCGACATTGAAGTACATGGTGGTCATGTTTTCCACACCAGGCCTTCCAGCAACATACCGATCATCCAAAAATAGAGTTATGGGACAAAAAAATAATGATGAACTTTCTACTCTCCATGGTTTTTCTAATCAGGATTTTCAATGGTTCACTGTATCACCCCTTCACACCCTCTCCCCATCTCACCAGGAGTTTCTGTCTCCAATCCAAACCATTAACAAGCTTGGCCAAAAATGGTTTTCCTCTAATAAATCCACCTTATGCATGATCATTGACAACATCAAAAGTATTTGTAGCTTTCTTGACGAAGACATGGCGATTTATGAACCTATTGGGGAGTAGAAGCTGAGAGGCTTTCGAGTTTGCTAGAATCAAGAATGAGGGTTAGTTTTTCTTATCTTTTTTTGTCTCTCCAACAAGGAACTCCCATTCAGTTATCGATTTCTGCCCCCTCCTCGTACTTTATTTTTAACTCTCGAGGGTGAAAAAAATGAAGCTCCTTTTGAAAAACATATTGAATTGAAAGAAAACATCCTAAAGTGAGAAATACACGTAAAATAAATGGTGCCTTTCATTTTTGTTTGAAAAATACATTTGAGACTCCTATATTTTTTAGCTATTAATTAGATTATCGGTTTCTATAATTCAAAAAAATAATATTGGTATCAAACTTTATTTTCATTATTTTTCAGTTTATTTTGAATGAGAAAAGAGAAATAGGATCATTGAATTCCAGTCTAGAGAGAAAAGGTTTATATTGTTATAAATTTGTCCACCAAAACAATATATTTTTGTTCAAGTAATTTCATATGACGAGGAGAGTTCAAATTACAAGTTTTTTTTATCTTGAAAGTGTCTAAAAAACAGTTATGAATTGGTTTAAGTAGATTATTAGAGTGTTTTCTAGGCGTTTTGAATTGAAAATAGATTTTTAGAAGAAAAAAACATTCATCCTTATTTTCAGGCCACCACTATAGTCAGAATTTGGAGATTTTAGACGACGGCGTTGTCATCATGACAAACAACATTTTAAATGAATCAAGGTAGATAACATGTTATCCCCCAATTAACTTATAAAATAAAAAATAAAACTCATGTGATTAGGTCTAACCTTGCAAGCCCACACCAAGATCTTTGTTCATGGCCAAAACCTTGTTTCTTTTTTCTTTGTATTTTTGATTTTTTTGATTTTTAAGTTGACAGTTTACTTCTTTCTGATTTTTTATGCTTATTTGTTTAACAGTGATTATTTTTCAATTGCATTGGATTTTTTTTTCCAAAGAGATTAGTATAAATTATTTGTATGTATATATATATATATATATATTCATGTATTAAATATATTTTTAAAAATAAAAATTTTATTTGTTTATTTATTTATAATACTTTTAATACATGTACCCTTACATAATATACCTTTATCATTTATTGATTTTTATTTCAAATTGATTTTAATAAACAAAATCAGTAAACATAATAAGATAAATGACTCATATTGGGATACTAAATATCTTGATTTATATTTGTCTTTTATTTTATTATTTTTATTTATAAAAAAAGTTACAAAGTCATGATCGTTTTACGTGTTAAGTGGGTTGTCATTTTTCTCTTTCTTTGATTCAATTTGATTTTTATTGTTTATCTTTTTCTCGTATGGTAAAAAAAAAGTATTTTTTAAAAATATTATAAAACTTATAAAGTCCATGATCATGAGTCACGACTTTGGGTGGTTGATTTGGTTCACAAGTGTAATAGGGTTTTTTTTCAATGTCTCAATATTGAGTTGATATTTGATTTTGTTATCGTCTATTTTATTATGATATAGTAAAATAAATAATAATTCTAGAGAAAAAACAAATTATAATTTCATTGGAGTCCATAACTCGTTCTATAGGTTTGATGTGTTACCTCGGGTTACTCTGTTTATAGATTTGACGAGTTCACTCACTAACTGGATATATTTTTGTCTTTTAATTATTATTTTTTACTTTATCTTTTGATATTGGATTGTTTGAAAAATAAATTGCATGATTTATTCTTGTTTGTTTTTTATAGGGTTATCATTGTCTTCAATAAGCATTTATTTTTAGATTGATGTTTAATTTTAGGATCTTATATTTTTATATCATATAATTAAATAACTATATTTTTTTTTAAAAAAAATCAATAAAGTCCATAACACTAATTGTTGAGTGGCTGAGGTCAATCCAATTTGTCATTGTCTTAATTTTTTTTCAAAATCAATTATCATCTTTAAGTTTTTTGTTTTTTTAAGAAAATACCAAGTTATCTTTTTTTTCGTCATCAAGAATGCAAATGTACTTATGAAATTAATCGAATTAATGCGAGCTAGTTCCCACACTATTTAATTGAAAATTTGAGTTAGAAAAGAAGCCAAATTATGAGTTTTCAAAATTGATTGTTTGACTAAATTTAATAATACAGAAAAAAAGTCCATGCTCTTCATGTAATTTTTTATATATTTTAAAATATAATTTAACTTGAAGTATATTGAAGCATATTGCTAATATAAGTTAATTATTGAACCGAGGTCTTTTCCATTGAATCTCTCATGTCATTTTCTTTTTGACAAATACTCTACATGTTTTGTTTTTGAGTAGTGTGATTGTGTTTTTGTTTTAAAAATATTATATTTACTTTTAATTATTTAAAAGTTATTTTGGTACACAAATATCAAAAATATTTTTTTAAAAAATAAAAATAATATTATTTTAATATTTTTATGAATAAAAAAATATTTTAAAAACAATAACTATCCCACTTTCGAACAATTTCTTAACTTATGATTTCTATATCTGACATAACAATTTTTAAAGCATTTAACTTTAAATATTTAAATATATTTATAAATAAAAAATAATTTTAAAAACAAACAGCGACTAATAAAAACAAGACGAAGCAAGGAAATAATAATACAGTAACAGTAACTTTACGTGTTGGAGTCAGTGAAATGGTTGACCAAAAAAATCCAAGACTGTCAGAACTCACTGCCGACTGCCATTTTAGCCTGGCAAACAGTGCATGCTCAGCACTGGTGTGGCTCACTAATCTCCCTCGCTACTCTAGCTGTAATCTTTCTCAGATTTGCTTGTCAAAAATAGCAATTCATGTATTGCATGCAGTGGAGCTGCTGGTGCGCCATTAATGAGGACTTTATTTCTTCTGCAAGCAGAGGAGGAACCGGTGGATGATGAATGTTATCAGCACATCAAGCAAGTGGGTTCGAGGGTCCAGATTTCTTGATTGCTTGCCCGTCAATCAGACGTCCAAAAATCCCTACTCGCTCACTTTCTGTCCGTCACCCCGTCAGCTGCTCTTTCTGTCTGTCCACCGATTCCCGTTTTCTGATCTTCTTGTTTAGCTCGGGTGCCGATTATACAGGGTTATAATAGTAATTTCATCCTCATTAAATTGATTATATATATATATATAGATTTTTTTGATGGTGAAAATTGTTCTTGCAAAAATTCTATTTTGTTTTCCTTAAATTGATTATATATATATATATAGATTTTTTTATATGTTAATATTAAATATATTTTAATTTATTTTTTACATAAAAAATATTTTAAAAAATAAACATTATCATAATACAAAACCACATCTAACTAAGAACTCATTTGGTGCTAATATAGCTTTTATTTTTTTGACGATTTACATAGAAAATATTATTAGAATAACTAAATATATTTTATTTTTTATATATAATTATATTTGAATTTTTATTATGAAAGCTAAGATAACAGAATTTTTATTTATAAATATTTACTTTTTATTTATTTTAGATACAAAAATCTATCTTATTACAATTTTAACTAAATATATATTATTAAATGCATATCTAAAAATATTTTCTCAATCATAAAGCAAAAACTACAACAATGTTAAATACACACTGAATCACTATTGGCTTGGATAATCTTAATGTCTATGCAAATCATGCATGAAAATGGCCGAATTACATGTTTGTAAGTACGGCTTGAATTCTTTCCCGTGTATCCTGAATTTAATAATTATATAAATTTTCAATAATTATTATATTAACAACTACATTACAATATATTTTGATTTTCATTGCATCTTCAACCAATTATTATATTTATTCATTTAGCAAAAAAGTTGCAATGCAGTAAGATTTGAGATAACAGTAAGATTTAATAAAAAAAGTATTATTTTCAAAGTATGATTATCGACTTTATTGTAAATTCAAACAATTTTTTCACTAAAAAATTATAACGGGTGAGCATGGCTACCAATTTTCTTCTTTCATTTTGAGAGAAACTAGCAGGAAAGGAAAAGGAAAACAAAAAAAGCGCCCATGAAATTGCAAAAGAAATAAGAAAAGTGGTTCAAGTAACGAGATTGACGAGCTCTCCAAACACACTGGGAGTTTTGAAATGGTGAAAGGTTCAGTAGATGCATACGGGGGACTCCTCTACGAATTGGCATCAGCTGAAACCCCCTTCTTCTTTTTCCCTATGAATAATATATATATATATATATATATATGAGTTTTAAAGAACACAGTTTATTTTTAATCCTAAACAGAAGTCCACTTCGCAGCTGTGTTGGGTTGCAGATCACTCACCCTAGCCTTTTGGAGTGCTATAATAGTTGATGAGGGCTTTCGTATTGAAAAACAAGCACCATCGCTTATTGAAGAATGGATAAGGCAGTCTTTATTCTTGTTAATGATCCCAGTTCCCACCTTTTTATTTCTTTAGTGCCCTTTTCAGAATCACTAATTTGATTGTCTGTGACTTTTAATACATATAGTGGTAGCAGTGTTCTTGTCCCTCGAGCAGGAAAGCCATGTTGATGGGAAAACTGCTATATTTTTGCTTGCGCAGAGCTAAAAGTAGCTTCAGTTGCTCCACCTTTCAGTTTAAGTTTGCAGCATTACTTCTTCAAGTGCATATTTGTGCGAGTCTTCTGAATTTGTGAAGAAATACGGGTCATGGCCATGAAATTGAAGCATCCCTTTTCTTCCGTAGAAATCTCTGCAACATTGAATGAGGTATGTTCCTCAGAATTCATCCAGTCAAATACAATTTATGAGAAAATAATTCCTGTGCTTCTATTGCTATTCCCAGCAATGATTTATGAATTACTCTAGCTATATAACACTCTACATCTTAGCAAACAATCAAAATCCATCAAACTTTATCACAAACAAAATCAAACCCACTTCTCTTAGCGTAGTCCACTTCAAGAAAGTTTGGTTCTTCCCTCCATTTTTATATTCTAACCAGATCAAAGAATTTTCACCACTAAGAATGATAGAAAAAGAAAGAAAAGGGTTTCGGTTTGGTGCCTAGCCTGACGGTGATGCATGGTGGTTAGGATATCTTTTCTTTTTTCCACCATAAGTAGCTGGTCGAAACTATTAAAAACCAAGCTTTTAATGTCAGAGCAAACCCATGATTTTCCAAACACTCTGACATCAATTAATCAACTTCCAATCCTGTCTCCTCTGCGGGAGAGACAAGGGTTTTATGCTTGTGACCATTGAGATGGGCGTTGACATTTATACGCATGAGTTTTCGAGAGTGTTTGAATGCACCGTTGATGATGAAAACAAGCAACGTGCCCGTTTGGCATTGCGATCTCACCGGTTTTTGGCTGAAATTTAAATGTTTTTTTTTGCATTTTAAAAACCGGCGGTTTAGTGTTTTTAGATCATTTTGATATGCTGATTTCAAAAATGATTTTAAAAAAATAAAAAAACATCATTTTGATGTATTTCGGCACGATAAGCACTTTGAAAAGCTACCGCAGTCGCACTCCCAAACAGGCTTAACATCCTTCGAAGCACAGATCATAATTATTATTATTTTCAAGGAAGAGAAGGCAATGAATTGAGGTCGAAGAAGAAAACTGGAGAGGGGGTCGCGATTTGCAGCCATGTGAGGAGAAGTTGGCTGGATGTGAAAGTTCAAGAATGTAGGGTTAGAATTTATAAAAGAGAAGAAGGGAAGAGAGCTGCTAAAATCGTCGAGATGAATTGAAAGACAAACTCACTTTCAATCAATATCCCCCTTGAAATTGACAAGCACCACCGATACCAGAAAACGAGAGATCACTTACCCCCAGCCACTAATCCCATTAATAAATCCTTGGATAAGACTGCCCTTAATTTTGAAACAAAGCGCAGCTGTGATTAACATTTCTTCTTAATCATTTTAAAGCATCTCTAATCTTTCCACACAACGAAAATGTATAGATTTGGACAATATACTCGACTAATATTTCGGGGGCTATTTATTAACCAAATTTTGGAGACAGCAAAGCCTGCAAACTGCATTCGAGGCAGCTAGCTATCGGGGTGCATGACATTGACATCCCAACCCCACGTTAGTACAAAGCAATATCAGAATCTATCAGCATTTAGTTATCAGGTTAAAAGAGTGGAAGGGAAACGAGCAATTTTACACACCCCATGTGAGAGTGTGGCCCTAACCTATTCATGTCCACCTGAAAGAAACTGCAGAATGAGACAAAGGACTCACCTCAATATACTTTATTCACATGAGAGAACATTTTTTTTTATAACCATATGTACAAGTCAACTTACACATATCACAAATAATTTTCAAACCTAATGAATATTCTGCAGTTACAATGAGCAGATAAGACACCACATGATAATAAGCGTGCATAGAAAAGCTCGAACCCTAGTGCAAAGAAAGGAAACATGTTCCCTTTCTCTGCTAGGTCAAGACCTCACCTGCGATAACAATATTTTATCTACCCACTATATTTTTCCCCCAGAAATATTGTTCTTATATGTTCTATAATCTAATGGACACAAGATAAGGTGACGGTGAAAGCGCACAACTTTTGCACCCCACTTAAGCAAATGCGATTCTTAGGGTGTGTTTAGTATTGTTTTTGCTCTTGTGGTTGAGATTTTAAAAAAGCAGTTTCATGAAAAACATTTTTAGTTGTAGTTCATAATTGAAATTGATGTGTTTGGTTAAAACTGTGGTTGAGTTTGAGGTTGATAAAAAATAGTTTCGTGTGTTTGGTTATCATGCTTTTCATATTGCTGTCAACTTGTGAAATTACTTTAAAAGACACACACATATATTGTTTTTTAAATATTGTAGATTAATAACCATAACAATAAAATATAATTAATAATTCAAGTAAATTAGATATTTGTTTTTATTCTCTCATCAAACCACTAGTAATTTCATCACGAACTAAATCGATACGTAAATATCTCTGCGATCTCTTGCTATTTGATCGAGTGACACAGTTGAAAACACAAAAGAATACGACCAACGTCAATATTCTTTATAATATTCTGGGATTCCAAGAAACAAGAGAAACTCTCAAGGATTGAAATTTTATTGAATAATTCAGTACCTGGACAGAAGGCTTACAATGATATTTAAAGCGAAAACCCTAGCCCTAATCCTTGTTGGACAAGAAACAGGATAATTATTAAAAATTACCAAAAATAAAAAAATTGAGATAATTGCATAAATTAAAACTGCTAGAAATCTTGAGCAAGCTAGAATTGATGGAAGTCGATTCAGACCTGGAAATCAAGAGTTATGGCTAAAACAAAACTTTTCTAAAATGGTAAAAACAATGATTTCGGGGCCTAAACGATAGAATTCAGCCAAAGATGGATATGCATCAACAAAAAAAACTTTGAATATTGACAGTCACGCTGAAACGCATTAGCTGGGTAAGTTTCCCATCATTCTGACATCAACGTCCGGACTGCTGTAAAATTCAGGGCCTCTATCTACATATTTTTTTATTTTATTTTTTAAAATAAAAAACAAAATCGAACAGGGTCTGACCCAACTAAATGAGTCGGCCTAGACAAGTTGGGCCAAAAGACCCAACTCTGCTAGACTTGGGCTCGGCTGAAAGGAGGCTCAGCCCAGGTCCACCATATAATTACCCGTTGAGTGAAATGGTGCATTGCATTGTTCATGTCTTCTTAAAACATGAACAGTAGCATCCGGATGACGGTGACGAGAGGCTCAACGGCCAATGCTGATGGGTAGAGAAGGTTGAGGTGGTTCTTCCTGTGATGATGATGTCGTAAATGGTGGACTATGGTGGCCGAAGGCAGCGTTGGAAGGTTGTTGTTGCTGTTCAACGACGTTGTGGGAGAAGACTGGACGGTGCAAGTGCTAAAGTGAAGAGAAGAGGTCGATTATGTCGAAGGAGCAGCTGATGGTGCTCGCCGATGATTGCTGAGGAGAGAGAGTTGCATCCATGGCTATTTAGAAAGAGAAAGTTACAAGAGAGAGAGAGAGAGAGCTTCTAGTGATCCTATCATCGCCAAAGTTGGTTATTGGTCAGTGATTGTGTCATTGTCTTCTTTCTCTCATCTCTGGTTGTGCCATTGTCTTCTTCTTCGTGGTCATTTGGTGGTGAAGCAATCACTGTAATGGCTTCACGCATGTAGATTAAAATGTAAGAGTCATGAATCTTCTACTTCTTAAGAAAAGCAATTTTAATCAATTTTTATTGTGAGATTCATAACAATTTAATCTGTTTTTTATCATTACCAAACACTACAAAACTACTTTTTGCTCGAAACTCAGGTTCAATCACATTACCAAACAGACACTTATGCTTTTAGGGACTGTCTGCCTTCGTGTCTAGTGGTTATACTTCAGCTACAGATCTTATTAACTTCTTGGGGTTTGTTTCTGTACACATAGTGACATAAGAAGTAGCATCTTTCTTCCATAGACTTAATTTCTATTTCTCTTCACCTCATACTAAAAGGAGGGTAAAACAAAATAAAGAAAAAGACTTAGATTACAAATAAGGGATGAACCACTGGACTTTCGTTTGTTCTGCAATGCAATTGTTGAGTGGTCCGGCACATGGTAAACCCACATGGATACCCGCAGACAGGGTACATGGTGAGAAAAGAGGGAGACCCCACTCCCTTGTCGGTTCATCTGTTCTTTTATGTATTCGTTGTAAGTAGTATGTTTTGACGACGATGGTGATCTTGCTGAGATCCTTTTCTTTGTTTTGAGTATAGATTTTTGGCAAATACAGGTAAAGGATTTCTTTTAACATCTGTATGTGCTTCCAATATATCTGCAAAAGATTTAAAAAACGAAGTCCAATGTTATAAAGGAATCCAGTTAGACAGAAAGCTGTGAAATTGAATGGATTGTACATGCCTATAATTTTCATTACACATTTTGCTGATCTCTCACCCTAAAAAATTGTCAAATCTCCCCATTGCTGGCCACGCTCACTTTTGCCACCTATATGTCAGCGGTTCCAGGCTCAGATGACAAACTGAAAAGCGCAGAGAATTGATTAACTATCTTCCTTTGATAGAGGACATAAAAGTGAATGTGTTTTTATGTATTTACCTGGGCATTTGGAGAACACATGATTTCAGAGATGTCAGAGAAGATGTGTCAGTGCTTGTGGTATTTTCATCAAGCTCCACGGAAGCTGCGGAGAAGACAGCGAGATGATCTGCAGCTGATTTCTTAGGAGAAGCAAAGAGATTGTCTGGGAGAATATGCTCCAAACTGCTCATGATGCAACATAAAGTTATGGAACATAAAGGAGAGGCAACAGTAATGGTGAATAGAATGAAAAAAGAGATACTACAGTGAAAAAAAGAAAAATAAAGTAGAACATATAAAAATATTATCAAATTGTAAATGCGCTTACTTTTCATGGAGATAGTTTTCTTCATTGTTGGACTTCTCCTCTTTATCTCTATTATTGCCATTGCCATCATTGTGATCGCAAGCTAGACTCCCTTCCTTATCAACATCTGAAACAGCATTTTGGGCAACTGTAGCATCAGGGTTTCCACCATTACCTGCAGCAAGACAGTGGATGTTACCTTTATTGCAATCCAAAATCACGAGCCAAAATGTACGAGCTGATAACAATTAAGGATTAATTAACAAACCTCGAGGAACATCTTGATCAATTTCATGGACAGGAGAAAAGAGAGTTTCATTGTTGGGACAGTGAAGGATAGGTGGTGAAGGAATGGGAGGCCCAGTTAAAAAACCATGAAGGTATCGATGTTGATGTTGATGTTGATGTTGACGACTGTTATTTTTCAAGTCTAGAAGCTGCAGATTCAATAGCCTTCTCCCTTGGAGTTCAATAGCTTGCTTTATATCAGCCTCTTCCTTTAATTTCCTTCTCAACATCTCTTGGGTATTGTCAAACATTCTAGCTCCTCCTGGAGACCAAAAACAATTCTTCACTAAAAACCGTAACAATTTTAGATTATAGAATTAATATTTTGACTTGTTAACTTACCAAGATGGAGATCAAGTGGCTCACTCGAATTGATCCTGGATGGGCTTGGACAAGCTGAATACTCTTCCCTCTCAATCTGTTGCCGTTGATGATGCTTTCTGAAATGGTTAAATGAAGAACACAACTATCACTAAGCGATCCAAAGTAACTAAACGCAAATATTGTCAAGATGAATGGCATAAGCTATACTTGTCTGGGACTCTTCCCTTCTCCTTGTAAGGCTTAACAAGCACACGGGAATCACATACAAAATGCGGGTTCCCTTTTGCCAATATAAGCTTCACTGTCTCTGCAAACACAAATGCAACAAATCCAAACATTCTCTTCTGCTGGCATGGGATCCTCACATCTTGTACTGGTCCGTAAATGCTTCAAAAACACACCAGCAAACAAGCTATTTTCAACAAATTGTTCAAGATGAAAATTTTATCTGTGGAAAAAGGGAAAAAAACTGACCTGAAATAATTTGAAACGTCTTCTTCTCTAAACGTACTATCAGCTGGAAATGTCAAATAGATCTGTCTTGAACTTGGGCTCGTTGCCCCTCCCAATCCAATTTGCGAAAAATCATTACTTTCAGGCCGGATTCTTCCAGACATGCGAAGTTCACCCCCTATCATCAATGCAGCTACCGCAGCTGATCTAAAACAGCAAATTGGAGCTACCACAATTAAAAACCCAATTTCCAAAAATCGCCCCACCACTTTTCGAAAATAGTAATTCGGAGAGCAAAGTAACAGTGCAAGCAAAAACTAAAAAAGGTTTTCAAGTCTCGACTCCATGTGCAATGCATGTACCTTTGGCTGTCATTTTGTTGTTGATGAAGGAAGTCCAAACTTTTATTGTGATGTAAGAAATTAGCTCCAGCCATGAACTGGGAGGCTGCTGCTAGCTTCTTTTGCTGGGCAGCAGCCTTTGACCTAAGTATCTGTAGACACTGTTCAAACTCGTAGAGTTCACCTGGTGAACCAACAATGGCAGCACTATCAGCCGAATTTCCATGAACAAACCTGCAACCTGAACCATTTTCGCAAAACCCTCTAGAAAAATATAAGCAAGGCTTCCAGCCAAACCCGGAGCTTGAATCTTCCGAACCAACACACGTGTCTGGTACTGAAAAACTTCGCTTGTGCAAACCATTATCGCCATATTCAGTTGGACTTCTGGCGAACTCTACCCTTGGATCAAATAAATCATCTTTCCTTGAATCATTGAGAAAGGAAAAGCGATCCTGGAGTTCATACTCGTCAACCAGATCACTGGCACTACTACTGCTATTGCTGTAAGGAAACGCATTAGATAACGAGACAGTGGGCTGAAAAGGTGTTGAACTAACATTGATATTACTGGCTCCGTTAACAACACCGGCATAAGAGAGTGGAGAAATGGGGTCGGGACTCGAAAAAGGCCAAGAATTTGTAGAGGGAGATGAAGGGTTTGTGATGTCAAAGCCATTGTTGGTTGTGATTCTTGAAGAGGGGATGGACAAGGAACTGGGTCTAGAGGAAGGAATAAAAGGTGAAGAAGAGGTTTTGTTAGTGGGAAATCCCAGTTGGGTTTTGGCATGGAGAATGAGATTGTGCAAAAGGGTCTCTGGTCCGAAGGCTAAACGTACCATCTCTTTCTCTCCATAGTCTTGCAAGAGAAGGTAGCCCATGATTTTTGAGGCATTTTCAGGTTCCAAGTTTTGGATCCGTGAAAACACCATATTAGCAGCTTCATATGAATCCATGGTGATTGAAAACCCAAGATAAAAACATAGCACTAAAACTTCACCTTTCTATAGCAGGAAAGTAGATAGATATGCTGAGGTGTTTGGGAATAAGGTGTGGTCGGTGAAGTAAGGGTAGGTTCTTTTAGGTATAATAATTTTACAGCACAGTCACAACTCACAACTCACTAAAAATTAAAAATATTTTTTTATTCCATAGAAGAAGAAGAAAAATTGATCGCATCCCATCGTCAGAAGAGAAAGGAACCTTTGTTGAGAAGGGAAATGAGAAAGTGAAAGGGCTTTGTTTTTTTAGAGGAACCATCTTGAAGATGTAAAAAGGAGGAGACGCTATTAATATTATAAGAGCCGGGGGAATTTTTTTTCTCAAACATGAGTTTTTTTTTAATATATATATATATATATATATATATATATGTAAGTGTATATATTATTATTTATGTTTTATTAATATTATGATATTAAAAATAAGTTTTAAACATATATAAACTATTAATTTATTTTAAGTGACCGTTTGGTATTGCAGTGCAAACTACGTTTTAAGGGGAAACAATTTTACCATTGTTTGGTTATGATTTTACCACAATTTCAATTATCATGGAACCCACCAAAAAAACTATCGAACCACCGTTTACAAGAAGCATAATTTCAAAGTTTTTGCCTACGTTTCATTTCAAACCTTTGCATGCGTTTCATTTTTCGAAGCTTCTTCATGCTTGAGCTAAATAGAAATACACATAAACAATGAGTCATTGGCCACACAGGTCAACCGTCAACCAGAACACAATCGGTCTCTCTCTCTACAGTCTATCGACAGTCTCTCGTCCTCCACAGTCAGCAATAACTCTCTTTCTCCCTCTCCCCACAGTCTGGGACAGCTCCCAGAGAGCACCACCATCCCCCTCGGCATCGATAGCTTCTTTTCCATGTCAAAAATCCCGTCGTAACCTCTAGCGACAGCAGCATGCCTTGGCGTAGAAGCGGCGGCGACGACGACAAGCTTCCGACTCTCCTCCTAGCCACCACAGACCACCATTTTTTACGCTACCACTATAGAAAGAATCACCCCGGCCTTCTCTACCCGGCGACATCAGCAGGTGAGCCTCTCGTCACTGGCAACCGACCACTCTATCATTGTTCACGTATTACATGAACAGTACAGAGTCAATTAATTCACTCTTCACTGATCACGCAATACATGAATATTGCAGCACACCATTTTCTCTTATGTTTTTAAATCTTGGGTTGGGTTAGACCTGCTTTCGGCCCAACCCAAGTCCAGCAGAGTTGGGCCTTTTGGGCCCAACTTGGATGGACCAGTTTTATTTAGTTGGTTAGGCCCAATCCTATTTAAAAAAACATATTTAAAAAAAAATATGTAGTTAGAGATCAGTCCTGATGAAAAGAAAAGGCATGTGACTTCATATAACTCCACAACCCTGTTGTTTTTTGATTGATTATAGATCAGAAACTTGCAACTGAATTTGGTATTGGAACTATATCTCTATAACATGTAGATAGAAATCTTAAAACTCAGTATGGATCTTAGATGTTGTTACTAATGATATTTTACTAGATGTTGTTCTTCGATCAAATAGCAAGGGATTACAAAGGCATTCACGTATCGATTTAGTTCGTGATGAAATTGCAAGTAGTTTGATGGGAGAATAAAAACAAATATTTAATTTACTTGAATTATTAATTATATTTTATTGTTATGATTATTAATCTACAATATTTAAAAAATAATATGTGTGTGTGTCCTTTAGAGTAATTTTATAAGTTGATAACAATATGAAAAGTATGGCAACCAAACACATAAAACTGTTTTTCATTAAATTTCAATCTCAACCACAGTTTTAACTAAACACTTCAATTTCAATTATGAATCGTAGCTAAAAGTATTTTTTATGAAACTGTTTTTTTTTTAACTTTAACCACAACAACAACCACAATACCAAACATACCCTTAAAGTATTTCAAATTTTAGGGACTTGCTAACAAGGTGGTGTCACCAATTTCATTCAAATGGCGTGTGCGACATCAAAACAACACTTTCCATGGCAAGTTTGATACACTTCACCATGCTTATCATGGTGATGAAGTGTGTTTTAGCATCTGGCATGTGGTGAAGCTCCGATCATAAGTGTCCCTCCCTTTCTTTTTTCCTCTCTTTTCTTTTATAAAAACATGTCGACTATTGTAAAAAAAATGATTATTTGTTTGATATGTTAAATTAGATCCTTATTCTTTTAATTAAAATTTATTTAATCTTCAATAAGTTGTCGAGTTATTTTTTTAATATCATCATTTTACACTTGATTTTATATGTCAAACTTGATCTTTATTATTTTAATTGTGATGTATCTTGCCTTGAATCCTTTATTTAATTAATCTATATTTCAATTTTATCCATTGACATTTGATTATCATATAAGAAATGATCTTTATCCATTTGATTGATATTTTTAGTTTCTCTAATTGTGTTTTTATTGAAATAATTTTTTTAATTTCATTCCTTGTGATTTTATTTTATTTTATTTTATTTACGTGTCATGTTTTGTTCTCTTTGCTTTCAAATATATATATTTTAATCAGTTTTTAAAAAAAGAATTTTTTTTCCAAGTTTATCACTAAT
The DNA here is from genome assembly GCA_025169955.1 of Salix arbutifolia. Taxonomy (NCBI): domain Eukaryota; kingdom Viridiplantae; phylum Streptophyta; class Magnoliopsida; order Malpighiales; family Salicaceae; genus Salix; species Salix arbutifolia. The sequence continues at coordinate 12,692,638 of CM045917.1, read as the reverse complement.
TATTTTGGTTTGTTGGGAATTTTACATTGTTTTTTTAGTTTGCCTTTTATATCAACCTCATGATTTGTGTCACAAGTTCTGAAGGTTGAACTAGGTTGGGTCTAGTCATTTTTAATTATTTTGTTATCCCTCAACATTTATTTCCACTTGATTTTTATCCAATTTTGATTCATATGTTTTTATTACTTTTTCTATCCCTTTCTTATTTATTTATCTTCCAATTTAGCCTCCCAATTATTTGCTTTGATTTTGTTTTTTTATACCAAGTTTTATCTGCATTATATGGATTATAAATTGTTTTATGGTTGGATATTTCACTTTGTATTTTTTTTTCATATGGTTGTCTTCCAACATGAAAATCCTTTTATTTTTTAATTTTTAAAACTTATCATTAGATATTTTTTTATCGAGTCCTTAGCTTCATTGTTTGTTGCATTTTTATTTTTGTTGAGTTATTTTGATTTCATATATTGGTAATAGGTTAGTTAATTAACCATGGTTACCTTGTATTTGATTTTTCATTTTTTTATGAAATTGATTTTTTTTGTTACAATTTCATACTTTGACGTTAAATTATTGGCCCTTGAGCTTTGTGATTTTTTACTTTTTTATGTTGGGTTATCTCGGGTGCATGTTAGACAAGTTAAATTTGGTTGACTTGCATTCTCTTTGTTAATGTTTTTTTATTAAATTTTGGTTATTTTTGCTAGGTCCTTTTTTGAAAGTTTTTTTTTTAAATTTTGATCCCACATCATGCATGACGAGTTTATAGAGCTAACCCGTGTTAACTTGTTTTTTTATATATAGTTTCATTATTTTGCATTGAATTATTTGTCTATGATATTTGTTATTTTCTTGCTTTCTTTTCTCCGTTATCTTAAGAGTAGGGTGGTCAAGTTAATCGTGGTAAACTTGTATTTTTCTTTAGGAATATTTTTTATATTTAATCTGGGTCTTTTTTTATGTTTATTGTTTTTATCTTATAATATCACGAGTGACAAGTTAGTTTAACTAACTAGGGTTGACTCAATTTTTTTCTTCAATTATTCTATGATTTGTTTTTTCATTTATATTATTTTGATAGGGGGTTGGTAAAGTTAACTCTAGTTGACTTGATGATATTTTAATATTTTTATATTGAATTTTTTTTTTTACTATTTTGTTTTGAAATTATTTTTTTATCCCAATCATATATCACAAACATAATTTTTTCAAGTTATTTTAAGTTGACTCTAGTTTTTTTTTTTTTACTTTTCATTTTTTTTTATCTTGGCTAATTGGATCCTGATGTTTTTGAATTATTGTTACCAAAATATATTTTTTAGCCTTTAAATAAAAAAGTATAGCTCGAGGCAGTGTAGTAATTATTAAAAAAACATGAGTGAAAAATGAAAGGTCATCTAAAAATCTGCATTTTGTACGGTAAAGGTCACATGCATTATCAAGAAATTTCATTTATTGATTTTATTTTGAATAAACAATATAACTGTTTGATGTTTTTGCAAGGAGACAAAAGGGCAGCAACTATTTGTGTCTGGTCTCTGTGTTCGCGAGGACACGCGCCTGAAACATAGCACGTGAATACAAGTCCCATGAAATAGTGCACGTTCGCTTCCTTTCTATCCCGTTTTACACTTTAATTCAAAAATATTTTTGAAAAACTTTAATTATTTTTTATTTTAAATTAGAAAAAAATAATATTTTTATATTATTTTCAAGTGATAATATAAAAAATAATAATTAAAAAAATAAAAAATATATATTTTTAATGTATTTATAAATAAAAAATACTTTTTAAAAAAATTAATTCTTACAAAAGTCTCCCTTCCCGACCGCGCCATTACTCCCCCAGATCTCACCCATTGATCTCTTGATCGTACAGTTCACATGTCTCAGCCTAAAGGTGAGCATTTTTGGTTCGGTTTGGTTTTTATAAAAAAAAAATAACCAAAACAAAAATTTTATTTAAAAAAAATAAATCGAAATCGAACCAAACGTAGTAAAAACCGATCATTTTCGGTTCGGTTTTTATGATTAAAAAATTGAAAAAACCGAATTTGATTTTTGGGCCATCTGATGGGCTTTCCGATAGGCTTTCCAGTGGACTTTCCGATTAAAGAGAAAAAACCATCGCAAGAACAGTGAAAATGCAAATGCAAGATAATGCAACAATTTGCATCAAACAATATCAACTCTTTTGATATATTATATCTTCACAAGGACCATAACTACTGCAACTTCTCTTATAGCACCGAAGAAAAATAAGAAAACAAAGGAACAGAACAAAACATCAAACACCTTGGGTACAAAGCAAATAATCAATCTAAAGACTTATAAACAATGGCTGGAGTTGCTCCATACTCCTCCTCCTCATCTTCTTCCTTGAAAATATTGAAGAGAAAAGAAGTGGATGAAGTCAGTGATGATTTCTCTGATTTCTCCCTTTCCACTCCTGCTCGCACGATACGAAGTGGCAGATCTGGGGCGCCTTCCAGCCGAGGGAGGGAGAGAGGGAGAGGGCGTGACTCGCTGCCATAGAGGGAGACTGGGAGAGGGGCTGGCTGGGAGAGGGAGAGGGAGAGGGAGAGGGTTAGGGTTAGGAAAGAAATGAGAGAAAAGAAAGTGTGATTTTAATTTATATTAACGTTTTTAACCGAACCGATTAAGTTAAATTCGGTTTTTGCCTTACAAAACCGAGACCGAATCGAACTAGGTATTTTTCAGAATTTTTAAATCGGTTTAATTGGTTTTTTTTTTCCGGTTCGATTTTTTCTGTTATTCCGGTTTTTTCGATTTAATCGGTTGACCGATTTTTTTGCTCACCCCTATCTCTGCCTCACGTAGTTCGTTCTTTGTTGTGAAAGATATTTTAGTTTTATTAAAATAATATATATATATTTTTTAAAAATAATTTTTAATATTAGTATATGAAAATAATCTAAAAATATTAAATAAATTTAATTTAAATAAAAATAAAATATTTTCAAAATTTCATCCCCCCCCCCCCCCCCCAAATACACTGTAAAACACCTCCTAAATGTTGCATTATATCCATATAGAGTTTAGTATTAGAGAGGCTTCCTGAGTGAACTATAAATCATTTCATTTCAGTTTTTTTAAAATTATTTTTGGTATTAATAAAATACTAAAAAAAGTAATTTAAAATAAAAAATAAAAAATTTAACATTTTTTATAAAAACATATTTAAAATGCAATCTAAAACACTCGAAATGCAATTGAAAATACAAGGCAATGATCATGTCACGGGCACGGGCACCAAGAAGCAGTGATGCCTCTTGCTATAGTTTAGCACGATCTTAGAATTTTTCTCTTCTGCAAGAGAAAAACAAGAAATTATGAACAGAAAAGCTAAAATGCAGCTGCTAAGTAAAATATTACTTACGTGTGGTTTTGAATGGCAGGGATGATCCGAGGATGGAAGAAGCTTCGATATCACTTGGCTTTACTTGATTCATTCAGTCTTGTAATTTTAAGCTTGTAGGTAGGTTATAACAGAAGAAAGAAAAATGACATCGCAGGGACCAATAAATAAATTGTGCAAACTATAGGTATTAAGTTGTAATTAACTTAATCGATAAAACGGCGCATTTCATTGATAAGAAAGGAACACCCAAACCCTTGATATAAACACCCTAACACCGACGAGGAATAATAATAATAATAATAAAAATTCACAAAATTGTAGAGAAAACAGAGCAAACCTAACCTCACGATTTCCTGAGAGAGAAGCGACTCGATAATAATGGCAAACACGGAGGCCGAAGCGGTGGATTTTGAACCAGAGGACGATGATTTGATGGATGAGGAGGGTGCCGCCGACGTCGACGCCTCCTCCTCACCTCGTGCTCCACTCCCTAAGTTAAAGTCAGCTATTACAGGAGGCAGCGCGACTTCTTCACTCTCCGCTCCTAAAAAGACTAAAGGCCGTGGCTTTAGAGAAGAGGTTGATGCCGAGAGACAGAGCCGCCTCTCCGGTCGTGGATTTGATTCCCTTGGTTCTGATGGCGGGCCTGGCCCCCAGCGATGTCAGTGAAATCTAAACCCTTGATACTTTTTACTTGCTGTTTAAATTCTAGGGTTTCAGAATTGTTTGCAAATGTTTTTGAAAAGGTAGGGTCTTGAATGGTTCTAGTGAATTTTGAGGATGTTAACTGTAAATTGATGTGCCTGATCGTTTCTTCTTCTTCTTCTGGTTATATTTAAATGTCAGACTGAGTGTTCTCTTTTTGTTTGAACATGTGATGCCATTAAACGAAAAGGAAAAATTGTGAAACCCCCCCACTCATTTTTGTTTGAAATTATGGGAATATGACTTTGAGAGTAATTAACCCTATGGATTGCTTGATGCAAGGATGCCTTGGAGTTCTCCACTTGCATCCACTAATAAGCTAGCTCTAAAATAGGTAGAAAACATTCCACATTGTGCTAAGAATGCTGTTCCTCCTTGGGGATTCTCCTAAACTATATTTTTTTTCATTTTATTTTATTGTTGGAGTAGTAATTAATCAGATCTGCCCATTATTATTTAAATAGCAGTACCCTTTTATTCCTAATCATTTCATATAGCGATTTGTGAATAATTCTGATGATTTGAAAGTACTGATTGTATGATCAGATAATGTTTTGTTGTTGCTAGCTGATATCTCTTGTCATTTGTTTAAAAAATTAGTTTCCCCTTGTTCTGAAACTTGTGATGAATGGTAAATGTTCCATCTATTTACAGCTGTTGAAGGATGGATAATCTTGGTGAGCGGAGTGCATGAGGAAGCACAAGATGATCATCTGCAAGAAGCTTTCGGTGAATTTGGGGAAATAAAAAATTTGCATTTGAATCTTGATCGCCGCACTGGTTTTGTTAAGGTAATAAAAAATTTTCCTCTTCTTTTGAATCTTATTTCCAGTTGGTTTGTTCTTTTGTTATGTTGGGTGTCCATATTAGTGAAAACCATTGTTAAATTGAATTCAAAACACAAAGATCAATTTTACTACAAGCTCCTTGCCTTGCTGACTTTTGGTTTGAAGCATTTGTTCTGAACTATTTCATATTTCAATTGGAACCCAAATCAGAGCAAATCTGATTGATTCAAGATTAGCACAAAGCAATCTCACTGGACCAGTTGCTCTTTGCATGAAAAGTGTGTATGGTGCTGGGGTTTTTGGCTAGGAACTGAGACAGTAGTGGTTTTGATAATTTTTCACTACCTTTTCCTGTTTTAACTGATGGTTCATCATGTGTGTGAACTTTATTAAATATAATTGCTCACAGAGGAGAGAAATTGAGTGCTGCTGTTTAGGATTCTGGGTGGCATTGGTTGCTCTGCTGTTGTGTTGGATATGATAGTGCATGTGTACACAAATTGGTTGCATAATTTGATGCAAAGGAAGTTGTTAAAATATTAGTTCCAAGTTTTGAAATGAGATGATGTTTAATGAAATAATTTGCAGGTCAAATTTTAGCCAGAACTAGTTTCTATTCTAAGGAAATTCCGCTTCATAGTGGTAGTCAATTTCAATATTTGTAAAATACACATGTTCCATCCAAAATAAAGGATCGTAACATTCAACATACATGGAGTGACATGTAATTATGTTTGTTAAGTAGCATGCTGTTGATTCAATTGGATTTGATGTGGTCAAACTCAGTGCTATATTATTTTCCTGTTTTCCTCTAAAAATTTCATTTCTTGATTACTGAGATTATTTCATGCTGTTATATTGATCATGGAAATTAACAATAACATTTGACCGTTGTCTTCATTGAAAAATTCCGAAACAAATATTCTTTCATTAAGTTGACACGGTTTTTATTTTTATTTTCCAAGGGCTACGCGCTGATAGAATACGAGAAGTTTGAGCAAGCAGAGAATGCAATAGCTTCTATGAATGGGGGAACATTGCTTGAACAGATTATCTATGTTGATTGGGCCTTCAGCAATGGCCCTAGCAATGGAGCCTTAAGAAGAAAGAACATGAGGTCTGTCTATATGCCTTGCTTTTGCAAGCTGAAAATGATATATTATTAGAGAGAGAAGATGTTAGTGAAATTACATGTCCTGAAATTATCTATGCTTCTCTGAATTTTTCTTAAAAATACAATATCTGCGATCTTTTAGCTCAGTAAATTGCATGTTGATGTTTTAAATTATGTCTCAACCTGCCTGCAGTCTGTAAAAGGAAAAAACAATGGCTAGTAATGATAGATTTCTAGGATTTGCATGGCCTGACTGAACCCAAACTTGCAAACTCAAGGTGCTGTTATATTTAGTGAAAGAAAGCAAAACATAGTCTTCAGTCAGAGCAAGCTTTATCGAGTGATCTTAGATAACATGGTGAAATTCACTCTGCTTCTAATGACATTGAGTCAAGCTCAGACTGGGGGCAAATTGAAAATGGAAGAGTTGGCTTTGACGTGGACTTTCTTATGAATAGTCCAGGTGTTTTTAAGAGGCTATATAAGCTTCAGCTGGTATCTTCCTGTTATTATTTCTTATGACTCAGTTTAATTGAGAATTGGGGTTACAGTGAGCACGGGACATGATTGAGCACAACTTCACAAGTACCTGCCTATGCATGATTTTGTGGCATGCCTATTTATAAAGGAACTGTCCATTACTAATCCATGACTCCCAGGCCAATTATAAATATATGATAGCATCTTCCCGAGGCTAGATCATGATGCTGTCCTCTGACTGTATATGAGTCACTTCAAATCTTGAGTTAGATCTGGTCTGGCTTATCTGATATTTCTCTAGCTGTGTCAGCTGGGAATATAACTTGTTGCCTTTTAAATTTTTGCAGACCTGGACGAATGAATCGCTCAAGGAGTCCTAGGAGGAGATATTAATGGGTGGTGATTTCCATTACAAAGGTGTATGAGTTTTCATTGAGGTGTTTGATACCGTATTTCTCATTGAAGATTGTGGTTGGTTCTTGTCTACAATGGGTTTATGATTTGGTCATCTGTTTGTTGGAATCCCTCAAGTTTTTCCTGTTTTGTTGAATGCTGCTTGGGCTCTGATTAACGCTTAACTTTTAAGTTTAGTAAACTTTGTATTTGGCGCTGATTTTGTACTAATCTTTAAGTTTAGTAATCTGGTCTATTTGGTCACTTGAGATACGTATTTTTTTTTCAGAACCGAAAGATTTCATGAGGCGCGTAAAGTTCAATGTAGAACTTCTCTCATGTGGCTATTTTAGTTACTTTATTTGGCTTTTCAATTCATAGAATTTTTGCAGTATTTGAATACCGGCTGGGTTCCATATAGCAAATGGTGTTCAGATCCTGCCAAGGGAGACAAAAGCAGAATGGATCTGCTTCCCAGGAGAGGAGTGCCAACATTCATACGAGCTATAACAGTAGTACATATTAAATATTATCTTACACATTCAAAAAACAAAAGCAAAAAACAAAAAAAGTAAAATAAAAAACTACAATAGATTGTTAAGAGTAACATCAGCATAACCTATGATGGATATAAAAAACTAATAATGACTCAGAAAGTAAAATAACATCAAAGATTGAAACTATAAGCTCATTGACCAGAACATGATTATGAAGCCAGATTGATTTTCTCGATCGATTCTAGACATACTCTAAATTGATAGGTCCATCGGTGGACCAAAATCCAACCAGTGGACCAATTTTGACAAACAAATAAAGTAGTTGATTGAGATTATGATTTGCCAGTCTTCAACAGAACCTAAAACAAAACATTCAGTACAAAAACCCATAATTCATACAACATATCAAACCCATTTCGAGTAGAACTAACACCTTAAACATCAATATCATAGATAATCAAATCTTAATAAAACCATAACACTTCCTTAATCCTTCCATGAACAATCTCCTCATAGCAAAATAACAAAAGAGAAAGTCACCTGTTTCTCTAACCCTTATCTAACCCAAAAGCTCAAGTTTCAGAGCTGAAATCTCTGGATATTGGGATGAGAGTCACAACAAGGAGGTTACTTTAGGTTTGGTTTGAGATGGATCTTGGGCTTAGGTTGGGCGAAGAATATGGTTTTTTTTTTTTACCAAAATGACTTTAGAAGCAGAAAAAATCTCAGTAGAATCTTAGGTTGTTTACAGTTGCTATTGTAAAGGTTATCTTTTATTCTATGAAATAGAAAGTTAGATATGAATGAAGAATATCTTTAAATTTTGTTATTTTCTTATTTTATAGATAAGCTTTTTGAGATTCAATAAAATTAATGTTATGTAACATCATTCCTTTGAATGGTTGTTATCTATTTAATATAAACAACAAAATTGGTATCAGAGCTGATTTTCCTGAGGGACTTGTAAGGTTGAGAGATTCAAAACACAAACCTTCAAACACTTGTGAGATTGAGAGAACCTAAAACACAACCTTCAAATACTTATCATCCAAATACAACACATCCAATATGAACTCAAAAATGCCATTTACTACAGTTGCATCTCTAGTATTCAATAGCATAAATTATCAGGTTTGGGCTGTCAGAATGGAAACCTATCTTGAAGCTAATGATCTATGGGAAGCAGTTGAACAAGTATATGAAGTTCCAATCTTATCAGACAATCCTATTGTCGTATAAATCAAAAATCATAGAGAGAAGAAACAGAGAGCATCGAAAGCAAAAACAACTCTATTTGTCGCATTTTCACCTACCATTTCTTACAAAGTAATGACTCTAAAGACAACAAAGGAAATCTAGGATTTTCTGAAAGGAGAATACGAAGGAAATGAGAAAATCAAAGGGATGTAGATGCTGAACTTAATCAGAGAGTTTGAGTTACAAAAGATGAAAGAATCAGAAACAATAAAGAAATATTCTAACAAACTCCCCAGTATTGTTAACAATGCAAGACTCCTTGGCACTGATTTTTCTAATTCTATAATTGTTCAAAAAATTCTAGTAACAATTGCAGAGAAGTTTGAGACAACAATCTCATCTTTAGAAAACTCTATAGATTTTTCAAACATTACCTTGGTAGAATTGCTGAATGCACTGCAAGTATAAGAGCAAAGAAGGCTGATTAGGTAAGAGAGAAATACAGAAGGTGCATTCCTTTTCAAATCCAAAAACAATCATGGTGGTAAGAACAAGAAAAAATAAAACAAGTTTGGAGGTCTTGCATTCCACACCAAAAATAATAAGACCAACAATACTCAAAACTTTCCTCTATGCCCTAACTGCAAAAAAAAAATAATCATCCTCATAAAAAATGCTAGTGGAGACCTGATGCACAATGTTTTAAGTGTGGTTAATTAGGACACATGGAAAAGATATGCAAGACTCACAACAACAAACATAAGCCAAGGTTGCTGATGATCAACATCAGGAGGAGCATTTGTTTGTGGTATCATGTTTAGCCATAAACAAATTCATAGAAAACTGGCTCATAAATAGTGGTTGTACATATCATATGACTCATGATGGAAAACTCTTCATAGAGCTTGATAGAAATATCATTTTCAAAGTCAAGATTGGAAATGGAACTCATCTAAAATTAGAAGGAAAAGGAACAGTTGCCTTTGAAACTCAAACAGGTTTAAAATTAATTTCAGGTGTACTATATGTTCCTAAAATTAATCAAAACTTGTTAAGTGTTTCTTAATTGTTAGACAAAGGTTATAATGTGTTATTTGAAGATAAAAGCTGTGTGATCAAAGATATTGAGGGCACAAAAGTTTTCAACATTCAAATGAAGGCACAAGTTTTGTACTGGACTTTAAAGAAGAACATGCTGCTATACACAAAGAAATCAATAATTCAATGTTTTGGCATGTTTTTTGTCAATATGGAAGGTTGTCAAGACTTCCATTTAAACAAAGCAAAGCCTAGAGAGCTACATATAAGTTGCAATTAATTCACATAGATGTTGGAGGATCGATGAGCACATCATCCATAAATGATAGTAAGTACTATGTTGTATTTATTGATGATTATTCCAAAATATGTTGGATTTACTTTATGAAATTCAAAGCTGAAGTTGCAGATATATTTTGTAAATTCAAAGCTTGGATTGAACTCAAAACAACTATAAAGTTCAGGTAATAAAATCCGATAATGAAATTGGATACACTTCTGAAAGATTTAAAAGATTTTGCGAAGATGCAAGCATTGAACATCAATTACCAACACCATATTCTCCACAACAAAATAGTGTTGTGGAAAGAAAAAACAGAACAATGATGGAGATGACGAGATGCTTACTTCATGATAAAGGGCTACCCAAGAAATTCTGGGTTGAGGCTGCAAATACATCAGTATTCTTGTTGAATAGATTACCAATAAAAGCTCTACAAACAAAAAAGACTCCATTTAGAGTCTGGTTTGGCTACAAACCAGAGCTAATTAATTTCAAGATATTTGTTTGTTTATGTTTCTCTCATATTTCTCAAAATAAGAGAGACAAACTAGATAAGAAGGTCGAAGGTGGGATTTTGGAGGTTACAGTGTTGTTAAAAAAGCCTAAGGAATCTACTTACCTAAGAGAAATAAAGTAATTATTAGCAGGGATGTTCAGTTTTTTGAATTTGATAGCTGGAATTTGAAGGATGGATAACAAAAGAAAAATCAAGATTAGAAGGATTAATAAATGATGGGTCTGTGAGAGGAACGACAACTCTTGTTGACATCAAAGATGCAATGTTGTTACAATTGAACCTATAAGTTATGAAGAAGCAACAATTGATAAAAAATGGTTAGATGTAACGAAGGAGGAGCTAAAGATGATTGAAAAGAATCAAACATGGGAATTGGTGGATAGATCTCAACACAAAAAAGCTATAGGTGTCAAATGGATTTTTAGAATCAAATTGAACTCTGATGGTTTTGTGAATAAATACAAGGCAAGGTTAGTTGTGAAGGGATATGATCATATGTTTGGAGTAGATTTTTCTGAAACATTCACTCTAGTGGCAAGGATGGATACAATAAGAATGCTGCTAGCATTGACTGCATAAAAAAGTTGGAATTTACATTAAATGGATGTCAAATCAGCTTTTTTACGTTGTTGCTTGGAGGAAGAAATATTTTTTGAACAACTTAAAGGTTTTTCTGTTGCAGGACAAGAAAATCAGGCATATCAATTAAAAAGACCTTATATGGCTTGAAGCAGGCTCCAAGAAGCTAGTACAATAGAATTGATACTTACTAGCAGAACTTAGGCTTTATAAGAAGTCTAAATAATTTTACTCTTTACATCAAAGGAGCTGAAGGAAAAATAATTATTGTATCTCTTTATATTGATGATTTGCTGATAATAGGAAGTTGCAAAGAGCAAATTGATAAGTTCAAAGAAGAAATGAAGTCTGTGTTTGAAATGACAGACCTTGGAGGGGTGACATTCTTTCTTAACATGCAAATATTTCAAAAACAAAATGAAATATTTCTGTGTCAACATAAATATGCAAGAGAAATTCTCAAGAAATTCAACATGGAACAATTCAAGCTAAATACAACACCAATGAATCAAAAGGATAAGTTCTACAAGGAAGATGAAGTTGGAAAAGTGGATGCAAAGCTATACCTAATAGATTGCCTAATGTATTTGACAACAACTAGACTAGACATCAAGAATGCTGTAAATTTATTATCTAGGTATAGGCATTATGCAAGTGAAATTCATTTTAAAGCAGCAAAGAGATTTCTTAGATATATAAAAGGCACAATTGATTATGGGATCAAATTCACTCAAGTTGGAGAATTCAACCTTCATGGCTACTCTAATAATGACTAGGCAAGAAACATTGATGACATGAGAAACACCTCTGGTTACTGCTTTAGCTTTGGTTCATGTGTTTTTTCATGGAGCTCAAAGAACAAGATATCATTACTCAATCAACGACAAAAGCTGAATATATTGCTGCTACTGCATCTGCCAACCAAGCAATTTGGATTAGGAAACTATTAACAGATTTGAATTTGAAGCCAAATAAAAGCACACAACTACTTGTGGACAACCAAGCTGCAATATCAATTTCAAACAATCCAATATTTCATGGCAGAACAAAACATTTCAAGATTAAATTTTTCTTTTTAAGAGAAATTCAACAAGAAGGAGAAGTGAAGCTGTTTTACTGCAAAATAGATGAACAACATATAGATATCTGAACAAAAGCACTTCCTAAGCTTAAGTTTGAGATTTGAGACAAAAGTTGGGAGTTTGTAGTTTCAAGGTCAAGGAGAAGAATTGTTGACCAAAGTGACTCTAGAAGCAAAATAAAAATCTCAGCAGAATCTGAGGTTGTTTAGAGTTGCTATTCTAATGGTTATCTTTTGTTCTATGCAACAGAAAGTTAGATATACATGGAGAAAATCTTGCAATTCTGTTATTTTCTTATTGTATAAATAAGCTTGTTGAGATTCAATTAAATTAGTGTTCTGTAGCATCATTTTTTTGAATGGTTGTTACCCATTTAATATAAACAACAGTTTTACATCATGATGAATGCTGGTGGAGGTACGTATACCAAGAAGAAGGAAGAAAGCCTCTAATGTAGCTTGCTCGTTTGGTTGTCAGAGTATCAGAATAACGAAATTACCAGATCCATTGGATACAATGTCAATGATATGATTATTATAATATCTATCCAGCTTTTTCACAGCTTTGCTTCCCTCACCATTGAATCCCCTCGCTGTACAACCAATCATGTTCCTGACGATTCTACTCTAATTCCACCTTGCTCTCCCACATCAAGCGAAGAAAGGTATGGTAATTTAAGCTATTCTTCTTTGTTAAATGTACAAAATTTGTATATTTGAAGTATACATGTGTATTTCAGACATGTTCTTTTGTATGCCGTATGTTTTCTTCATGAAGTCACAGCCGTCCAATAATTAGCCATGCACGAGGTTGTCGGAGTGCCAATAGTGCGTGACCATACCCAGTGTGTGCCCTCCACTCTTCGCATCTCTGCCAACTGTCATAATTATTAATGTGAGCAACATTCCTACGTTAACATGTTTATGCTACCTTGAAAGAATGTTTCAGATTTGCAAAAAAGCAGAGTTTAAGAACATTGATTGTAGATAGAAAATATTTCTCAAGTTTTAGCCTCTTGAAAAACATTTCTAATGAATTTGTTGTCAAGAATGCTGGAAAGTGATAAAAATCAGAAACAGAAAATGAATAGGTGCTCCTTACTCTTCCATCCTTGAGCTCGAAGATAACCGAATCATCAGAAAATGGGATCGGCCTTGTTGGTGCCACCTGTGAATGTTCAAAACACTCATCACTGATTTCCCATCACTAATGCTGGCCAGCAGCTCGTTAGTAGATGAGTTTAAAAAAAAGGAAGAGATACTTGGCACCAACCTTTGGGTCACAGTTTCGATTAAAATCACTATACTTCGCTGCAACATTCTCCAAGCTAGCTGCAAAATCTTCATCCATGCAAACTTCTTCGTCATCATCGTTTCCACCCTCTGGTCCCACATGAGGGAAGCCGCAGTTTTTCCATCTCCATGTCATTTTGTCTATATACCTAACATATACTTTTCCATCTGAACCTATAAGAAAAAGTTGATTACCGTCAAAACATGGGCTAGGGGAAGTGACCAAGGTTACACCTTTATTTGGTGTTCCATGTTCAATCCAATTCCAGCCATCACCAGCATTCCAATGATATTCAACTAGTCCACCATCTTCTGAAAGCATAAATAGTGAGCCTGTAAGTGAAAATGAGGATGGCCTCATAGCAGTTCCTGGTGATCTTGATAGAACCAAATGTTGAGACTGATAATGCTCATGCCACAGTTCAGTCACTTTGTTATACTGGTATAGCCTCCCATTCCTTCCAGTGACAAACACTATGTTATCCCGGAACAGCTCCTGATCAACAATACTTGCAACTTTGGTATCTGGAGGATTTCGACAATCTTTCCATTTGAATTTCCTAAGGGCAACCTGCATAGAAATTTGATTAACGGATCAGCAATGAGCTGCTTTATAATTCTGGGAAAATCACAGAAATACTGCCTGTTATGGCTTTCCAGCCTAACGTCAGTGTTTAAAGTAATATTCCAGAATTTTTGTTTGATTGGTAATGTTTCTTGGTTGCCTGATGACATGAAATACTACCTATATGCATGGATGGTGATGATGACAATGAAAAAGTGAAAAATTAAGCGAACCATATATAAGAAAAAAAATTCTCTGATGCTTTTAATCTTTTGGATGCACGGGACTTTGGTTTATTTGGTTTGTGCTCCTTACTGTGAACTGCAGAAGCCTTCCATCTTTGCTCACAAAGAAAATTGCATCTTCCTCTGTAACTTTCGGAGTTCTATCTGGAATTCCATCCCATGGAGGACCTCCAGTAACAAGCCCGAGATTCCTCATAGCAGTGCAATTTACCCATGTTAGCTCCTCCCCGCTCCTTTCTCTCATAAGCAGACTCCCGTAAATGTCTACCAAAAAGAGACTTCCGTTGTAGTTTCCAAGGGCACCTTTCATTGGTGTTGAGTGATCATGCCTTAGCCACAGCCATAGATTTTCAGCATAAAGATGTTCATAAGTCAAACCATCATCAGTAACAAGGAAAAATGATTTGCCTCCATGTATCGTTCGCAGACGAAAATTAGAGTTGATCCAATTATCTGGGAAACTATATTCTTCCGAAACTTTATCTGGTCCATTGGCACCTGCAAACAGGTAATCTTGTTGTGTTTTACTTCCCTTTCGCCTTCTTGCCATTGATCTTGTAATCTCTTGTTCATTTGGCTCATCTTTTATCCCTTCAATGCAGTTCATGGCCCCACGTTCTTCTCTGCAATACTCTGCGTTCCAACCTTCAGTCTCTGGGGCGTCTAACATTGACCATACGTATTTTACTGATGCTCTTTTTCGGAGATTTGCTTGACGATTCGGTCCAGTATTTTCTCCACCAAGTCCAGGTAGATGCAATTCTGCAAGTCTACCATCATGCAGCGGGAAAACTATTCTGCCAGCTTGAAGTGGTAACCCGGCAATTCCACTTGCAACTTTCGCATGCGGAGGATGCATATGACTCAACCATGCTTCGGGAATTTGGTTTTCCTGATCAGTGCCTGTATTCACGTGAAAAAAAAACCTGGCTTACAACATTTTTGCTACAAACAGCAAACATTTTTCAACGACATAAAAAGGAATAGTGAAAGGCCCCATCGTTTTTAGATTCAAATGCACTTATACCAATTGCTTCACTCACCTGACTGTTTCAATATTCGATACTCAAAAACCGATCCAGATGATGTGGTGAGAAATAATGATAAGAATTTTTCATTTGTCTCATCTTGTACAACTGGTGTGATAGATGTCAACTTATGATCTTTGGGGCTTCCATGGACTATCCATTTCCACTTCCTTTGGTTTAATCGTCTCTCTACCAATTTACCACCCTGGACATACAGAAAATATTGTGAGTCTCGCCAGATGTAGAGCCTGTTTGGGAGGGCGGTTGCGGTAGCTTTTCAAAGTGCTTTTCGTGCTGAAATACATCCACATGATGTTTTTTTATTTTTTAAAAATCATTTTTGACATCAGCACATCAAAATGATCTAAAAACACCAAAACATATTCATTTAAAATGAAAATAAAATAAAATGAAAAGCTGCGGCGCGGCGGGTGAAATGCCGCGCCAAACAGCTTCGTAATGTGGCTTTCTGGAAAACATTTGTTCTGCTCATTATCCCCCCTATTTGTGTTACTTACTGTTGTATGCGTGTGTGTAGTAATATATATATATATATATATATATATATATATATATATATATATATATATATATGGTACCTTGGTTAGAAGAAAAAGAGAGATGGAGTATTCTCCACTCAAGCCATGTAGTGTGCATCCCATTGATGGCATCAGAGAAGCATCTGCTACTGTCCCTTCTGCCCATATATGCTTCTTCCATGCTGGCTTTGAGCTCCTATCATATTCATAAAGATCACCTGTAGAACTGCATTGCAGCACACTTTGTTTCAAATGAAAACGAAGATAATAGCCAAGAACCAAGGAGCCAGCTTAGCCACCAAGCGTGGCTTGATTGGACACCTACACAGAATATCTGAAACTAGATACTGGAGTCATCATATTTAATCTGATGTTTGACAGTGCACTTACCAGGAGTCGATTAATAACAGTAATTTCAATTAGATTATATTTCGTGTTAGCCTGTCTATATAATTTCTTTTGATTTTGGAGTTGTTGATTTGAGAGAGATCTCACCTTATGGTATATACTACGTCTGTTCTAACAGTAGCAGCGTCAACAATTGCTGCAACATCTGCACCAGGTGGTCGCCCGTGATTTTCCCATCTGTTCCATGTTTATAGCATAAATCTCGTTAATACCAGTGTCCCCACCAGACTCTACACTGTGAGCAGATACTAAAATTCAAAAACAATAAAGCTAGTTTTAGCTATGATGGTTTTCAGTTTTAGAAACACAAGTTTTACCTTGGAGGCTCTGCCTCACTGAGTTCTAATAACGAGCCATTCTTGGTGCAGAAATAAATTTTCCTGGAAAGTAACGTGGTGGAATCAAGGAGTTCATTAGTACATTTGCTGCAGTAATGTAATGTGACTATGCTGTTTCGGACTCTGGTATGTATTGAAACAGAAATGAAGCACTCACAACCCATCATGAGAAATGACGCCGGAATTTATTAGCTTCAATGAACTTTGTTCTGCTTCTCTATTTGTGCTTTCATCGAGAGTAGGTGTGAACTCTACCCAAATTGGCTGTGAGCTCTCACCGAGTATCATCTGAAAGGGAAAAAGAAGAAGATAAATGATCCCATACCAGAAATAGTAGTGCATTCAGCAGTTGCAGTGTGCAGTGAATCCATTTTTATCAAGTAGACATCGTTAAGGAACGATCTCATCTACAAGCTTAATCTATTAGGTGAGTCCTGGAATATGATTTATATTATTTTCTACCAGACATCAGAGCACGCTTGGTGTCAAATTCAGATTACTTGCACAATTTGTTAGCAGAAAAGTATCTAAGAAGAATTAGTTTTGGTTTTGATTGAACAGTATTATGTGTTCCTTCCTGAATGAATCCGGCACTACAGGAAGACAGAAGGGTCTAGCAACTACTAGACAATCAAGGTTTCTGGTCTCCAAGTCTGATATTAAACATCTCTGCCCACCAAACTAAGACTTGTAGAAACCGGATAGAAATACAAAATTAAAGGGGAGAAATATAAATGATCATACAAGAAACCTAAAACAGAAGCTTTTTTTTTTAATTTGCTGGAATTAAGATTGATAATTGCAAAGATGTTGAATTGTATAAGCTCTATTCCAAAATCATAGGGATAAGACAGAAACTGTTATGAGCTTGTATGATTATGCAGCTGAGAGAAGACTAGTACCTGAAACAGGGTTCCTGCTTCTGATAGAGTAAGAATAGTTTGATTGACAATAAAGACGCAGATTGCATGGCCAGTCAATACTTGTAGATCATGGGGTGCTATCACCCACTGGATTCCATTCCAGAACCTCTCATAGATAGACCCACTTTCACCAGTGACCCAAATGGAGGACTCAGACATTTTAGTCAAAGAAATTCTCTTCCTCAAAGGCAGAACAACCTCAGAAATCTCTTCTGTTTCTCCATCTCCCACCTTCCTTTTCAAAGTCTCAGTTTTCTTGGATTCATCATTATCTCTTTGTAAGTGCTCTTCTACATCTCCTGTTACTGGATGGATTGTACCCACTTTAGTACAGTTGTCATTAACACACGAGACGAGGTCATATGGCAGTTTCACTTCAACCCAGGTATTGGATTGCTCTTGGAACTCCCAGAAACGATCAGTCTTCTGCTCAAATTCTCTATTCTTGTGCCGAGCATAGTCATGTGGGCACCAAGAATCAGAACCAAGGCTCAATGACAAGAGGACCAGGATGAGAAATATTAAATGAAAACAAGGCATAGTGGCATGACAGAATTTGGTGATAATAGGTTCAGATACACACAGAAAGACTTCAAAACGACGACACGCAGGTGGTTTCAGGTACAAGTCAGTTTGGTTTTTTGTACTCTCCGTGGAGCCCCATAAAGGGCCAGAACAAGAGAAAGGCCACAGGAAGCTACTAAGGACTTGATCATCGTTCTTTTGAAGACAAGGAGCTCTTTTCATGGCTTCTCACCAGGACCATATTAAATACAGGGGGGAGGTTGTGGGGGTCCAATTGTCCAAATATTCATGGGACGGGAGTCGGGGTTAGTTAAAAATTTATGTAGTTTCCCTTAGATTTTAACTACCTCCTCATTTGTCAACTCTCTGTGGTAACAAAAACTAAGACAGTGATGATGTGTTTTGGTGGGGTTGCTCATCTTTCTTATTTTGTAATGCAGTGAACGGGCTTCAATTTTCTTAGCAGCTAATAATGATCTTCTCACCTAATTCATGACTTGGTGCCAACTTTTCATTTGTTTGAATGATGCAATATACAGAGTTTAATCAAATATGGTAATAATAATAATAATAATATATTTTTGTGGATGATTCTTGCTGCTTTTGTAAAGTTATTCCCTTATGGAAGTTCCAGCTCTAGACAAAACCCCGTAGCAAGGAACAGATTCACTGCATCATATGCTGCATGTTGCTAAATTTTTGATCAAATAATAGGATGATTATGTCCATCCAGTTGATGATGGTGGTGGCATATCAGATGTAATGTCATTGTTCACTTGACTTCCTATGAATAGACTTGTGAATATTTTTTATCCTGGCTGAATCCCCCCCTTTTTTAATTCTTTATTTTGATAGAATCTAAAGAGATGAGTTAAGATGCCATTGATTTTTTTTCCCGGGGGCCATCCTCGTTAGTCTTTGAAAGAGACACACCAGCCATAGCGGTAAGTTGTGGATCTCTCTCTCTCTGTTTTCCAGTTTAGTCAAACCATCTACTAGACAAGCAATAGAAATTTAGGCAACAATGGACATTAACTTGCACGATCCTCCATAGCCCCGCATGTGAACATCTTGGACATTTTAAAACTCTTTGCTTGCTGAATGATTGGTGAACCTGGATCGAGGGGCCTAGTCATCGAATTTTATTCTTTTTAAGACCATTTGTTCATCAACTTTCTTCACTTGGGATTGCGAGGGAGCTAATTGTGGGGTCTGCAGAAGATTGCGAGGCCTTGGGATTGGAGTTTAGCATGTGTGATTCCTTTTAAATTATGGAATCTTTGGATCGGCCAGGTGAAGAATCTACAAGTACAGTTGGCTCCCAAGATTCCGATCTCCCTATTGGCAGGGGGAGTTGTACTTTTCATTTATTAACCGACACATGGTGAAACTAGTATTGTTAATTTCGTTTTGTTTCGGCTGAAATATTTCGTATCACTTAAAAAATAAGATAAAACAATGCAATTTCTATCTTGTTTATAATTTCAGTCCATTCTAGAAATTTTGCCTAAATTTCGGCCGGAACGTTCCGTTTTTGTTCCGCTCGTTCCATTTTGGCCAAATAGTGGTTTTTTTTAAGTAATGAATAATTTTACAATATCAATTATATATCTCAATCCAATTGTTAGAAAGAGATGAAATTTTACGAGGAGTCTCTTGATATATTTATATATATATTATGTTAAAATTTCATAATAATCAGAGAATGTAATGACCTTGCGAGATTGATGATGACATTCTCATAATATTATAGATGCTCATAATTTTGTTCAGAAAAATCATTTTATTGTGTCTTTTTTTAGATTAAATTACACAATTCTAAATAATTTTATTTTTGGACTTGAACTATTTTTTTTGAATTAATATATTTAATTATACACACACACACAAACATTACAACCCTGAAACGACGTGCCGAAACGTTCCAAAACCATCTATTTCAATTGAAAAAACAAAGCACCAATGGAAACAACATTAACAACCTTGGGTGAAATCCTTTCTTCAAATATTCTAGGGTTTGTATCTTGGAAGGGGTAAAATTGCATGTAATGGGATTTGTTTGCCTCCATAATCACCGTGAGAAGATAAATTGCACTTGTTATATTTAATGTTTATTTATTTATTTATTTCTTGAAGAAAACATACAATATCCCAAATATATTTATAACTATCATCTACTGCTCTTAGTTGGAATATGCATATATAAACAAGGCAAGTAATGAGAAGATATGAATATAATAAAATCTATCTTTTAGCTGTACATTACCATTATTAGTTCGAACATTGCACAGTAAGCTTCTTCAATTTGATTAATTAATAAAAGAAAAAAATATATACACTGACAGGATTACTCATTAATTAATTGGGACGTAATAAATAATTTTTGCCAAGTGGTGGTGAAAGGCCGACAGGCCTTACTTTTACGTCCACTAAAATTATGGATGAGGTTGAGGTGGAATTAGGGTTCAACTCTTCAGCCAAAACGTCGTATTTTGGATTATATGAATTTCACTCTCTGAGAAATATCCATAAGTGTGTGTGTGTACATTATTAGGTCGTTGCTAATGGATTTTCTACAAGAAAATGGTGGATGATGTGAAACAAGTGTAAATCGACACCGTTGATTTTTGTCTTTGGAATTGATATGAATACATTTTATAAATATATTTAGCTTTAAATACTTTCTAATAATTTTGCGAGGATTAATATAAAAAACTAAAAGAAATATGAAAAAAAATATTTCAATAAAAAAAAAGAATTTTAAAAAATATTATATACCACAAATACTAAACACATGTGGACAACAAGGATCACATACAGCACGTTGATATCCCAAAGTTTAAATCTAGCAAATAAGTCATTTTTGTTATAAAAGGAATAAATAATTCACATAGAAGAGCATAGACATCAAGATATAATCAAAAGAAACAAGAGAGAAATACCTTGCTTAATATGAATTCTTCTCTTATTCCAAGGGTTTTAAGAATACAAGACAAGTGATCTATTTATAGGAGAAGGAAATGAACTCAAGGGTTATGGAAATCCAATAGACTAAACCCAAGAGTCATGGACATTCAATACATATAAATATGAATTTATTAGGAATTTATAACACTTCCCCTTGAATGACCATGTACTTTAAAATTCATTGGAGGACTTTATATAGATACTTCAAGATCCATATATGAATACTTCAGGATTCAATAAAACAATGTCAAATTGCCTCATTAAAACCTTGCAAAGGAAAACCCAGTGGGAAAAAACCTAAGCGAAGGAAAAAGAGTACAATTTGCATTGACTTCCCCTCAAAAGTACATGTCTTATGACAAATCTTTAAGATGACACATTTCAATACTATGGACAAGTTTCTTGAAAGTTGAGGCTGGTAAAGACTTTGTAAATAAGTCTGCTAAATTATCACTTGATCTGATTTGTTTGATATCAATTTCTCCCTTTTGTTGGAGCTCGTGAGTATAAAAGAACTTTGGTGAGATATGCTTTGTTTTGTCTCCTTTAATATAACCTCCTCTGAGCTAAGTGATACAGGCAGCATTATCTTCAAACAATATTGTGGGACTATTTTCAATGGCTGACAATCCACATTTTCTCTTAATGTGCTGGATAATTGATCTTAGCCAAATACGAATCTCGACTTGCTTCATGTATCGTGATAATCTCTGAGTGATTTGATGAAGTAGCCACTAATGATTGTTTGACAGATCTCCAAGAAATTGCAGTACTGCCATAGGTAAATAGATAACCTATTTGTGATCTCCCTTTGTGTGGATCAGAGAGATAACTTGCATCTGCATATCCAATCAATTGTGAATTTGATCCACAATAAAATAACCCTATTTTGGTTGTTCCGCGGAGATAGCGAAATATATGTTTGACTCCATTCCAATGTCTTTTTGTGGGAGTAGAACTATATCTTGTCAATAAATTTACTGCAAAAGATATATCTGGTCTTGTACAATTTGCAAGATACATAAGTGCTTTAATGGCACTAAGATATGGCACTTCAGGACCAAGAATTTCTTCATCCTCTTCTGGAGGTCAAAAAGAGTCATTTTTCGCATCAAGTGATCAAACAACCATAGGTGTACTCAAAGGATGAGCATTGTCCATATAAAAATGCTTCAGGACTTTTTCTGTATACATCGATTAATGTACAAATATTCCATTTGAAAAATGTTCAATCCGTAAACCAAGACAAAATGTTGTCTTTCCGAGATCTTTTATCTCAAATTCATTTTTCAAATAGGTTGCAGTTTCTGTGAGCTCTTCAGGAGCAGCAATAATATTTAAATCATCAACATATACTACAATAATAGCAAATCTGGATATTGTTTTCTTAATAAAAATGTACGGATAAATCTCGTCATTCTCAAACCCTCTTTCTAAGAGGTATTCATTAAGACGATTATATCACAATCGATCAGATTGCTTTAACCCATATAAAGATTTTTGTAATTTAATAGAATAAACACTTCTGGGTTCATTACAAAAAAGCTTCAGGCATTGTAAATCCTTCAGGGATTTTCATATGGATGTCTTTATCTAATGATGCATATAGATTGTCAAATATTTAGGAACTGAATGATCACCTCTCTTGGGTGTCTTCTCCATTAAATAGAAAGTAAATATATTTACATGATCTTCCTATAATTTCGGGCTAAGATTGAAAGAATAAGTGTTCAACTAAAACACTACTATTTACAGTTAATTTTCTACTTATTACATCATCAAATATCAATTCCCGTGACATCCCCCCTCAAATTGATGCTGGTCGATCAAGAAGCATCAATTTGTCAACTAAGAATTTATGCCGATGCCGAGAGAGAGCTTTAGTGAAAATGTCCGCAGTTTGGTGTTCGGTAGAAATGTGAGGAAGTGTAATTTCGTGGCGGTGAACAGATTCATGAATAGAGTGACAGTCAATCTCAATATGTTTTGTACGCTCATGAAAGACAGGATTAGTAGCAATCTGAATCGCACTGGTATTATCAGCATGAAGAGAAGTGGGATGAAGCTGAGGAAAACCAAGTTCCCCTAATAATCCATGGAGCCATGTAATTTCAGAGCAAGCGGAAGACATAGCACGATATTTAGATTCCGTGGAGGATTTGGAAATTCTATCTTGCTTCTTACTCTTCCAAGAAATGAGTGCATTGCCCAAAAACATACACCATCCGGTAACAGAGCGACGAGTATCTGCACAACCAGCCCAATCGGCATCACTATATCCTTCCAACTGTAAGGAAGATTCCTTAGGAAAGAACAATCCTCGTGAAGAGGTACCCTTCAGATATCGTATAATACGGCGAACAGCAGCGAGGTGAAGATGACGAGGGGCCTGCATAAATTGACTAACCTGCTGTACTGCAAAGGAAATATCAGGACGAGTAATCGTCAAGTAATTTAAACTTCCAACTAGTTGCCGATACAAGGATGGATCCGACAGAAGCTCGCCTTCCTCCTGACAAAGCTTAACATTGACCTCCAATGGAGTAAGAACAGAGTTACCCATTTGGAGACCCGCTAGTGAAATAACCTCCTCTGTGTACTTGTGCTGATGTAACAATGTACCGGTCGGAGTAATTTGAAACTCAAGGCCAAGAAAATACTGCAAATTGCCAAGGTCTTTCATGTGAAAAGAGTCTTGGAGATGTTTTTGCAAGTGTTTAAGTAACTCAGTATCTGATCCAATAATCACAATATCATCAACATAGACTAGGAGCAATACAATTCCCGCAGATGTCTTGCGAAGAAACAAAGAGGAATCAAACTGACTTTGAATAAAGTGAAAATCAAGCAAAGTAGAGCGAAATTTATCAAACCATGCCCGCGGAGCCTGTTTTAGACCATATAAGGATCTGCGTAGCCGACAAACCTCGGAGGAAGGTGTTTTAAACATGCCCGGAGGTGGAGACATATAAATTTCTTCCTTCAGATCCCCATGTAGGAACGCATTTTTCACATCCATTTGTCTAAGAGACCACTCTTGTGACGTAGCAAGTGCCAATATAGTCCGTACAGTAGTCATTTTAGCTACTGGTGCAAATGTCTCTTCATAATCAATACCATATTCCTGTCGATTCCCAAGAGCCACGAGACGGGCCTTATACCGGTCTAGGGAGCCATCAGATCTAAACTTAACTGAGTAAACCCACTTACAACCAATAGGTTTGACTCCAGGCGGACAAGTCACAAGATCCCAAGTGTGATTTTCTTGAAGAGCTTGAATTTCCTCTTGCATGGCCTGCTGCCAGCAAGCCTGAGTTGCTGCCTGAGTATAAGAGTGAGGAACAGAAATAGTATCGAGAGTGGCAGTAAACGAGGTATGAGAAAAGCCATACCTATCTGGCGGATGTATAACCCGAGTGGACCGTCGCGGTGCCGGTAGTGTAGAATCAAGTGACGAAGTGGTATCTGGAAGGGGCACTGGAGGAGGACGTCTTTGATATACTATACCTGGTTTAAATCGCTTAGCAGAAAGAGGGACATCATCAAAAGGAGGAAGTGGAGCAGTAGGGGCAGTAGGGGAATTAGAAATAACATGAGATTGAAAGAAATATTGATTTTCAAAGAAGACTACATTCCGGGAGATTCGAAATTTATTTGCATGAGCATCATAACATATAAATCCTTTCTGAGTGGGCTATATCCCATGAAAGCACATGTGACAGACTGGGCAATAAGCTTGTGACGTTCAGTAGGTGGCAGATGGACAAAACAAACACACCCAAAAGTATGAAGTGATTTATACTCAGGAGCTATACCAAATAAACAAAGATATGGAGAATCATAATTTAGAGTGACCGTAGGTAAGCGATTGATCAAATAAACAGCTGTAGATAATGCTTCTACCCAGAATTTGGTAGGTACAGATGACTCAATTAGCAAAGTACGAACAACATCTAAGAGATGACGATTCTTACGCTCAGCGACTCCATTTTGTTGAGGGGTGTAAGGACAAGAACGTTGAGAAATTATCCCTTTTTGCTGAAGATAATTTTGAAAGGCATGTGACATATATTCCCCCCCTGAGTCGGAGCGTAAGATTTTGATAGAAGTACTAAATTGTGTCTCGACAAGTGCCACAAATCTTTGAAAAACAGAGAACACGTCAGCTTTAGAGCGAAGAAAATAGATCCAGGTAAATCGACTGTAATCATCAATGAATGTCACAAAATAACGATACTGTCCATGAGAAGTAATAGGACTTGCCCCCCAAACATCAGTATGCACAATTTCAAAAGAGGCGGAAGCACGACTACCATGCACAGGAAAAGGTAAGGTTTTACTTTTACCAAGACGACAAGTAGCACAATCAAAGGATGAGGAAGAATTATTATTATTGCCCAAAAAACCATGTGTTCAAAAGATGAGTTAAGACACCAAAATTAGGATGACCCAATTTCTTATGCCATACTTCATTGTTATTGGCAGTAGCCATACAAGCAAAAGAAACAACATTAGGTATAGAAAAATATAGCGGAAAAAGACGTCCCACTTTAGGCCCCTTCGCGATCACCATTCCCGACACCTGATCCTGCACAATACAACCACCATGGAAAAAATGAACATCACAGTTATCATCCACCAATTGTCCAACAGAAATCAAGCTAGTAGATAATTCAGGAGAGACAAAAACATCTTTAAAAGAAGGACCCAAATCACCAACAGCAGTAATAGGAAGTGTACTGCCATTAGCAATCTGAATAGATTGCGTGCCGTCATACTCATGAACATCATGCAAATCCGTCTCATCACCAGTCATATGATTAGAAGCAGCCGAATCAACAAGCCAAGGTGTGGAGGTAGGAATTTTACCTTGTAGGCCTAAGGCCGTAAAAGCCGAGACAATCATCTGTTGAACCATAGCAGGTATGAGAACAGATGAATCAGAGCTTACAGTGGGAGGAGCAGAAGGTGATGGCTGGACAGAAGCGTGAAAAGCTTGAGATTGTCGATTTTGAGGTCGCATCCGACAGTCTTTAATGAAATGGCCTGGTTTCTTACAATAGTTGCAAATTTTCTTTTTACAGTTGCGAGCAATGTGACAAAGCTCGTTGCAGCTGTAACACTGCAACATGGGCGGTCCTCTTCCTTGCGCTGCATAGGCTACAATAACAGGCTCAGAAAAAACCTTTTGAGAGGCCATACCCATATTAGTGGATAATCGTTGCTCCTCACGCAATAATTCCCCCAAACAGATATCCAAGGAAGGAACCGGATCACGGTTCAATAAACCAGCTCTAACATGTTCAAATTCAGGACGAAGCTTCATCAAAAATTGATCGCGTTGACTCTCAGCATGAACCGCTTGAAGAGTCGCGAGAGCCGTAGTAGGAACCTTAGTATGAACAATAGCAGAATACTCGCTCCAGATATTAATAAAACCAGAATAAAATTGTTCATTGGTTAAGTTACCTTGACTGTAAGTGCTAATCTCCATCTCTAACTGGAATTTCCGAGCACTATTATCTTGATGATAAATGCGGTGTAAATATCCCCACATATCTTTAGCCGTAGAGAAACACCGAAGATTAGTAATAAGATGAGGCTCAATTGTTCCCAATAGCCAAGAAATCACCTTAGCATCCTGGACCTCCCATTTAGCCAACTCATTTTCATCGGTGGGAATTTTAGTTGAATTATCAATATGATCAAATAATTCTTTCCCTTTCAAAAACATTTTGAACTGGAATTCCCATGTCGAAAAATTCTTTCCAGTAAAACAAATAATATTATTTTCCATGATGCAAATTTTCAGAAAAATAACAGCCCAAATAATCCAAATATGAAGGCAATATCAATCAAACAGGCCTGGCCAAGAAGACCCATAAATTAATTCTATCAAGCAGTCCCGGCCCAGAATGAAGGCCCAAAAGCAAGAAGCCCAAACTAACTCAAATAACCCAGCAATACAGACCCACCCCGGCAGAATAAATTCAACAATCACAACCCAATTACACGCCAATTACACGCTCACAGCCCAACACTAATTAACTTAATATCGGTGCAGCCCTAACGAAACAATAAGCCCAGCAACAAGATGTCCAAGTCGATCATGCCAAAGCATAAATTGTTTGGGTCGGAACACTTCTGGTATATCATAACGTTTGATTCAATAGATTTCATGACCGTATAATAAATTCCAGAAGAGAAAGCAGGTAGTTTCTCAAGTACAAGCTTCTGGCCTGAAATACGTGCAATAATATAAAGATATTCTTTTCTATCTTCATCTGTTGTTTCAATATGATAACCATTAACACGTATATCCTTAAAACTGAGTAAATTTCTTCTGGACTCAGGTGAATATAATGCATCTTTGATGCTCAATCTTGTGTTATTTGGTAACACAATATTAGCTTTTCCAGAGCCTTTAATCATGTCTGCTGGACCTGATATTGTAGTGACATTAGCTTTGGTTAATGTCAAATACTCAAAGTATTTATTTTCCTTAAGAATTGTGTGCGTTGTTGCACTGTCTGCCAGACATAAATCTCCATCATGAAAAGCCATGTCACTTTTCATTATGTCTCCACTTCTGGTGGTATGATAGTTTACTTTTAGAAGGATTATCTTTTCTCCTTTTCCATTTATTTCTTCCATACTTATATCCTCAGTCCTTTCTTGTCTTCTGGACAAAAAATTCATTCACTTCAAGGAATAGTTTAGAACCTTTTGAAATTATGCACTCTAGATTGTTGCTGCAGGACAATGTTTAAGACATGAAAATAGAAAATGCTTTCTCTAATATTTGAT
Source organism: Salix arbutifolia (assembly GCA_025169955.1). Classification (NCBI taxonomy): domain Eukaryota; kingdom Viridiplantae; phylum Streptophyta; class Magnoliopsida; order Malpighiales; family Salicaceae; genus Salix; species Salix arbutifolia. Next base: position 12,664,943 of record CM045917.1, on the reverse strand, counting down.
CTTCTGTGATATCTTTACCACACAATTTCAGCTGTGAGGTAATTTTAAAAGGAGCATAATTATATTCAATAATCAATTTAAAATCTTGCAACTTCAGGTGCAACCAATCATAACGACCTTGAGGAAGTATGATAAACTTTGGTGGCCATATCTTTTATTTAGATTTTGCCACATATTATTTTCTTCTTTGATGGTCTCTTAAAGATTCATAGCTTCCAGATGAATCTCAACGTCAATATTTCATGACAAATAATTATTTTTAAAAATATCAAAAGCGATAAATTCAAGCTTTGTCCTTCAAGACTATAGCTTATTCAGCTTTAGAAATAATAGTTCTTCAGGAACTGCATTTAATTTATTTAATCTTTCAAAAAAAATATTAGTTCTTCAGGAACTGTTTATAATTTATTTAATTCTTCAGGAAAATCATTCCTTTAAGACTAATATTTATTTAGCTTTAAAATACTAGTTCGTCAGGAACTATATTTAATTCTTCAGGAAAATTGTGTTACTAGTTCTTCAAGAACTATTTTTAATTTATGCAATTCTTCAGGAACTTGTGATACTAGTTCTTCAAGAACTGTTTATAATTTATTAATTCTTCAGGAACTTGTGATACTCGTTCTTCAGGAACTTGTGAACTCGTTCTTCAAGAACTATTTTTAATTTATTTAATTCTTCAGGAACTTGGAATACTCGTTCTTTAGGAACTATTTTTAATTTATTTAGTTCTTCAGGAACTTATAATACTCATTCTTCAGGAACTATAAATCTCTTTCTATAAATAATAGTGAAAGAAAATTTGCCAAAAATAAATTACAATAATGAAAAGCGAATATATTAAAATTGATATAAGCTGGTTAGAGCATCGTGCTGATAACATGTTATAAAAGAAATAAATAATTCACATAGAAGAGCATAGACATCAAGATATAATCAAAAGAAACAAGAGAGAAATACCTTGCTTAATATGAATTCTTCTCTTATTCCAAGGGTTTTAAGAATACAAGACAAGTGATCTATTTATAGGAGAAAGAAATGAACTCAAGGGTTATGGAAATCCAATAGACTAAACCCAAGAGTCATGGACATTCAATACATATAAATATGAATTTATTAGGAATTTATAACAATTTTTACATGTATGCTATGTTGTAAAAATTATTTCAAAAGGTCTTATCCCATATTGTAAAGCACAACTTACGTTTTGTGTATAGAAAATATATAAAGAGCTCTCTATCCCACATTAGAAAAATAACACCTTCATGAAGTGTTTATATAATAAATCTTGAGATAAAATAGTAACTAATAAAGAAAGTATAGTGGGCTTGATTGCCCCTGCACGCGAGGCAACACCTATATTTTTTGAAATTTTTGTCTTCAACATTAACTTCTTTTTGTTGATCCTTAGACTAAAATTACAGTGTTTCAAATACTTGAAATTTAAATCTATCAGTCACATAATGAACAACTCTTATTTTGTTTTTAAAAACCTTAACCATTATAACAACTACAATTATTCAATTTTCTAACAACTTTATTTATTAACTATTATAACAACCCTTCAATTTCATAATAATTTTAAAATGATTATTACATAATAACTGCATATAAATACTTTGCATTTTTTGCAATCAAAGAGACAACCTAAACTCATTTTTCTTGTGCATTTACTGGTGTAGTGTCTTTTATTTTACTCTTGTTCAAGATGTTTTTGCTGCCCTTTTTCATTGAGAAAGAACTTGTTGGATCTTTTAGGATACCTAATTGTTAAGGAAATATCCTTAAGAATGGTGTCAGTGCATGCCTCAAGTTTATCTGTTCTTATTTTTGTTATTTGTATTAATTTTCCTACATGTTACAAAGAAATTTCCAAGATATATAACCCATATTTTAATTCAATTTCAGAGCTTTTTTAAGGTGTGCTCATAGTGAGAGTGAAAAGAGTAAATTACAAGGATATTTCTCATCCAATTTATTTGTGTTTGATCAATTTTAAGGGGGTGATGTTTTTCCCTGAAGGTTAACAATTAACCTTTCTTTTAGTCAAGAGTTACCTTCATGGAGATGAGAGGAGAGATTGTTTTTTCATTTCTTATTATTTTATACTCATTTATATATTTACATCCTTAAAACTATCCACTTAATAATCTTCACCTCCAAAATATCTTTCATCCCATATATCAAACACAATTTAAGTTTCTAAGAACTCAAAATATCCTTAATAAATTAAATCTATATGTTTCTATTCATTTTAGGATATGTATAGAATTCATATTATGTGCAAAAAGAAAAATGTCTTAGATAGAATTCTATAGTTTTTAGAAGACAATAGTTGTAAATGTATGGTATAAAATTTATAGATTTGTTGTTTATGCTTTTAGGAAATGATGTTTTTGTTTCCATCTTTGGTTTTAGCATTTATTTTAAAATGGTTTTTTCATTGACAAATTAAGGAAACATGTTTACAAAAGATTTTTTTTTCATAATAAAGAGGAAGTGTCTTAAGTCTAATAGGAAAAAAAACAGAGGGTGAAATCATAAAAAGATCAATTGAAAAAAAAATATTAGATGAGATCAATAACAATTAAAATAATAATACCAAATCCAACAAAGAAAGAACTTGAATGAGAATGGAATTGAGACGCAATTCTATTTTGATAAATTATTTAAAATTAAGCAAAAAATAAGAAAAGAACATGAACTAAATAAAAATGAAAGAGAAGTTTAATGACTAATCTGAAAAACTACAACCCCAAAATGTTTTTTCATGGAGAACACATTGAGACACATCAAAAGCAACCCTAAAATGACAATTTTGGCCTCCTAAATCCGCCACACAAATTGTCCTAAGACAACAAAACAAAACGACTAACATCTATGTAGCAACACGAGTTAACATATTTTTTTTAAATCTTTTTTATTTATTTAAAGAATTAAACTAACTATCCCCAACTCATTAATTACAAAAAGTAGCAACATATTGAAAAAAGTACATTTAACCCATGGGTTAAATTATTTGACATCAAGAGCGCAAAAGTCTTTTAACAGTGCAATGAAATTTAAAATTACAAAACACCTCTAATTTGTCAATTAATATTATTATTTATTTCAAGGGTAGACAAGTTATTTCACTAAGCATTTTTCTATGCAAATACAAAAGTAACCCTTATTAGAAGCTAAAAATTAATTTATTGTAAGTGTAATGATGTAGATTTATTATACAACAAAACATATCTATTTTCCCTAATCAATTTTAAAACACCAAAATTATCCTAATGCAAAGACTATTTTAACCCCTAAACAATTGACTGATAGTTTTTTCAAAAGACCAAGAAGTAGGGTTGTCAGTTTTGTTTTGAAACGGCCAAAACGTTTTGTACTAGTTAAAAAAACTAGATAAAATGATGTCCTTTTTATCTCGGTTAAAATTTCGATCCATTGTAGATTTTTCAGCCAAATACTGGCCGAAATGCACTGATAGCATTTTGCCTGTGTCGTTTCGATCAAATAATATTTACAAGGCAAGAAGAGAAAAAACTACTCTTGTCCATAACAAACTATGATTGTATGAGTAACAACAACAATAATTAAATATAAGTTCTTATCATATCGCGCTTCAAGATCAAGGGGGTGTTTGGGAGTGCATTTGAAAAGCACTTTTGAAAAAAATTGAAAATTTTTATTTTTTATTTTAAATTATAAAAATTTGGTGGTTTTAGATCATTTTGATATACTGATGTCAAAAATAATTTTTAAAACATAAAAAAATATCATTTTGATATATTTGTGAATGAAAAACACTTTCAAAACTAATGACAACTACACTCCCAAATAATCACCGAGGCTCCAACTATCCCATAATAAACCCATATAGCCCTTAGCTGGAGCACCCCTTCGTCAAACGGGGTGCAAGCCCTTTCCAACTGTCATCATCCTCTTCCTTTTTTACAGTAAGAAAATTAGCTTGCAAAGGTTTAGCCGAGATTTTATTAGCTTGATATATTTGCCAGTGAATCAATATTAATATATTTTCTCCTATTAATTTCAAAAACCTTTTTCATAATCAAAGAAATACATAAAATTCAATCATTCTTTAAAGCAAAATTCAATTTAAGCATGTATAATTCTCTAAGGGAAAAACTAACATCTGTTTCTTTGCTATATAAATGTCTTGTTAGAGAATTGTTTTGGCTAGAATTGCTAGACATCTTAACCGATGCATCTGAATTATAATTGTAAGCAATTATACTATTTTAAAACATCAATAACTTAAAAATTGTATTAAAAAATGTTTTTCAACTCATTATCTATTCAATCAAACTTAAGAGAATAACCCATATTTTATAGAAACACAATTTACTAGGAAATTCATTTAATAAAAAATGTTATAAAATAGATTTTATATTTTGTTGATAAACAAAAAGACTTTATTTCACATTGTAAAGGTGAGAGATTATTTTACATTAATATTTATATGGAATGAAACAAGCACCTAATTAATGACATGAAAATTTTGATTATACAATTTTATAATATACTTTAAAACATAATAGTCCTAATAAAGATTTATATACGAAATCAAGAGTTATATTCAATTAAATGGGAGGATGAGTGAACTTTTGTTATGGATTAATTGGATCATGTGTGTAGTATTTCCAATTCTATTAAATGAAGTTCTGATTGAAGTTTTGATAGTAGCACTTGATATTTGATGTTATGTAAAATAAATAATTTTTTATTTTTAGAACTAATTAATTATATATGACATTTCCTCCAAGTTATCTAATAAATTTCATTTCATTATGTCTAGGAGTTGTCAATATATCTTTTTGTTTCATGTTTAGTAAGATTTGTTGTATTCTGAAATCTATAAATTAAAACCACAAATTAAGGAAAGCCATCAGTGTGGCCTTTTTTCATTCTTTCATAGTCTCTGAATTTCTGTCGATTATTTTCAATTATGCCCTTCAATTGAAATTGATTATATATGGTATGTTTCATTGCAGTCCTTACTCTTTTGATTTTTAGTCTATTTTTGATTTCTTTAATAATGTTGGTATGCAAGTTATAATTTGTTTTGTCCTCCAATTGAAATTGGTCATAAATGTTTCTTTTCATTTCAATCTTTATTCTATTAATTGTTTCAACAATTGCATTGTATTGTTTTTTTTAAAGCCTTTTATTATTTTCGATCCCAAAGTTTTGATTTGTTTCATTTTTATCCTTCAATTGGAATTAATCATATATTTTTTTTTTCATTTTGACACTTATTCTTTTAATTTTTTTATTTGGTATTAATTCCTTTGGTTTTTTTGTCCTTCTTGGACAATATTTATTTTTCATCCATATTTATGTATTTATGTTTTTAGTTTTTGTTTTTAATTTTTTAATTTTATTTTTTATTGGGGTTTTATTTTTATCCTGTTCCATTATGAAATTTTAATTTATGTTGGTTACACTGTATTTTGTTTGTAAAAATCTCTTTATTGTTTTTCGGTCCCAAAGTTTTGATTTGTTACAATTTTGTCATTCAATTGGAATTAATTATGTATATTATTTTTTATTTTGGCACTTATTGTTATATTTTTTATTTAGTATCGATTCCTTTGGTTTTTTTGGTCCTTCTAGGACAATCTTTATTTTTTATCCGTATTTATTCATTTATACTTTTAGTTTTTGTTTTTAATTTTTATCATTTAATTTTTTATTGAGGTTTTATTATTATTTGGTTTAGTTATGAAATTTTAATTTATGTTGGTGATCATTTTAAAATTAATATTGCTCATTTTTTCTCTTTATTTTTTTTTGTCTAATCTGTTATTTTTATCTGTTTTTGGATAAGATGATTTTATAATTTTATTGTTTGCGCAATGATAATGATAATTTTAGTGATTGTTTTTTTTTGTAAAAATATTTTGTTTTTTTAATTCTTCGGGTTAATTTAATGATTTTAACTGTTTGGACAGTGATGTTGATAATAATTTTAACTGTTATAGTAATGATAATGACAGTAACATAGGGATACATTTTCAATTTATGTTTTTTTCTTTTTGGAGATAGAAAATTAACTACTTTTTTTTTGTTATTTGATTATTGCAGGTGTTTTTACAATTTATATTTTGTTTGTTGTGTTTAATTTAAATTGAATTATAAAATGAACTTATCTTAATACAATAAATTCAATAATTCAGATATCCGAATCTTCTTGCTTTTTTAATGATAATAATAATTTTATACTGGTTATTTCGTTGAAACCTACTAAACAGATAAATTTATATCCATTTAAAATTCATGTATTTTATAGAAAACTTGCACTTCACATGATTTCTGCACAAATTTATTATTTTGCTTAAATTTATATTATAATAAAAAAACTCATACAATTAATATATTTTTGCGTTAAAAATAATATGATTCTGATCGTGATGAAACGCAGGGCAATGACTATTATATATATATATATATATATATATGGAATTGGACCATCGTCATACTTTTTGCCACGATCTGTAAATTAGAAGAGATGATTGAATGTATTGTAGTGTGTATATTGATCATTGAGTTGGGTATTTATACAGAAAATGTAACAAACTGTCCTATTGTCTGCAATGCCATTTTGTGTGTTGACAGCACACATTTCTGACAAAGAATAATGTAAAACTGCCTAACAATATACTGTAACAATATACTGTAACAATATACATTTTATCTTCAACACTCCCCCTCAAGTTGGAGAGTGGATATCTTGCACTCCCAACTTGCGAATCATGGGAACAAATAAATCACTTCCCAGAGGCTTTGACAAGATGTCTGCCAGCTGATGTGCAGAATTCACATACTTCGTAATTATCGAACCATCTTGTATTTTGTCCCTAATGTAGTGACAATCCATTTCTATGTGCCTGGTTTACTCATGAAAAACTGGATTGGCTGCAATGTGTAGAGCAGCCCGGTTATCACAGTATAACAAAGCAGGCCCTTCGTGGGAGAAACCCAAATCCTTCAACAGATATCGAAGCCATGTCAATTCACAGCAGGCTCCCGTCATTGCTCGATACTCTGCTTCGGCTGAAGAAAGTGAAACTGTTTTCTGCCGCTTTGACCTCCAAGATATCAATGAAGGTCCAAGAAAGATGCAGTAGCCTGTCGTAGATTTCCTAGTAAGTGGGCAACCTGCCCAATCTGAGTCACAATAGGCTCTTAACTTATCATCACTGTATGAAGAGAAAAATAATCCTTTACCAGGAGCCCCCTTCAAATATCTCACAACCCGAAGTGCTGCCTCCATATGCAGTTTTCGCGGTTGATGCATGAATCTACTCAAGACATGTACAGCATACGTTATATCAGGCCTAGAAACAGTCAAGTAAATCAACCTGCCGACAAGTCTTCTGTACTGACTGGAATTTCTAAGTAAATCACCTTCATCTGATAATTTCAATCCTCGCTCCATAGGGGTATCAATTGGAGCTGCCCCTAATAGCCCTGCATCCGCAATGATCTCCAATGCATATTTACGTTGAGAAATGAAAATTCCACTCTTGGAAGTAGATACCTCAATTCCAAGGAAGTATTTCAATTCTCCAAGCTCTTTGATGCGGAAATTATTATGCAGAAATTTCTTAGTTGCATCAATACTAACAACATCATTTCCAGTAATCAAGATATCATTAACATATATCAGAAGAGCAGTAAAAGACTTGCCTTGCTTCTTGGTAAATAATGAATAGTCAGCCCGTGATTGTTCATATCCTGCGGAGCAGATTGCTTCTGAAAACTTTGCAAACCACTGGCGAGAAGCCTGTTTTAGTCTGTATAAAGACTTGTGTAGGCGACATACTAAATCATCCTCCCCCTGTCACCGAAGCCCTGGTGGTGGTGACATGTATATTTCCTCAGTCAAGTCACCATGCAGAAAGGCGTTGTTGACATCTAGCTGGTGAATGGACCAGTTATGAGAAGCGGCCAAAGCAAGCAAACATCAGACATAAATGATCTTTGCTGTGGGGGAAAAGGTGTCCTGATAATCGATGCCCTCTAACTGAGTGAACCCCTTGGCGACCAAACGAGCCTTGTACCGCTCGATTGAACCGTCGGAAAGATGTTTGATTTTAAACACCCAACGGCAACCAATAGGGGATTTTCCTGCGGGAAGAGGAACGAGGGTCCATGTACCATTATCTTGGAGAGCTTTCAACTCAGAAGCCATGGCTGCTTGCCAATTAGGATTAGAGGCAGCCTCGGAATAAGAGGTGGGTTCAGTGGCCATGCTGAGCTGTGCAACAAAAGAGTGAAGAGCAGGTGTATATCGGTGATAAGATAGAAAATTAGCCATGGGATACCTCGTACCTTTACTTGGACCGGGGAACAAGGAGGATGGTTGGTAGGAGGAAACGGTGGAGCATACATAGTCGTGAAGCTTGGCTGGTGGACCAGTGGGTCGAGTGGAACGCCGAATGGGAGCTGTGACAGGGGTGTTGGTAATACAGGGTGCAGGAGGGGGATCAGGTAGGGAAGGGAATAATGGTGATTCTGTGTCTGGTGGGGAAAGAGGTGTATGTGGGATGGGGTGAATCGGAGAGGATGGAGATATGGGAGGGCGAGGGGAAGGAACTGGTTGTTGGGCTGTAGTGGGTGAAGGGTAAGGATCATAGTGGTCTGGGGCCGGAAGTGGTAATGGGCTAGTCTGGGTTTGTGGGTCAGATGAAGGAAGGGAAGCATAAGGGAAGACCGTCTCATGAAATTTGACATCACGACTTGTAAAAAAATTTCTTTGCGATAAATCATATAATTTATAAGCTTTTTGACCAATAGGGTAACCGATAAAAATTGATGGAATAGAACGATGATCAAATTTATGAGAAGGGTGGACATTAGTAGCGTAGGCTAAACAACCAAAAACACGTAAATAAGAAAAAGAAGGAGGTCTTAAAAAAAGTAGTTCGAAAGGTGTTTTGAATGAAAGAATTGGTGAAGGAAGCCTATTGATTAAGTGCACAGCAGTGAGAGCACATTCTCCCCAAAAAAAGGTAGGAAGAGTAGCCTGAAATTTCAAGGCTCGAGCTACCTGTAAGATGTGTCGATGTTTGCGTTCCACAACCCCATTTTGTTGAGGCGTGTAAAAACAAGAATGTTGAAAAAGGACACCATGATCAGTAAAAAAATTACGGAGGGAAATAAATTCCCCACCATTGTCACTGTGAAAAATTTTGATTTTAGACTTAAATTGGGTGTGAACATAATTAAAAAAACTTTTGAGCAGTGATTGTGTCTCACTTTTGTGTTGCATTAAAAAAATCCATGTAAAACGTGTATAATCATCAACAATAGTGAGAAAATAATAAGCACAAGAAATTGAAGGGTGGCGATAGCGCCCCCAAATATCGCAATGAATTATCTCAAAAGGTTTTACAGAGGAAATGACACTAGGACGAAAAGGTAAACGACTCTGTTTGGCCAAAGGACAGACAGGACAAATTGTACTTGACTGAATTGAAAATTTTAAATAATTCTTCGCAATAAAACTTAAACGAGATGGTGATGCATGACCTAATCGATGATGCCAGAGATCGGTGGTTGAAATGGTGAGGTTGCAAGTGGGTGAGATATCTGCGTCGGTTTTTTTTGCTGTGAGTGCCACCAAGTAATAGAGCCCATCATGCTGTTTCCCCAAACCAATCATCCTCTTCGTAGCCAGATCCTGCAAAATACACCAATAAGGAAAGAAAGTTATTGAGCAATTCAATCCTCTTGTCAGGCGGCTAACTGACATCAAATCCACTTTGAATGTGGGAACACATAACACATTCTTCAAATAATAAACTAAATTAAGAGGTAATGATCCTCTCGCAACAATTTTTGCTTTCTCTCCGCTGGGTAATGACACAGGAGGTAATGAGCAATTTTTGTCCATGTGGAAAAATAATTTTGACGATGAGGAAATGTGATCCGTCGCCCCGCTGTCAATAATCCACTTGCGGGAGATTATTTTGGACAAACCTGGCTTGGTAGGTGTTTGGGAAGTTGATGCTTCATTTTTATTGTCGAGCAAGGACAATAGTTGTTTTATCTGGGCCTCCGAAATGCCAATAACTGGGTTGTGAGAGGGCCCATCAGACACACTATTCACAGCTGGCCTGTTATGGAATGGGCCCGGGCCCATGGGTCGGCCCCTTGGATGGGCTGCTGGGTAGCCCTTGAGAGCATAACATGTTTAGGCCCAATGGCCCATCTGCCCACAGTGGGTGCACTGTGGGCGTCCCTTGCCTGGCCCAAACGAAGGCAGCCCAAACCCAGGCCTGCCTCCTTTATCTCCCCTGCCAAACGAAGAGCCCCCAAAGCGCTGCCTCTCTTCTTCTCTGTCTCCTCTCTCTCTCTCCCCAAATCGTCCCCGAGTAAAATGTTCTAGAGAGGGTGAGTTTGGGCTGAAATTGTGGGACCTCCTCGCACCAACGGGAGAGAAGAATTTTGGGCCACCATTGCTTCGAACTGCCATGGCAGCGCCACCACTGTTCTCTGCAACATGGGTCGAACTTAGGTGGCGTTGCTTCTCTTCTTGGGAAACAGACGAATATGCCTGGCGAATGGAAGGCAGAGGGTTCATCAGAAGAATTTGTCCACGAATTTCACTGTAAGTATCATTTAAACCTATCAAAAATTGCATCAATTTTTGTTGGTCCTGTTGCGGTCCATGCATCACATCACTGTATGAGTTGAGTTCGTCCCAAAACCCTTTTAGTTTCATGTAATAGACTGAGAACGAGAGTTGTTCTTGGCGAAAATAGGCGATGTCTCTTTGTAATTCGAAGATTCTGGGGGCATTACTCTGTGAGAAACGTTCACGAAGATCATCCCAGACTTCGTTGGCAGTGGAGTAATAAATCACACTATCTGAGATTTCGGGGTCTAGTGTGTTAATGATCCAAGAATGGACCATGTCATTGCAGCGGGACCAAGCTGCGTGATTATCAGGGTCTGTTTCCCTTGAAGGCTGGTTGATTGTGCCATCAACGAAGCCTAGTTTGTTTTTGGAGTTTAAAGCCAGTGTCATGGCTCTTTTCCAGGTAGAGTAATTGTTCCCATTCAAGGGCTTGGAAATCAAAACCAGCCCTGGGTGGTCTGAGTGATGAGAGGTGAAGGGATTTGAGACATTGATTCTTGTTGGGTCTGTGTTTGAGTTGGCAATTTCTTTGTCGTGAATGGAAGGATTTGATTCTTGTTGGGCCATGTTGGCTGGATTGAAGGAGTAGGGATTTGATTTGAAAAGGATGTGTTTTGTGTTTGTGTTCTATTTTCTAGGTAATTTTTTTGTGATGATTCTGTGATATTTCTGGGTTTTTGTTTTTGATGATGGACAGTGACTATTGAGAACAAGCACTGTGGAAATCAAGCAGTGACTTGTTGATAAACACGCACTGTAGAAATTACACTCTGGGTTTATGGGCAAGAGAAAGAAAAGAAAAAAAAATGAGATTTGTCTGTAACAATTTGATCTCAAAAGAAAATTTTCGAGGGAGGCTTTGATACCATGTAAATTAGAAGAGATGATTGAATGTATTGCAGTGTGTATATTGATCATTGAGTTGGGTATTTATACAGAAAATGTAACAAACTGTCCTATTGTCTGCAATGCCATTTTGTGTGTTGACCGAACACATTTCTGACAAAGAATAATGTAAAACTGCCTAACAATATATTGTAACAATATACTGTAAAATATACATTTTATCTTCAACACGATCACATCATTAGTGTCTGCTTGTCTTTGTATCCAAGGTCCCTCCTCCTGAAGTAAAACTGATGTAATCTTAGAGTCGTGATGAAATTAACTTGGCTTGATCGGATAGGGTTAGTTTCCGGTTAAACAGTGGAATGAATATACAAGAAAGGCGATGATTAATTAGTTGGATGGGATGGTAACCTTGATTTTAGCAGATAATTTCACCCTTAAATCGCTGTCTACCGTATGATCACGGAGATGACTTGCTGGTGGTTAGCAGTTATAGCCACATTTATTTTACAAATAAAATATCCTTTCATTTTTAATTAGATTTTTTTCCAATCTCACCAATATTTCCGTATAGCTAAAATTATATTTTAAAAGTTAATTAAGGACTAAAATGAACAGTTCATTTTGATTAAGAGACTAATTTATGTTTTTTTAAATAGAATGACCAACTTAAATAATCATAAAATGCAGAGGTCCTAAATTACATAAAATACTCTTGTGATTTCATCGGCAGAGATAATTATTTTATAGACTGAAATGCAATAAATATGCCTTCAAAAAGTACTAGGTTTTTTCTTTTGAAAGTCTAGTCCATAATTAATTTTAATTTGAACCTAGCTACGACTTTCTCTTATCACGTGGGAAGACAATTTTTTGTGGCTCTCAATTACAAATAGAAGAAAGACTCTATCAATATTATACATGTTAGAGAATAATATAATATATTCTGGGACCTCATCTATAAGCTTGAGTTTTTAGGTAAGATGGTTTCTTAATATGATATCAGAACCTTGTTGACCCAGCGGTCACAGGTTCGAATCTCACCACCCCCATTTTATTTGATAAAAATCACACTACAAAAAAACAGGTCGATTTGCAACGGACTAATCCGTTGCAAATAACAAAGAAAACCGTTGCTAATATTAATTAGTAACGGCATTTGCAACAGACACAATTCGTTAGAAAAAAGTCGTTTCAAATTTTTCTTGCAACGGGTAACCCGTTGCAATTTTAATTGCAACAGCTAATCTGTTGCAATTTATGCCGTTGCAAATACACATTTTGCAACGGCCGTTCCGTTACAACTGCAACGGGCCAGCCGTTGCCGTTGCAACGGGATCTCCGTTGCCGTTGCAACAGAGAGCCCGTTGCAATTGCAACGGAGAGGCCGTTGCAATTGCAACGGCAAGAAGTTTTGATGGACTAATTGCAACGGATGGACTCGATTTAAACTTTGACTGATGCAAATTAAGTAGTTGCATTATCCGTTGAAACTGCTAATTAATTTTTGAAATCCAATAGAAATATATTTATTTTTTAATTAATTATGAATAAATATTTTCATAAATATTATTGATATATTATTAATATTGAGAACTAAATATTGTTGAAATAAAAATTTCATAAATTAAAATTTATAATACAACAGAAATTCGGTTACATTTACATGTAGAAGTAAATCAACATGGAATAAAAAAATACATATTTTGGAGTGTTTAAAAAAATACACCGATCCTCTTTGGTCTTCATGGCCAGTTCCATTTGCTCAATCCTTCGATTAGTTGTTGCTATCTTCTTCTCTATTCTGAAAATCAATTCCAAGAATCAACATGAACCATCAAATATACACAAAATACCCAAGCAGAAGGGCAAAAGTTATACCACGCTTCAGGAGTCAAGCTCCTCTTTTGCTTTCCATCTGCATCCTTCAATGGGAGCTTCCCCTTTTTGGATTGGATTTGCAACAAATATGCGAGAGAGGAGATGACTGCAATTAATCCGGAGTTATGTGGACATAGTTGGGGATCTTGTATTGAACTGCCATAATTCTCTGCAGATAAACAACATGAATATTCATAAACAGAGATGCAGGAGTAAGGAATGCAAGCCACAACAAAATACCTTGCCAGGGATGCAGGATCCCAGGAGTAAGGAACAGCACGCTTGACTTCCTCATGCAATACTAAGTTTACTTTGGCTATCTGAACCTTATACAAGGGAATGAAATGCCCAACCATTGCAAGGGATTTTGTTCCAGCAATATATCCAGTTGCAGTCATTTACCTTCCATATCCTAAATCAAAGAGTTCATCATCTTTGGGCTCTTAAAGTCTATTATAATGCAAATGAGCCCGTAAAGTTCATCAACTTCCTACCTGAATGTGCATATTCAGTAACTCCATCAGAAATTAATCGATGCAGTAAAATGGGCTCAAAGGAAAAAGCTCATTCAAACCATAGTTTTTTTCCAGATTAGTTAGCCACATAAATTGCCTGCCAGGAAAAATCAGAACAATATATTTCTGTAGTCTTCTGACACTCGACTTGAAAACAAATCAAATCAACTGCTTAGCCATGAAAATCCTAACACGCACACGTTGACATTCAAAGAGCATAAATTTTATGACTTCCCAAATCACAAGAGACTGGACCTAAAGTAAAATAAATAAATAAAAGAAATCCAAGCATGCCCAGATAATGAATGGAAAGAAAAGATAAAGAAAAGAAAAATTCACCTCATGGAAGGAGCAAACAGGAATCCTCTCAATGCTTCTTTTCCCTGGAGAGCAATCGATGTCAAAAGAAACACTAGGTAGCACAAGCTCATGAGAGATATCAAGATCCCTAGCATGTTCTTCGTCAATATGAACCAACCTAGACCCAGTAGCTCCTTTACAATATAAAAGTCTTATATCAGATGTGACATCAAAGCCACGATCCAAAGCTTGAATTGAGTTGCAGAGAGTAGTGGTCAAAGCATCAGAACCCAAGCTCATCTTTCACAGCAGATCCTAAAGGAAATGAAAAAACAAAAGCAGCAAAACGACCAATCGATGTAGGTAAAACGCGGAACAGAGACAGATCATGCTAAAAACTGAAAAAGAAATGCAATAAAACGAGTAAATAACAGAGGAGCCAGATCTAAGAAATAAAGAGGCGATGACATAAAGAGAGATCTAAGAGGAGACCATCTCCGTCCTTATCGAATAGGCTGAAAGCTTCCTTGAACTCGGAGATCTGGTCGTCTGTGAGCTGATCGGCCATTTTTGTTTGGACAGAAGGGAATATCAGAGAGGTAGATAAATATATTAAAAAAGGAAGTGGCTGGCTAGCGAGGGAGGGAGGGTGGCGAGGGAGGGGGACTGGAGAGGGAGGGGGCTGGCGAGGGAGGGGGGCGGCGCAATTGGAAAAATGTGAAGGAATGTAGGGTTTGGGTGGGTGATGGTTTTATATTAATTATTATTATTAATCATAATTAAATTCATTTTTTAATAAAAATTAAATTCATTTTTTTCATTTAAATATAAATAATAAATAATAATTTTATTATTAATTTATATTATTTTTCCATTACAACAGTTGCTTAAATTGCAACGGATTTTCTGTTGCAATTTAAGCAAATGTTGTAATGGAAAAATAATATAAATTAATAAATAAAATTATTATATTTTATTTATATTTAAATTAAAAAAAATTAATTTAATTATGATTTTAAATTTATTTTAAATTGCAACTAATATAATTAATTATTATAATAATTATTAATTATTATAATATAATAATTCATTATATTAATTATTATTATTATTATTATAATAGTTAACATAAAAAAATAGGAGTATTAATTTGTAATTAATTTGATTAAATTATTTGTAATGGAATGTATTTTAATTAATTATGTTTGAACTTATTGGTTATTTATTAATATGTTCATTTTATTTTCTTAAGTTTTTCTAGCACTCAAAGGCAATAACTAACATTAATTAACTTTAAATACAACAACCATAAAAAAAAATATACAAATTACTTTAAAAACATACAATAAGTAGCTTACATTTCAAATTTCAAATATTGCGGATCTTTTAATTATATTTAAATTTATTTTTTTAATTTAAACATGATTAAAAAAATAATTTTATTGTTGGAAGGTTTTTCAAAAGCAATTATTTAATTGTATAATTTACTCCTATTAATTGCATAATTAAACTAAATTCAAAATAATTGCATTATATTTTAAATAATATAAAAAATAGCTCTTCAAAATATCTTTTACCATTGGAGTGCATATCAATAAAAAAATCAAATATACATTATTCAAAGAGCCATTTTCAAGATTTGAATCTTCAAAATGGATCTTGCCATTGAACTTGCTCTTACAAAGAGGTTGAGCCAGATTCGGAGTAGTTGAAAGAGGTGAAGTTGGGTTAGAGAGTTCGGATTGGGTCGGATTATCCATAATTAAAGGTTTTGAAATGAAAATGAAAACATTTTTTGTGACTGGTCCTTATGAGATTCAAGTTAGATATATTGCTTAGAACCTGACAGAGTACGCACACGTGCATGCGCTGGTGATGAATTATTCGATTCTATGCTTCAAAATTATTTCTTGCATTTTATTTAGTAATTTTTATGTTTTATTTTAAAATATATAATTTTTTTGAGATTTTTTTATATTTTTATAGTAAAATAACTATTCTATCCTGATATAAGATAAAAACTAAGAGTTAACAGAGGAGGTGTCACAGTGATTTCACATACTATTGCACGGTAAAATAACTCTTTTACCCATGATAAGACAAAATTGAAGAGTTGAATGTAGGGGTGCTATGTTAATTTATCATTTTTTATTATTCTTTTCTACGAATACTATGTACGCATCTGACACGCCCGTCGACAATATTCGACCTGACGCACACCTTATTTTTGTCTATATTTATATATGTGTGCTCTTAGTTTTGATTTTTGATTTTTATTATTTTCTTATTGGTTAAGGTGGTAATTTTTTGAAAAAATTTGTTCTTAGATTTTAGTTTGTGTTTATAATCATTTGAAAATTGATATTTCTTATATTTTTCTCTTTGTTCTTTCTTTTAGTTTTATTTATTTATTTTCAAGTCAAATAATTTTTTTCCAGCTAATATTTTTTTTTCATTTATTTTGTTTGCTCTTTTGTTATAGTTTTTAGGCTTTTTTATTCTTTGATTTAATTTTGTTTTTTTTCATTATTGATGCAATAATAATAATAATAATAATAGTTTAGTTTTAATTACTAAGTTAAAACGTGCGCGAATCTTTAATTTGCAACGGATTAGCCGTTGCAAAGTATGTTACTTTGCAACGGCTAATCCGTTGCAAATGCAATGGCTTATCCGTTGCAAATGCAACGGCAAATCCGTTGCAAATTAAAGGAAACTCTGTTGCAAATGCAACGGACAATCCGTTGCAAATGCAACGGAAACTCCGTTGCTAATGCAACGGAAAATCCGTTGCAAATTAAACTTGCAACGGAAAATCCGTTGCAATCTTTGTTTCCTTTTTTTAATTTTTTCAATTCGTTTAGCAACGGAATATCCGTTGCTAAACAATTTCCGGATGCAAATTTAGCAACGGAATTTTGCCGTTGCAAAATTCCGTTGCTATTGGCACCCTTTTCTTGTAGTGTCAAGCACAAGGTAGTATGGGTCTGTGTGCAAGTTTCAAGCCCAAAAAGCTTTCACTTGAGAGGGTGTGTTAGAGAATAATATAACATATTCTAGAACCTCATTTATAAGTTTAAGCTTTTAGATGAGATGGTTACTTAACAATACAGTCGATCCCTGGCCCAATTTTTCCGATTATTGAGAAAGCATGCGTGCATGCATGGCTAGTTTAGATTAATATATCAGTTTTAAACTTAAAATCCATATAAAAAAAACAAAGTTATTTCCATCACTATCCCTTTGGTATGAGAAATAAATTTGAAAGCTGACTAGAACCAGCATAAAATAGACATGAAAGTCTCGGCAGCACCACGCATTTCACAGCACCCACATTTATTTCTGCACCAGCCACCTACACCAATCTGTCTGTTTTATACACAAGCCATTGTACTCTCCATATATCACCCGTCGAATGATCTTTTGACCCCATGTTCATAGCATTGATGGTTAGTTGTTTGGTGATCGTTGTTTTTTCTCTACCCGGCCATTAATCAGTGCAGTATTAATTGGCCCGTTCCTCTTTCTCCTTTCGTGCTCCTCTACTCCCTCGAGCTGAAAGTTGTGTGTGGGCACGATGGAGATAGGGATGGCAAGCAGCAGTTACAGTGCTAAGAGCAGCGCAGGTGATGGTGGGGGTAGCAGTAGCATGGATCAAGCTAAGGTGGGCTCGGAAGGTGGAGGTCAGGGGAGGGGGGTCTATCTGGTGTGGGATGATCTAACTGTGGTGATACCAAATTTTGGAAACGGTCCGACAAGAAGGTTGCTTCAAGGACTCAGAGGGTATGCTGAGCCAGGCAGGATCATGGCTATCATGGGTCCATCTGGGTCTGGAAAATCCACTCTTCTTGATTCACTAGCAGGTATATATATGATTCATAGCTTTGATCTCGTGTTCACTTGTCTCCCTCTCACGTGCACGCATGCTCACAAATTTGCGCAAACATACGGGCTGTGGCAGTAAACCCTAGATATAATCTGTCTAGTGCTCCTCCTCCTTGGAATTTTGCACTTTCCAAAAATAAAAGTAGAAATCGTGTGTTTTATAATGGGAAATTGGTACTCACTGTTCTTTTTATAGAAAGGTTTTTTGGGGCAAGGGAAAGTTATGAGAAAGGTCGAGTAGACTGCCATAGCTAGGTACTCCCTTTCTTCTACAAGAAAGTTTTGCATTGACTTGGATACGCCTAATCTAATATATTTTATCAAGATTTATGGCTGATTTCCTCAATTATATAAACCTAACCGAATAACATGGTACATAGAATTCAGACCATAATTTAGTAATGTTTGATAGAATTTTCAGCATAAAAAAAATAGTATTTACAGGTTAGGTGATGAATTTAATGCTTTGGGGCCAAGCAGGGACCAGGGCACATTGAGTATCAGGGCCCCTTGTTAGCTAGTTGTTTATCAAGTAGTCTTGTTAATTGGCAGTTGGTGCTGAAGGGTGGCCATGGCAGGAACCCTCCCTATCAATTTTGTTTTTGTATTTCTAGTTTCAATCCGGAAAATATATATTTGTATTTTTAAGAGATTATTAATTTTAAAATGATGGGATTTTCAACTTAGATTTGTTTTTAAAATCAACTCTCTTGATGGATGACCTGAGCTTTCTGTCCAGTCGACTCTCGAATTAAGTTCAATAGCTACATGCCCTTAGAGACAAGGAAATGAGAGCCAAGAACTCTATAATTATAGAGGAATGATTAAGGGGACTTTATGTTAGCTGTAATTTATAGAAGTATCAGCTAGCGAGTGATCATAAAATAAAGAATAAAAAGAAAGAAATAAGAAATACTAATCAATAATCTGATAATTTTCACTCAACATGGATATTATACTGAGTAGAAAATAAAAAAGGATTGGTCAGCATAGCTGATCAGACGCTTTCCTGAACTGTCATCCTTGTGGTTCTGAAATAGTTGACTTGTATAAGCTCTTGCTAATAGCATTTCACCATCGATTTTGCCACAGGTAGACTGTCAAGAAATGTCATCATGACTGGAAATGTTCTTTTCAATGGGAAGAAGAGGAGGCAAGACGCTGGTGTTGTGAGTACTGTCTACCAAAATCCCACATATAAGTCCCAATAGGATCTGCAAATTTTATTAATTCGCATGGATCATTTTATGAGTTGCATGCTGAAAAGGCATCGTAGATGTGGATTGATGAATCTCCTATAAGCATGTTTCACCCTTTGACTTGCCATTAAAATGAGATAAAATACTGGTTAATTGAGTTCTTTAGAGCATAGGAAATTCTTATATTTCAGAGTTTACATGTGTATATTATGATGAACTTCGAAAACCTGCTGCAAAATAAATATTCGTATAACTATTTCTTTGACCATATAAGCAGTGTGATTTAAGCTTAACAGAGTTTGTTCACTAATGTACTTTTCCTGAGTTGAATTTCAGGCTTATGTGACACAAGAGGATGTGTTGTTAGGAACTCTTACAGTCAGAGAAACGGTAACTTACTCTGCAAATTTAAGGCTTCCAGATACGATGACAAAAGAGGAGATTGATGATGTAGTAGAAGGAACGATCTCGGAAATGGGTCTCCAAGATTGTTCTGATCGGATGGTTGGGAACTGGCATTTGAGAGGCATAAGTGGTGGTGAAAAGAAGAGATTAAGCATTGCCATAGAAATCCTGACAAGGCCACATCTCCTGTTCCTTGATGAACCTACCAGTGGTCTTGATAGTGCCTCATCGTTCTTTGTAATTCAAACACTTAGAAATATAGCTCGCGATGGAAGGACAATTATATCTTCTATTCACCAGCCAAGCAGTGAAGTTTTTGCACTCTTTGATGATCTTTTCTTACTCTCCGGCGGTGAAACCGTGTATTTTGGAGATGCAAAGATGACTGTAGAGGTATGAGAAGACTAGAGAAAAGAAACTTGCATGCGTGATCTTAGAAATACTAAGTGAAGCTCGTGCTGATTTACTGCAATCTAATTATTGGTATTCATCTTCACAGTTCTTTGCTGAAGCTGGTTTTCCATGTCCAAGAAGAAGGAATCCTTCTGATCACTTTCTACGCTGTATAAATTCAGACTTTGATGCTGTGACAGCTACACTGAAGGGATCCCAACGAATTCGAGTATGTATCATTTCCAATGAGGTGGTATTTTTGTTAGAGAATAATATAAATCATATTAACAACTTAAATTTTTAGATGAGATAGTTCCTTAACATGGTATTAGAGCTTTGTTGACCTAGCAGTTATGAGTTCGAATCTCATCACCCTCACTCTATTTGATAAAAATCAAGCATAAGATAGTGTTAGTTTGTGCAAGTTTCAAACCTAAAGAGTTTTCACTTGAAGAGATGTGTTAGAGAATAATACAAATCATATTCTAAGGCCTTAACTAACAGTTTAAGCTTTTAGATGAGATGGTTTCTTAACAATTTTGAGTAACACTTCCTCATCACATGACATCACATGTTACTTGTATCAGTTTCCCAGATGCTGAACATCTTTTAGCAAGCTGTTTCAGATTCCTCTCCAAAACAAAAGTTGGGAATCCCAAAACTACCACCTTTTAAAACAGAAAATGAGGAATTGAATACAGCAATAGGATGATAATTCCCAACTTAGTCATACAGTAACATCTGGAATCCTCCTACCTTTCTCTGAAAGTAGTGTATGGTTTGGAAAAAAAGTACATAGCAGACATCCCAAAACTTTAAAACTGTATTTCTAGCTGTTATTTTACTTAAAAAACATTAAGTTGATGAAAATTGGAACCTCCAAGTTTGTCAATTTAGTTCTCTGATTACAAGTTACTTCCTTGTATATAGCAAATGGTGCGAATAATGCATGAAAATGAGCATATTCATCTGAGTTGCGTCGAGTTTAGTTGTTCTGATCTGAGAGAAGTATCTTTACAGAACTTATTAGATTGTATGACCAGCAGAATTCTGCCTCTGCGCAAACACACACATTCTCCTGCGGAGGCCTTTATTCACTTTTTGTTTATGTTAATCATTTTTCATGCAAGACTGATGCAACTTTCCTGTATCCGTCTTAATTATAGGATGTCCCTAAATCGGCAGATCCTTTGATGAATTTTGCAACAGAAGAGATCAAATCGAGACTTGTTGAGAAATATAGGCGCTCGAACTATGCACAGAAGGCCAAAGCAAGGGTAAAGGAGATATCGGCTATTGTAAGCAGCTGAAATCTCAGATTTTGCAGCACTAATACTTCATTCCTGTCATTTAATGCTGTAAATATGCAATCTCACATCATCACACAGCATAACAATTCTGTTCTTAGTTATTCTTTTGCACCTACTGCTAATACCAAAACTTGCTCAAAGTTCTGTGCTTTTACACTTTATTTTCCATTAAAAGCTATAAGAACAAATTTCCTCTGCTTTTAAGTGTTTGCTGATGGAATAATTACTGAATTTAGCCTCTTCTCAACATGTTTGATTTGAAAGTTCGTACTAAATGCTGCTGTCTCTTCAACATTTCCTGAAGAAGCTCATCTATTGCAGGAAGGACTGGAAATTGGAACTCAAAGTAGAAGCGAAGCAAGCTGGCGAAAGCAACTCTCAACACTGACCCGAAGATCATTTGTGAACATGACCAGAGATGCGGGATATTACTGGGCAAGGATTGTGATCTATATAATTGTTTCCATCTGTGTTGGTACAATCTATCATGATATTGGATATGGCTACACTTCAATCTTGGCTAGGGTGGCATGTGGGGGATTTATAACAGGCTTCATGACTTTTATGTCTATTGGAGGCTTCCCTTCTTTCCTTGAAGAAATGAAGGTAAAGATCTTGTTTACGTACGTAGTAAAGATAAAATGATAGAAGAAGAATTATGAAGAAATTTGTGCCTGTGAAACGATGATGGCATGGTAGAAAGATTCTTAAATTGTGGTCTTGACTCCTTGTTCTTTTATATATAACAGATTTTTTATCGAGAAAAGCTTAATGGCTATTATGGGGTTACAGTGTTCATCCTGTCCAATTACTTCTCCTCTTTCCCGTTCTTGGTTTCGATCGCTCTCCTCTCCGGGACCATATGTTTTTACTTGGTGAAATATGGATCGGGATTTGATCATTATGTATTTTTCTGTCTCAATATCTTCGGCGCCATTTCTGTCATAGAGAGCCTGATGATGGTTATAGCCTCACTGGTCCCCGACTTCTTGACGGGACTGATTACGGGGGCTGGAATCATTGTAAGATCAGAACACTTGGATCTTCATTAAACATATTGATTTCTATGCTGGCCATCTGATTTATCTGACCACTGGCCTAATTTGGTTACTCATGCAGGGGATCATGATGATGACCTCTGGTTTCTTCAGATTGCTGCCTGATCTTCCAAAACCATTCTGGCGCTATCCGGTTTCATATATCAATTTCCAAGCCTGGGCGATGCAGGTAATTCTATTACTATCTCACACGCACAGTACTGAAAAATGATTGTCGAGAGGCATCAGAAAAAACCATAATGATGTTTAGCAGAATTTTGTTAGCCTCTATATGGGATTTTATTCTAATGTGTTTCTACAACTAGAAATGCCTGCTAGGAACAAGGAGAGTGGTTTCCTTAACCTCGAGATGAGATTTTACCAGTCTGATTGAGGAAGATAGAATAATTTTCTCGAACAAGTTTCAGGACCTGCTTTATGTTTCGCAGCAAAAAGCACGTCAAGAATCACTAACAATAACAACATCACATATTACAAGGAAAAGCTGAGAAAAAATGTTGTGCAATCTGTTCACATGCAGATTTTTAATCCAATCCTTGTTGTTCTGCCAAACATAGGGTTCCTACAAGAATGATTTCCTCGGACTTGAGTTTGATCCTCTGCTACCTGGTCCAAAAATACCTGGAGAATTTGTTGTCACACATATGTTCGGAGTTCCCTTGGATCATTCAAAGTGGTGGGATTTATCTGCTATTTATCTGATTCTTGTAAGCTATCGGATTCTGTTCTTCTTCGTGCTCAAGATCAAGGAGAGAGCGTCGCCATTCGTCAAGGATCTGTACTCGAAGAGAACTCTGCAAATACTTGAAAAGAGGCCTTCCTTCAGGAGAGTACCCTCTATTTCTTCCAGGAGGCATCAACCTCTGCACTCACTGTCTTCTCAAGAGGGCCTTAACTCTCCACTCCACTAGGAATCACCAATGATTCCAAGCATGATGATCATAATTGTTCACTAGATTTTATCATTTTTTAGATCCCAACTTTACTAAAATAATTTGATAATAATATAAAGATATTTGTGCTTATAATTAAATCTACCCCTTCTCTCATTTATACTATTAATTAATGATTTATGTGGAGATACAGTACATTTTTCAAACTAAAAGATGTAATTTATGAGAGCTTGATATTCTTAAAGTTTGATTTTTTTTTTTGAATACTACATTAAATAAAACTTTTATGCTAAATTGTTTATTAGTTACTACATTAAATAAAACTTTTATTAATTACTAGAAAGTAATATGCTAAATTGTTTTTAGTTTCTTTATTAAGTTTACTTTAACCCGTAATCTTATGGATTTTAAAATATACGAGTTAATTGCTTCGTATTTCATTGCAATCAGAATTATATTTTTTTAAATGTAAAACAAATCTTAAGAGTGCAAGATTTTTTCCATAATACTATAAATCTAAGTAAAATAATAAATTTTAAATTTTATTATCTTGAGTTTTTGTCAAGCGAGAGTTTTTAATAAAATATATAAATTTTAAATTGATATAAATTTATTTTAATAGGTTTAAATGAGAATTTATTTTAAAAAAAAAACTAATGTTAAGCAATACGATTTAAAAAATATAAGACAAAACTAACATTGAGTTGCAAATTTTTTTCAAACCATTAATCAGGGATATTAGATCTGAAATACTATAAATAGAGAAGTTGCAAAACTCAATTCTTAACAAATATAACATTGAATGATGAATTATTTCAATTATTATTTTCATTGTTATTATTATGAATGTTTAATTGTCACTGTTATTATAGCTACCATCATTATCATTATTGTAAACAATTAATATTCTAATTATTATTGACATTACTATTATTATTGTCGTCGTCATTATTAATATAACAATTATTGTTTAAACCATCATTACAGTTATTATTATCATAACTATAACTAATATTACCATTATTTTTATTTTTATTTTTATTATTACCATTATTATCATTATTATTAGTTCAATAACTTAATTATTATTATTAGTAGTAGTAGTAGTATCACAATCATCACTATCATTGTCATAATGATTATAACTACTATTATGATTACTAACACTATATTGTTATTAATATTATTAAAATTATCATTATTGTTATTGTTGTTGCTGTTAGTGATATTTTTAATATAATTTTATGAGTTATTGTTATTATTATCATCACAAAACAATTATTAATATTATAAGCACTACAACCATTACAGTAAATTATTATATTTGTTATCATTATCATTAGTAATGTCATAATTATAACAACTAAAATTATTATTATTTTATTGCCTAAACAATGGAAATTATTAAGTTATTCCGAAGAATAAAATCAAAAAAATCAAAAAATTTAACAAAAAGCAAGAAAAAATTACTAAAATTATTATTATCATTGCCTAAACAATGAAAATTATAAAATTATTCTAAAGAATAAATAAAAAATCCAAAAACTTTAACAAAAGAGCAATCAAAAAAATAAATAAAAAATGATAAAACTAAAATAAATTTATTATTATTAAAAAAATCATTTGATTTGAAGAACAAATAAAAATAAAATAAAAAACAAAAAAGAATAACAAAGGGAAAAAAGAAGAAATATCAATTTTAAAATGATCATCTACACAAATTAAAATTTAAGCACTAGATTGAATAAAAATAAAACCTCAACAAAAGAGAACATGATAAAAATTTTGAAGTAAAATAAATATTATTAGTATTAAAAAAATAATTTGATTTGAAGAACAAATAAAGATAATAAAAAAACACACAGAAAAAAAAGAACAAAGGAAAGAATATTAATTTTATAATGATCATCTACACAAATTAAAATTTAAGGACTACATTGAGTACAAATAAAACCTCAACAAAAGAGAAAATTATAAAATTTAAAACCAAAGCTAAGAGTATAGACACATAAATATGAACAAAAAATAGAGACTGCTTTAGAAGGATCGAAAAAATCAAAGGAATTAAAATCAAATAAAAATTAAAAGAATAAGTACCAAAATGAAAAACAAATTATATGACCAATATAAATTGAATGATGAAATTGAAACAAATAAAAACTTCTATAAAAAAAATCAGGGCGAAAAAATAATTCAAAAGACTAAGGACTAAAACTTACAAACCATAAACAAAGAAAACTTTTATGCATATTTAGCTCTAGAAGAGAGAAAAGGGGGGGAAATAATCGACTATCGACAAGTCTCTTACCACCATGAGCCGCCATGCATACCATCATGGTGAAGAGAACATGATGGTGCATCTAGTGAGTTGATGGTTGAATATTTTTAGCCACCACATGACACTTCACATGCCTGTATGGCATGGACAAAATAAATGTGTCAGTGCGTCAGGCAAACACACAAACATTTTTTTCAATGAAAATCATTAAAAAATATGGAATCACCAAAAAACTCATTGAAGTTCGTCCTAATAACATAAAAAAAACCACATACATAAATACCAAAATACCCCTCAGGCCAACTCTTTGTTTTTGTCTTTAAGTGTAAATTAGTGTTTTCATTGTTCATAAACATGGAAAAACCACAATATTCTTACCAGCAACTCTTATTTTTTGTCTCATCCAAGGACAAAAGAGTTATTTGATTGCTCATAAAAAACTGTAATATCTAGAATACCCTTGCCTAGCTAGCAGTTTTTTTATTGAACTGGGAGGCAAAACCATAATTTAACTATTCATAAAAAATGAAAAAACATAAATACTCTCAAACGATTATTTAATGAAAAAATATGAAAAGAAAAGGTCTAAAATACCAATGAATACAAGAATAAATGTTTATGAGTTGAAGAGCATAACAATACACTATTATAATCGATAGTTATGTCTAAAGTTACAGTGAATAATGGACACGATTTAGCTTTTTTTCTTCATATATTCTCATGCATGTAGATTCATGCTAATTGATTTACTGTAATAGATTTTCTTAACAAGTGACAGCGAAGCTGATGGTTATGTGAACTGTACAAAAGGTGTTTGTAGACAGGGGCAAAACTAGGAAATTTTAATTGAGGTGCCATCATAAAAACGATAGAGAACATATATTTTATTTTTGGAAGGGCAAATTGCATATTAATTAGAAAGATTTTAAAATTTTAAGGACTTAAATTATTATTTTTTCAAAAAATTAGGGGTACCAAGCTCCCTAAAGCTTATTGTGGATTCGCCCATGCTTGTAGAGTCAATAGTTGTCATTTGCTAAAATAAAAACAATGACAATGCAAATTGATTTTTATGGTTGCTATTCTTATTTTAAATTGCAAGTTATTTAAACTTTAAGACAAATCATTAGTTATTTGATTCGTGATTTGGCAGGTCAGATAATATTTTTTAGCAAAGGAAAAAATAAATATGCAAGTCTTTCAAAAAAAAAATTAATTTCTTTATAAATTAAAAGACCTATACAACCCATTTAATTAAATACATCAAGAATCATTTGTTTATAATGAAAATAAATGTAAACCCATAATTTGTAGGACAAAAATTAGAGAGATGAAGATTTTTTTTTTATATTTTTGTCTACATCAAACTTATATATATAATGAAAACAATATCTTTTCAAACAAATGTGTTTATAGAGTTCAAAAGGTACACCTCTGCAAACTAAAGTGTTTGTAGAGTTCAAAAGACACACCTATACACACCAAAATATTTGTAGAGTTCAAAAGGCATACCTCTATATACCAGTGTGATTGTAGAGTTAAATAAAAGCAATTATTCATTCAAATTAAATTGGTCCCTCAAAATCTTCCCTCCAACATCCAAATCTATTGATTTGCTATCTCTTATATTATATGGTACAACAAAATCTCTTATCTTTTTAATATGGGATAAAATTCTCTCTCACCACCTAATATACAAGCTATATTTTAACAATAATCCATAACTTAGCTTGTAATTTTAGGTAGTACCATGTTTCATTCATAAAAGAAGGTATATTTAAATTAAACATCTAGCATAAGCATCTTATTACTAAATAAGTCATGATGACATCTAAAGACTTGTCTCTATGTATGTTCTAAGGTCATCATCAACTGTTAATAAGATTGATATCTTATTAAGCACATCAATTTTATTTCCTTCGACTAAGAAAACAATAGATTTTGAAAATCTCTAGATTCCACAATTACATTAGAACTTGAATCCATTATTCTTTATGCTTTTGAATATTAAGCATAGCCAACAAAAATCATTTTAAATCTTTAGGTTCCACTTTTATCCTTTTAGTATTTGGAACTCTATAAAATGCAATGCAACCCCAAACTCTAAGATAATTTAAATTTGGTTTTATTTTCTTCCATAATTTATATGGAGAAACTTTTAATTTTCTAGAAGGAATTCTATTATATATATGACAAGAAATGAGTAAAGTTTCCCCCCCACAAACTAGTAGGCAATTTGGCATTTACTAACATAGAGTTAAGCATCTTAATAAGTGTTCTATTGTTTTTTTTCCAAACCATTCTTTTAGGGTGTATATAGTGTACTAATTGGATGTATGATTCTATTTTCTTCACAAAATGAATAAAATCCCTTGAAAAAATACTCACCACCTTTATCACTCTTTGGAATATTAATTTTCTTCATCTTATGTTTTTCAACTTCTAATTTATAATCTTGGAACATTTGAAAATCTTGGTCTTTATGTTATCAATAAAAATTATAAAATATTTATTTTTTGCCCTAGTTAAGATGTCATTCAATTCACATATATTAGAATGCATAAGTTCTAATAAATTTGTATTTCTTTCAACTTTAGAAAAAACCTTTCTAGTCATATTTGCTTGAATGCAGACTTCACATGTTCTTTTATCTTCAATTTTATAAGAAATGAAATTATGTTTAGTCATATATCTTAATGATCTAAAATTAACATGTGTTAAACAATCATAAAGATAAATATACCTCAATCATATAAACATAAACATTAAATTTATTATTAATATCGAGTTTGAATATTTCATCACATGAGTAGCCCTTCCCCATAAAGAGTCTATTTTTGGACATAATGATCTTATCACACTCTAAAACAACCTCAAAACCCTTCTTACAAAGCAAATTTACATATACAAGATTTTTTTCTTATATTTGGTCCATGTACTACATTAACCAACAACAATTTCTTTCCATAAGTGAAATTTAGTTTGACACTTCCTTTTTCCATCACCTTTACAAAATTATAATTTCCCATTAGAACTTCCTATCTATCTTTTGTAACTTTATAATCTTTGAAATGATTTTTTATTGTCTCATATGTGGATGGTTATGTCAGAATCATACCACCGATCATTAGACATGATACGTACATCCATATGAAGTTCAATAATCATTCCAATATGCAGTTTTGAAACCATTGCAACCAACTTGACTTCATGTTCAACCATATTTGCATTTTTGAATTTTAGACATTGCTAATATCTTCTTGCATTTATTTCTTTCAAAACCTGCACTAATGTTTGTAGTGCCCTTTATTGGTATAATTATAAAATATCTTTACTTTTTTTTTAAATTGCTAGGGTTACCTTTTGATTTCCTTCAACATAATTCACTTTTGTTGCAAATTCAGTTATGAATTTCTTTACATGAATTTTGGCTTCCTCTTCAATCCGTGAGTGTTTTTGAATTTGTTCAAGAGAAAATTCTTATGTGGTATGCAATAACTTCATGTAATCATTCCAACTAGGAGGAAGTTTTGCAATTATTCCTCCTACTTGTAATGCTTTATTCTATTTTCATGTCTTTAAGTTTAGAAATAAGAACTTACAACTCAGGGACTTGATCTATAACATAAACTTTATCAATCATAATATGAAATTTATCCACAACTTGGTTTTTTTACTCTAGTGATTTAGATTTTCTTTGGAGACTTTATGGATGTGAAGAGATTATACAGACAATCTAATAAATTATTGAGGATGTGTCTTCTGCATAACAATTAATCTTTATCTTGTTTTTTATGCTCTGCCTTCAATTAATTATTGTCTTCAGATATAGTTGCAAGAATTTCAGATAGATTCGAATCAAGGATGTAGAAGATCTTTAGAGTAGTCAATAGGAATATCATCTTGTCTTTCCAATATACAAAATTTATTTCATTAGAACGATCCAAAACTCTTGATTCACCATTTTTTTGGACTCTATTTCCAAATAAATACCTTGAAATTGTAAGGAGAGTAGGTATACTAAACATGCTCAAGGCGTGAATATCACTATCTTTAAGGTATTAATTGCCCTTACTATATTTGTTGCAGGGTTAAAACAATATACCTTCAAGATATAACAAAGTCTTAAACTTACAAACAACAATTTTTATAAGTTTATTAAGAAGTTTTGTTTTGTTTATAATAAATATAAACAAAGAGTTTGATGAGAAAAATTAGGGAGAGAAGAAGATTATTTTCTTATATTTCTATCAACATCAAATTGATATTTATAATGAAGATAACACCCTTTAAAATCAATATGTCTGTAGAGTTTAAAGGGACACCTTTACAAACCAATGTGTCTGTAGAGTTCAAAAGATACGTCTCTAGATATGAATATGTCTGTAAGTTAAAAAGAGACAAGTCTTCATTTAAATTAAATTGATCCTTCCAACATCCAAATTTATTAATTTGGTGTCCCTCATATTATAAATATTATAAGGTACAACAAAACCTCTTACTTTTTAAATATGAAATAAAGTTATTTCACATAAATAATCAAAGTAGGGTGAAAAGAAGATCAATAGACGTTTCTTCTCTAAACCTTCTAGTAAAACTAAATAGGGTGTCTTAATGATTTTCTTCTTTGATATTTATTTTAAAAAACAACATATATATTTTTTTGGCTTCGTTTTAATGCAACAAACTAACTCCCTACTGTTTCAGATTGTATATTCCCTAAAAAAACATTAAGGGGGATGGTTGAATAGAAATTTTCTTTTAGGAGTTGATCTAGTGGGTGGTGGATTCCTTCTAGCTTTATTTTTATTGTTTTGTTTAAAGTCATCACAATAAAAAGGTTTTGTGGGTTAGGATTTGCGTGATCTTCCTGCTTCTGCTGCTCAACTCAAGGTTGTCAATACCGTTCCGGTCGTCATTCCGGTTTTTCTATTGGAACAGAACGTTTCGGTTTCAGAGCGTTTTGGCGTGCCGTTTCGGGGTTATACTGTTCATATATAATTAATTAATTATATATATATAATTAAAATATTAATTTAACAAGCATAATTAAAATTCAAGATAAATTAACTTTAAATTATACAATATAAACACAAAATCAAACAAACATAATCTCAAAATTAGAAAAAAATCACAAGTTAATCAAAATAAAGAGGATTTTAAGGCCGGAACGGCACGTCCGGAACGGCACGTCCGGAACGGTACCAGGACGTTCCGGCAGGAATTTGGCCGGAATTTCCGGAACGGACCAGAATTAAAACCGAGACAAAAATAACATTGTTTCGTCTCGGTTTTTTTAATGGTACGGAACGTTCCGGTTGGAACAGAACGGAATTGACAAGCCTGACTCAACTTGTTGATATTCTCCAAAGGGCAATGTAAAGCATGGACGCTAAGAAAATATAAAGAACGATCGATAATAATAATAAAAAAAAACATAAAATAAAAAAACGAATTGGTTTCTGTTTCTTTCTCCTTAGCCTAGTTTACAGTTGATACGCACTAGTTAGAGGAAGGGGAAAAAAACTGAAAGATGGTCCGCGCAGGGAATTGATCTATCAACAATCCAAACACTAAACCATCTAAGCAGTGGTGAGACCCTAGGATTAAGAGGTTTGCTTTTCTTATGGTCTCAGGTTATTAATATGATCACTACTGAAAGTTTATATGATTGTTAACTTCAGGTCAAGTGGGATTAGTCGTAATATGTGCAAATTGATCCAGACACCCACGTTAATAAAAAAAAAATACAAACACTAGCCATCTGGGTTTTGCCAAAATGGCAAAGAAACACATGCAAATCAAGGGATTTTGTTTTCGACGTTACAATTTTGGCCCCTTCTGTGATGGTATGCGGTTCGGGCTAGAGGTTATATTCTAGTCTGGTTACTACCACAACTTTTTATTTTGAAGAGATAGCAAACTCTATTGAGGCTGCTCCAGAAAAGATTCATTTTTGGAGGAGTTGAATAGGGAAGTGGAGAAATCATAAGAAAACAGTGGGGTTTACAAATCACGTATGATGTATTTGGACAGGACTTGTGTTCAAACCAATGAAAATTATGGAGGAATAACATCAATATTCCAGCAAAATCCTGACAAGGGTACGAAAGTTCGCTTTCCGAACTTGTTCATAGAAAAAAGAGAGGTGATATTGTATATCAAGAGTTGACAGGGAACATTTTCAATATGTTAAAAGATTTAGATTCTTCTGTTTACCAAGAAGAAGCCTTTCTGTGACGTTTTATCCCAGTTTCACAAGGGTAAAACAGAGTGACTCATGGAGTTATGGGGATCTGTTAAAATATGACCGTTAAAATATAGCCGTTGAAATATGACCGTTAATTTCCAGATATGGAAATTATGTAAAGTAGGGATAAAGTAGCTTTTATCTTTATCTAAATTAGTCTTGTAATTCCTCTATAAGTTCATTCTCAATTGTAATAGAAAAATAACTCTGAATATACAGAAGTCATTAGTATTTTGAATTCTAACATGGTACAGAGCGAATCTCAAAATTTTTTTCTTAAACCGTATTTGTTCATCCCCAGATTTTTTGTTTTTCTTGAACCGTATTTGTTCATCTCGAAATTAATCCCAGAAATCGATCTCTACAGTCCCTGTTTATTCAAAAATACTGTTCATACCCAGAAAAAACCCAGATTTTCCCGGAAAATCAATTTTTCCTGGAAAACCAATCCATATTTTCCCGAGAAAAACAAACACATGCCCAGAAATTCCATCAATTCATACACAGCTACCCTCCCTTCATAACCCAGATATCAACCACTGCAATAGCAGCGAATTCATACAAAAATCTTTCCTCCACAAACCCAGAAACCAACCAATTTTCCCGAGAAACCCAGTTTTCCGAGAAAAGAAAAAAACCCAGATTTCCCGAGAGAAAAAAAACCCATCTTCTTCATCAACCAGCGAAACCCATTTGAAAAGAATCTCCAACGAAACCCATCTCGAACCAACAAAACCAACGAAAAGACCCATTTTGGTATCAACCCGTACCCAGAAACCCAAAGAACCCATCAAACAAACCATTAAAAAACAGCCCAGAAATCTCCATTGGCTCCATATTTGACAGAGACCAACCCACATAGCAAGCATTGGACGGACATGATTCCGAGGATCCCAAGCAAAGCACCGCCGAAATGACTGTTTTTGATCTTCTTCAGCAGATGCAAAGTAAGTTTCGCATATTTTTGGACTCCATTGTGTCGAACATTGATGAGATTAGAAATCGTGTAGATGAGTTGGAGAAGAACATATACTGGCAGAGATTTCAAAATGAAGGAAGTGAGAGAGGGGAATGTTTGTTCGGTCAGAATATAAGGTCTGACCGGGCTGACCGAAATGGGGCTAACCGAAAATACAAAAATACTGGTGGGTTGATGTGTTTTCATTACGGTGAAATGGGGCATTCGAAACAAAAGTGTTACGAAATCATCGGCTACCCGGACTGGTGGGACTTTGCAAAGAAACCTCGAAAAAATATCAGACAATCTATGGTATTTCTGACAGAAGCAAACCGGTACCACCTACAACGAATATGGTCCATCCAGGTATCATCGAAAAAAAATTTGCACACTCTGTTATTACTAAAAATAGTACTTGGATTATTGATACAGGTGCATCTAATCACATGACTAGAGATTCCGATAAAGTAACCTACCATAAACCCTCCTCACAGTCAACTATACGCACTGCTAACGGTAGCATCTCCCCTGTTATGGGGGAAGGATCTATCATTTTGACTGACACTATAACCCTAGATACTGTCCTTATTGTTCCATCTCTTGCGTATAATCTTTTGTCGGTGAGTCAAATTACTGCTACTCTTAAGTGCACGGTAACGTTTTGGCCTCAGTTTTGTGTTTTTCAGGACATTCTAACCCGGAAGATTCTTGGTTATGGTGTTAGACGGGGCAACATGTATTATTTAGAGTTAACGGAAAAAGGGGGGTCAACGATGGGTCACGCACATCAGACTAGAAGTAAGGATCACGCTCACGCTCTCGTATGTTTGTGGCATCGACGACTTGGACATCTTTCATTCGGGTACCTTAAGAAATTACAACCGCATTCGGGTAACCCTGGATGCATCATTTCGAGTGTCGCACCCCAAAAATGACGAGCGCGGCGTCGTGACGACTTTTCCCCATATGCAGGGATTTATCAATTGTCGGGGGGGGGGATTATCTATTTTCGTGAAAAAAAGGAGTCGCCACCTAGTATTAACGGTTACTAGGAAACCTAAAACTGGTCTTTCAGAGATTCTAGGGTAAGGGACTGGTTGCGTAAAGGGAAGGTTTTAGCACCCCTAGTACGCCCTACCTAAGGTAAGCTGCTTGACGTTTTGGTTTGCTTATGATTTGATCTCTCAAAACATATGTTAAATAAATGGAAAATGGGATATTACTCCGCCGAATATTTTGGATATTAACCCTTTAGGATTTAATTATCCAAACACCGACAGTGAATAATAGCATATTATTCCTGCCAAATATTTTGGATATTAACCCCTTTAGGATTTATTTATCGAAATACCGACAGTGAATAATAGCATATCATTCCCGCCGAATATTTTGGATATTAACCCCTTAGGATTTATTTATCCAAATACCGACAGTGAATAATAGCATATCATTCCCGCCGAATATTTTGGATATTAACCCCTTGGGATTTATTTACCCAAATACCAACAGTGAATAAAAGCATATCATTCCCGTCGAATATTTTGGATATTAACCCCCTTAGGATTTATTTATCCAAATACCGACAGTGAATAATAGCATATCATTCCCGCCGAATATTTTGGATATTAACCCCTTTGGGATTTATTTACCCAAATACCAACAGTGAATAAAAGCATATCATTCCCGTCGAATATTTTGGATATTAACCCCTTTAGGATTTATTTATCCAAATATCGACAGTGAATAATAAATTGCCAAAATTTTTTTTTTTTTTTTTTGACATATTGGCCAATACCCTTTGGATTTTACAAGCATGTTGTAAAATCTCAAAATGCAAGAAATGATTTTTCTTTGCGTAATCCATGCTAAAATTCATTTTCTCTTCAAAACCCAAGATAATATATTTTTTTCAACAAAAAAATAATTTTTTAAAATATGCTAGTGTATTGGCCGTATGCAAGAAAACAACACATTTTTTCTTTAATAAAAATATTTTTAAAAAAAATTTGTATTTTTTTTTTTATTTTTATTTTTCGGTGGGCTGGCTGTCAGCCCACCTAAATTCGGGCTGGGCTGACAGCCCAGATGGCTGGCAGCCCAGATGCAACTGGGCTGGGCTTCCAGCCCAGACGCTGGAAGCCCCTCCGGGCCAGGCCAGGCACAAGGCCCGGCCCGCCAAGCCCACGCGGGGAGTGAATTAATTCACTCCCCGCATGCAAAAACACAGGGATGATGAACAGTAAAAAATGGGAATTTCGAGTGTGACGAAATGCGTACCTGTTTATACCGTTGGGTAGAGGAGGTCGTGGTGATTCTTCTGATCGTTTTTTCGTCGGAAATGGTGACCCGAGGTCGCCGGACGGAGCCTCGGAAGCTGCGGGCTGGTGGCGTCTGCGTCGGGCTGCTCTGTTTTTTTCTTCAACAGAGAAGGTTGCTGAGCTGCTGGGAGTTTATGGCAGAGAAGATGGTGATGCTGAAGAGGGATATGGGTGGTCGAAGGTGGTGCTGGTTGCTTGCCGAGAGGGAGAGAATGACAGAGGTCCTCTGTTTTTTAGAGAGAGAAAGGTTAGAGAAAATGCAGAATGGCTCTGCAACTCCCTCTATTTCTCTGCGTTTTTTTTCTTGTATTTTTCACGTCAAATCTGTTCTGTTTTCCGTCCCTTTTTCTTCTTTTTTTTTTCTTACCGTGTGCACTGCTATTTAGCAGAGAAGACTTGCACTGTTAAGGCAAATAAAAAACCAGAGAATCAAGGAGAAAATGAAGGAGAATCAGGGAGAAGATTTTTTTTCCAGCTCCATTTGGGAAGAAGATCGCGATTTATAGGAATAAATTGAATGATCTGCTGTGACTGATGGGAATGAAACGGGAAGAAAATCACTAACGAATAGGAAAATCAAAGTTCGGTCATGCATGAAGTTTAAATGCAGTGTTGAGGAACAGCTAACAAATTGATAAAATCAAAGGAAAATTTAAGAAGGAAATCACGCTGGAGATAAATTTGGGAAGAAAATCACGATATAAAATTCTGATTGACTTGCTTTGATGGAGCTGAATTGGTAAGAAAATCAAAATGAAAAAGGAAGAAAATTTTGATTGATGTTGAAAATGCAAGGTAAACGGGACAGTGCATGCTAAAAAAAATGATGCAGATTTCGAAAATATCTTTAGGAAGAAAAATATGATTTGGTACTTTAAAATTTTTATAAATGCACCTAAATGGATTTAAACTTTTTATGCAATTAAATCCCATCAAAAATTCAATTTTCAACCTTGGCTTTGCGCGACTTTTAAAACTGGCCCTTGGCTCCTGATTTTCGCGATTTATCCTTAAATCGACCAATAAACTCGCAATTTATGCAATTTTGCCCTTGAACCAAAATCTATTTTTTGAAATATATTTTCTTTTCGAAACATAACATAAAAAAATAAAAAATAAATAAAGAGTCAAAAATTGGGTAGCAACAGATGCCCCCTCTTTACAATGCTTACGACTAAAGTCTTGTAAAAGACTTTAAATAGTAAGTGTTGTAAAGAAAAACAGAATGGTGGAGAAGAGTCTCGATAGTGACGGGTGACCTGCCCGGGTTAGTGGAGTCTCGATAGTGACGGATGACTTACCCGGGTCTGATTATGACGGGTGACCTGCCCGTGTTAGTGGAGTCTCGATAGTGACGGATGACTTACCCGGGTCTGATTATGACGGGTGACCTGCCCGAGTTAGTGGAGTCTCGATAGTGACGGATGACTTACCCGGGTCTGATTATGACGGGTGACCTGCCCGTGTTAGTGGAGTCTCGATAGTGACGGATGACTTACCCGGGTCTGATTATGACGGGTGACCTGCCCGTGTTAGTGGAGTCTCGATAGTGACGGATGACTTACCCGGGTCTGATTATGACAGGTGACCTGCCCGAGTTAGTGGAGTCTCGATAGTGACGGATGACTTACCCGGGTCTGATTATGACGGGTGACCTGCCCGAGTTAGTGGAGTCTCGATAGTGACGGATGACTTACCCGGGTCTGATTATGACGGGTGACCTGCCCGTGTTAGTGGAGTCTCGATAGTGACGGATGACTTACCCGGGTCTGATTATGACGGGTGACCTGCCCGTGTTAGTGGAGTCTCGATAGTGACGGATGACTTACCCGGGTCTGATTATGACAGGTGACCTGCCCGAGTTAGTGGAGTCTCGATAGTGACGGATGACTTACCCGGGTCTGATTATGACGGGTGACCTGCCCGAGTTAGTGGAGTCTCGATAGTGACGGATGACTTACCCGGGTCTGATTATGACGGGTGACCTGCCCGAGTTAGTAGAGTCTCGATAGTGACGGATGACTTACCCGGGTCTGATTATGACGGGTGACCTGCCCGAGTTAGTGGAGTCTCGATAGTGACGGATGACTTACCCGGGTCTGATTATGACGGGTGACCTGCCCGAGTTAGTGGATAAAGGTAGTTTTGTTGTAACGAGTGACTTACATGTCTTGAGGAACAAAGCAGCAATGACCCTCAATTCATAATCTCTTCTGTGGTTTCGTTCACTTGAGATTCTGCTTCTCCATATTTCCAAAATTTAGGACAACATGCTTTCATCAAACCTTTCCTGTCAGGTTAGTGTTATGACAATATAACATGCATGTTTTTGTTACCTCTTTAGAAATATAGGTCCCCCCTGTTCATTGCAGTCTTCTTTCATAGGATGTGTTTCCCGTGCTATACTTTCACGCTTGGTGAAGAGACTTTTCAGTTCCATATAGGGCCCTTTCTAGCTCCATTGAAGTTTCCTTTTTATTATATATTTAACGATATATAAAAAAAAATATTCAAAACATGGTTTTGTTTATGCAAATTGACACTTCAAATGCAAATCACATTTCTATGATTTCTTTCTTTTCTTGCCCCCGGTGTGGTGCACAAAATATGCCAAAAATAAAGTAAATGATAAAACATAAATAAATATTATAAGATCATGTGCTTTGTGAAAAAAGTTTCTTGCAATGAGAATTCATGGCCGAATTTTATCTTATTGAGGAAGGTTACAAAGCATCAGGCATAATATTTCTTTACAGAATCAGAATTCACAGGCCTGACTAGATCTTCTCCATCCATTCTAGACAATAGCAAAGCTCCTCCCGAGAATGACTTCTTCACAACATAAGGGCCTTCATAGTTTGGGGCCCATTTACTCTGATCTTGCCCTGGTACAAACAATATCTTCTTCAATACCAAATCGCCTTCTTGGAATTTTCGAGGTCGGACTTTCTTATCATATGATTTGGCCATCCTTCTTTGGTATAATTGATGATGACAGATTGCAGCTAACCTCTTTTCGCTGATCAAATTCAATTGTTCATATCTGACCTTTGCCCATTCTGCTTCATCTAGTTCAGAGTCTATCAATACTCTCAATGATGGGATTTCTACCTCTAAAGGCATTACTGCCTCCATCCCATACACCAACATGTACGGAGTGGCCCCTGTTGAGGTCCGAACTGCGGTACGGTATGCATGAAGAGCAAATGGCAACATTTCATGCCAGTCCTTATAGGTGACTACCATTTTCTGAACAATCTTCTTGACGTTCTTGTTAGCAGCTTCTACAGCACCATTCATCTTTGGCCTATAAGGAGAGGAATTAGAATGCTTGATCTTCCATTTAGCACAGAGTTCTGTTATTAACTTCCCATTGAAGTTCTGTGCATTATCAGTTATAATCCTTTCTGGTGGTCCGTACCGACATATCAAATCTCTCTCAACAAACCTCTTTGCCACTTTTTGCGTTACATGAGCAAATGACCCGGCTTCTACCCATTTTGTAAAGTAGTCGATTGCCACGAGAATGAACCTATGACCATTGCTGGCTTTTGGGTTGATAGGTCCAATCACATCGATTCCCCACATCGCAAAAGGCCATGGAGATAACAAGTTAAATAGAGGGGTCGGAGGGGCATTCATTTTGTCACCGTAGATCTGACACTTATGACACTTGCGAACATAGTCAATGCAATCCTTCTCTAATGTCATCCAGAAGTAACCAACTCTTTGTATCTTCCTAGCCATCATATGTCCACTAGCATGGGTTGAGCAGATCCCTTCATGAACTTCTCGCAACGCGTTTCTGGCTTCAACTCCATCTAGGCATCTCAGCAAAGTACCGTTAGATGACCTTTTATACAAAACTTCTCCATCAAGATAAAAATCCATTGCCAGTCTCCTCAAAGTCTTCTTTTCGATGTTGGATGCCCCCATGGGATAAGCCTGATTTTGGATGAAGTTCTTGATATCGTAGTACCAAGGGTTTCCATCTATTTCTCCTTCAACTGAGCAACAATGAGCTGGGTTATTTCTGATGTCAATGTGTATCGGCTGCAAGTTTTGCCCGAAGTCTATTCTAGCCATAGAAGCTAGTGTAGCCAAGGCATCTGCAAACTGATTTCCTTCCCTTCCTAGATGTGTGAACTCTATTTCCTCAAACTCTTCAGCCAGTTTAGATAGGTATTCTTGGTAGGGTATTAGCTTTTCTTCTTTGGTTTGCCATTCTCCTTTTACCTGACAAATAATTAGCATTGAATCCCCATAAACATCTATCTTCTTTACGTTCAACTCCAACGCAGTCTCTAAACCAAGAATACATGCCTCATACTCGGCTGTGTTATTAGTGCACCCGAATTGCAATTTAGTTGAAACTGGGTATTGTTTCTTGTTAGGAGATATTATCACCGCCCCGGCTCCGTTACCACATACATTCACAGCACCATCAAAGTACATAGTCCACCATCCTAGTTTTCCTTCCTCAATTGAAAACACATCTTCATCAGGAAAATCAAAGTCTAACGGCTCATAATCTTCCATAGCATGGTCTGCCAGGTGATCAGCAATAACACTCCCTTTTACAGCTTTCCTTGTCATGTACACTATGTCATACTCGGATAGCAGAACTTGCCACCTGGCAATTCGGCTGGATAAGTAGGGCTTTTCACAGATGTACTTCAACGGGTCTAATTTGGAAATTAACCATGTGGTATGGTACAACATATACTGTCGCAACCTTTTTTGCAGCCCATGCTAGCGCGCAACACAGCTTCTCAATCATAGTATACCTAGACTCACACTCCATAAACTTCTTGCTTAGGTAATAAATGGCCCTTTCTTTCCTCCCAGATTCATCCTGTTGTCCAAGCACGCATCCCATCGCTGTTTCTGTCACTGTTAAGTATAGTATCAACGGCCTTTTTGGTACAGGAGGGACAAGTAGAGGTGGTTTTAGCAAGTACTGCTTGATTTTTTCAAAAGCCTCTTCGCATTCTGCATTCCAAATCCCAGGATTCTTCTTTCTTAACAAACGAAAGATTGGGTCACAGGTTGTGGTTAATTGGGATATGAAATGAGCAATGTAATTTAACCTTCCTAAAAACCCTCTTACTTCTTTCTCAGTCTTCGGAGCTGGCATGGCTTGAATAGCCTTTTCTTTTTCAGGATCACTTCTATCCTTGTGTCTCTCACCACAAATTCCTAACAAACTTCCCGGATTTCACTCCAAATAACACTTTGCAGGGTTAAGACCTCAACTTATACTTCCTTAACCTTTCAAATATTTCTTAAATATTTGGACATTGATTCTCTCCCTTCTCACAGATTTAGCGATCCATGTCATCCACGTTATACTGCAATCTCCTTGTGTTCATATCGTGAAATAAAGTCACCTTAGCCCTTGGGTAAGTGGCCCCACATGCTGCTGGAAACCCATATTGGCATGTCTGGTGAGCTGTTTGGCCCCACTGGGGGTTTCTTTGGGTGGCGTCTA
Source organism: Salix arbutifolia (assembly GCA_025169955.1). Taxonomy (NCBI): domain Eukaryota; kingdom Viridiplantae; phylum Streptophyta; class Magnoliopsida; order Malpighiales; family Salicaceae; genus Salix; species Salix arbutifolia. The sequence goes on along the minus strand of CM045917.1, from coordinate 12,624,297 downwards.
CGGCTGCGGCGGGCGCCGTATTTTTATCTTGGTTTATTGCCGGTATCTCGCATAAAACTGGATCTGATATTCGAAACCTCCAAAAAAATTTCCAAAGAGTTCTATGAGCTTGTGGAGAATGAATCCCTGTGAAATGTCAATGTGCAAACTTCTTTCCAGAGATTCAATATTACCTACTTCTTGGGTTATCAGTTTGCAAATGCTAGTTAAACATCCGCGCACAGTCAAGAACAGACGAGCATCTTCCGAAGCAACCATCTTGAAAAGCAATTCAAAGTACTCTGCTGCACTTTCACCAGCAGCAAAAGTTGCTGGTAGCAAAGCCACCAGTAGGTTTAACAGCCGAAATCGTCTCGAGGAACTCTGAGCACAAAGTAAATTAATGAGCATGCACATCTCTGACCGAATAGATTGTGAACAAGCACTCAGAAAAAGTTCTGTCACCCAAGAACCCAGCTGAAACGCAAATAAACCACCTTTAGAAGTCCTACCAGCACAGCGCTTCCACCTAAGGCCATATTTGAGAAACAGATACTCATTTCTTTGGCTCCTAGATCTTTGGCCTAAACCTTTTACTACTTGAGACACCTTGTACTGCCTTCTGACAAAATCAAGATATGATGCTCCTTTTTCCCACTCTGAATAACTCAGTAACTGAATATCCCGAGTCTTGTTAGAAGCATCCCAATTTTTTTCTGTATGTTCTGCTGCAGACTTGTCACCACTCACAAACCCGTTCAAAGATCCAAAACCACTTGAGTTATTTTCATCCTTCAGCTGTGCTGCAGAAACAGACTTCCCTGTTCCTTGCTCTTTGTCTACAGTATCAGGTTTTGGAGGAGTACTTGCCTAATTCTCAGACAAGGGAGAATAATATGCTCAGCTATTGCAGGATGCTTGGCACCTAATTTAATAGATGAAAATAACAGCTGGAAAACAACACGTAATCTTGATTCCCAGAATTCATCAGCCAGTGAGCATACTTCTGAAAGCAATAGCAACTCTTCATGAGTAGCTAGGGCAATGTCCATGGAGCGATGATGTTCAAGACAGTACATGACTTTCTTTGAATTAAACTATTTAATTCAGTTACTGCATTGATATCACCTTCAGAGAAAGCACAAAGTACAACTCTAGCTTGTACACGAGCTGCTTTTGGGCCTTGATGAATATTATTCTCAAACAACTCAGGTAAGATGCCAGCTGTAACAAGTTGTTTCTTCAAATTAAAATGCCTTGATAGCACCTTGATATTGCAACTGCACCATCAGAAAGTTTTTGGTGCAGGTAACTCATCAAAACCTGACGAAGCCCCTGCAGTGTCTGAACAATGACGGTCTAGGCAGAGATACCATTATTTGCTGAACAGAGTCCTTCTGTTGTGAATCCATTTCATTCTCTCCAATGCTTGAAACAATCTTAAGGAGGGGCTTTTTGAAACCCAAAAGTTGCTGGTATCTTCTGTGAGCATTTTCTGATTCTAATTCAATGGCTGCCAACCTCCTCTTCATATCTTCATCATCCTCCATGCCTTAATTCAGTCTGGTTGAAAGCAAGATGACAGCTCTTTGCACGCTTCCACAAGGACCAATTATTTTCCAACTCCGACAAGTCAACCACGGGCCAATTTTTTTTTTTTTTTAAATATATTATGGAGCATACATCCTAACGATAGGTTCTAGTTCCTTTACGTGAGACATAGGGTAAGTTTACTACTTGGTCTCTAAAAAGGGTCTCTTGCTGTCCCAGTGATCACCCTCGTAAAGGCGATGTGGGGGTTCAGCAGATAGCGGGATGGCACGTATACCAATCACTACCAGTCTAAACACTCAGCAAAGAGTTGGGGTTTACACAAACTTCAACCTTGACTCAAGTCATAGGTAAGCTGCTAGTCCCCCACTTAACTTAAAGTTTAGTGTGTGCTCTCAAAATAATAAAAGTGATGCATGACAAGGCATACTATGATGACAGGATGTAAAGATGCATGCTAAAGCTTATAAAAAAAAAATATAAACAATCCATTAATAAAAATAACATATCATAAACAAACCAAATTATCAAGCCTAGTCATAAGTCCCCAGTGGAGTCGCCATTCTGTCGCACCCCAAAAATGACGAGCGCGGCGTCGTGACGACTCTTCCCCGTGTACGGGGAAATATCATGCGTCGGGGGATTATCTTTTTTCGTGAAAAAAAGGGAGTCGCCACCTAGTATTAACGGTTACTAGGAAACCTAAAATTGGTCTTTCAGAGATTCTAGGGTAAGGGACTGGTTGCGTAAAGGGAAGGTTTTAGCACCCCTAGTACGCCCTACCTAAGGTAAGCTGCTTGACGTTTTGGTTTGCTTATAATTTGCTATGGCTTTGAGCTTTCAAAAAAATATGTTAATTAAATGACAAATGGGATATCATTCCCGCCGAATATTTTGGATATCAACCCCTTTAGGATTTATTTATCCAAACACCGACAGTGAATAATAGCATATTATTCCCGCCGAATATTTTGGATATTAACCCCTTAGGATTTATTTACCCAAATACCAACAGTGAATAATAGCATATCATTCCCGCCGAATATTTTGGATATTAACCCACTTAGGATTTATTTATCCAAATACCGATGGTGAATAATAGCATATCATTCCCGCCGAATATTTTGGATATTAACCCCTTAGGATTTATTTATCCAAATACCGATGGTGAATAATAAACAAAAAATAAGATTTTTATATTTTTTGATATATTGGCCAATACCCTTTGGATTTTACAAACATGTTGTAAAATCTCAAAATGCAAGAAATGATTTTTTTCTTTGCGAAATCCATGCTAAAACTCATTTTTCTTCAAAAACCCAAGATAATATATATTTTTGAAACAAAAGAACGATTTTTTAAAATATGCTAGTGTATTGGCCGTATGCAAGAAAACAACACATTTTTTCTTTAATAAAAATATTTTTTGGAAAAATTTGTATTTTTATATTTTTTATTATTCTTTTTATTTCGGTGGGCTGGCTGTCAGCCCACCTAAATTCGGGCTGGGCTGACAGCCCAGCCCACCTTGCCTCCAGGCTGGGCTGCTAGCCCAGATGGCTGGCAGCCCAGACCCATCTGGACTGGGCCTTCTTCAAGAGCCAGGCCGGGCACAAGGCCCGGCCCGCCAGCCCTCGCGGGGAGCCCCCCTCTGCATGCAAAATTTTGCAAATGCAGGGGTGATGAACAGTGATGCACCAATTTTCCAAGTGTAATGAAAAGCCTACCTGTTAACACCTTTGGGTAGAGGATTCCGAGGTGGTTCTTTTGGTCGTGGTGGCGTCGGAAATGGTGGCCTGTGGTGGCCGGAATGGGCGTCGGAAAGTGACGGGGCTGTGCTGTGGTGACGCTGCTGCTGGTCTGCTACTTCGCCGGAGGAGGTGGCTGTGATGCTGGAGTGAAGGCAGAGATGATGGTGACGAATTGGTGGCACAAGGTGGCCGGAGTCAAGGCTTGAAGTGCTGCACCGAGAGAGAGAGAGAGAGAGACCAAAGCTCCTCTGTTTTCTTTAGAGAGAGAAGAGAAAACAGAAAATGAAAGGAGAGTGAAGGAGAACAGATGCGAGGAAAAGAATTCTAAAATTTACATGAAATTTTCCTTGTCTTCTCCCCGTCCCCCTCTGTCCGTGTTCTTCACCGTGTACTGCTATTTATAGCAGTGCAGACCAAAGCCGAGGAAGGTAAGAATCTAGAAGAGGTGCTGATGGAGGTAAATTAGGAAGAAAATCACGTTTGATTAGGGACAAATTTGATCTGTTTGCCGTGGCCCGAGATGAATTAGGAAGAAAATCAATTTGAAAAAGGAAGAAAATGATCTGCTTGCTGTGGTGGAGCTAAATGGGGAAGAAAATTAAATCGAAAAAGAAAATTCGATTGATCTGCTGTGATCAATATGGCGCGCCTGGAAATTCAATGCATGACAGTGCATGTTTCCTTCTTTTTTTTTTTTTTTTTTTTAAATGCAGATTTCGAAATTTTTTTAGGAAAGGAAAAAAATGATTTGGTCCTCTAAAAATTCTATAATTGCACCCAATTGGATTTAAACTTGACTTTATGCAATTAAATCCCATCAAAAATTCAATCTCAACCTTTGCTTCGCGCAACTTTCTAAACTGGCCCTCGACTCCTGATTTTCGCGATTTAACCCTCAATTGACCACTAAACTCTCAAATCGCTCAATTTCGCCCCCTCGAACAAAAATCTATTTTTGAAATATTTTTTTTTTTAGAAAAATAAAGAGGCAAAAATTGGGTAGCAACATTCTTCCTGGGTTACTTTATCTTACCAGGACTTTGTATGTTTTACTTCTTTGATGGCATCTGCCAAAAGCTTTAGAGATGGAAGAACTGGGTTCTTTGTAGGTTTTGTAGCAGGGGCTTTCCCCTTGTCTTTCTGTGATCTAGGAGGCATTGGGAGGGGGTTTGTGTTGTAGGAACTCTCTGGTTAGGTAGTCTGGAAGTTACTCTCCCTTTATATAAGCAATGTCAATCAAAAATGGACAAGATCGCTTGCCATCTGGTGATCTGGACTTTGTAATTAGACCTTTGGACTCGAGTTTTTATTCATTAGGATTGCGAAACCTTTACATGATAAGTTGAGAAAAAATCAAGTTCCTTGGTCTGATTTGCATACAAGCATTGTTAAACAGATCAAAGCCCAAGTCCAAACAATTCCATTGCTCCATCTAGCAGACCTATTAGCACCCAAGATTGTCGAAACAGACACTTCCGACATAGGATACGGTGGGATTCTAAAGCAAAGACAACTTCAAAGAGCATATCATACAATTTACATCTGCACATTGGAATGATTGTCAAAAGAATTATTCTACTGTCAAAAAAGAGATTCTTTCAATTGTTTTGTGCATTACAAAGTTTCAAAGTGATTTGTTAAATCAAAATTTTTTTTTACGCGTTGATTGCAAGAGTGCAAAAGAAGTTTTACAAAAAGATGTTCAAAATCTTGCATCCAAACAGATCTTTGTCAGATGGCAAGCGATCTTGTCCATTTTTTATTTTGACATTGCCTATATAAAGGGAGAGGAGAACTCACTTCCAAACTACCTAACCAGAGAGTTTCTACAACACAAACCCCCTCTGAGGTAGTATCTCTAAATCCATTTCAAAGCCTCAGGCAGGTCCTTCAACTCAAAAACTCTTGCTTACTTTACAAAACAACATTGTTGTTTCTTCCAATTTTACAAAATCAAAATCTCAGTATTTTGAAAAACTGAATTTTCAAAATATATGGACTGTTGAAGATGGTTTTCCAAATCATGATGTCCATCTGACAGTTTCAAAGAATTTTCCAAAGAATTTTCATTTTAAATCATGGGATAATTCCAAGTCCTGTCTTTATTATGAACTAATTTTACAGGTCACAGGATCAGCTACATTCAAACACTTCCAAAAACACCATTCCCATACCGATCCTACATACTCTACCTGTACCATACAAAATATCATTCACCCTACAAAATGGAGTAAAAACCTCTATACTCCAATCCCTTTCCCCCATAAATACAAATACAATGTCCTCTCCTCCCTTCCTATACATATTGGGACTACCAGCAAGCCTGGTTCAACACCTTCCTCATACAAAACTCTAGCCATAGTCATTCATGGCTCTTTTATTTCAACACTTCCATCAACACCTCAAATATTCCCTTATGGTTCAGCCAGTGGTGGGATTACTTTGGGTGTATTCCAGAACTTCTTCCAGAACATCCATCTGTTGAAGAAGGATACAAATTCTACAAAGATGGTTACCAGCCCATCCCCTCTGAAAGACGATTCAGGCCAATTACCCTTTTTTATGCCAAGTTCTTTCTGCCCTGAATATGTTCATGGTATTATGACTACAATGTACAAAATGGATCATCAATATTGGTCCGAAAATTCAAAGTGAAATGGTGGGATGCATTCAAAAAAGAACATTAATATTCCTTGCCTGCAGTGGAGTCATGGTTTAAATCACAAAGACTCCTCCCAGCCGTTCATTAAAGCAAGCAGTCCTTATTTTTATCCCAAAGAGCTAAAACTACTGCTCTCCTAGCCTCTGCACAGACTCAAGAAGAATATCTCCAGATCTTGCAGAGTCTTAACTTCAAAGAAAGATGAGTCAATCTCATCAAACTCCAGCTCATCCGGGTTCGTCTCTTGTCCTGTCATCTCCTTGGGAAACGACAATGAAGATGATTGTTTTGGCATCCTGCCACCTATCAAGCACTGACCGGAAATATTCGTCGGCACAAGAAGACAAAGCCCGTGGCCCCTACCACTTGCAAAGCATTGTGCCTCACTTGCACTATCATCCAAAGAAGAAAAGTTCCTATAAGAAGACAAAAAGGTTTTCTTCCAGGAAAGTTTCTACAAGAGGACAATTCCTCCACCTCCAGGAAAGTTCCTATAAGAAGACAAAAAGGCTTTATTCCAGGAAAGTTCCTACAAGAGGACAAAGAAGCTTTCGATCCCACTCCCAGGGAATCCAAGGCTACTCTTCAAAACTCCTATATAAGGAGCATTCGTTTTATTTCATAAGGAGAATAATTTAGCGGGAGAATACAATTCATTGTATTGTATTAAATTGTCTCAATCCCTGTAAACACTATCCTGTAACCCAAATTTCCAAAGCACTTGTATTTTTGTTTCTAGTAATCAAATTTCGAATTTTATTTACAAATTTTGAATTTACATTTACATTAATATAAGTATGCTCTGTGTCTGATCAAGGATCCTGACATTGTTGGTCTTGCCTTGTTCTTACGCATCAGAAATTCATATTGTTCTTCATTCATATTTCCTTAGGCTAGTTTAATTCCGCACCCTCAAAGCCGGTATATGGTATATATATATATATATATATATATATAATAGAATACCAGTCTCGTTAGACAAATTAAAAAACAAATACAAACTATTCCCTTACTCCATCTAGCGGACCCATTAACACCTAAAATAGTTGAGATAGATGCGTCATACTTGGGTTACAAAAAGTTCTCAAAATCTGTCAAGACCTTAAACTCCTAAAACACTTGAAATGGGAAATGAAATGTACCAAGCAAGAGCTAGGTAGTTTCTGTCATCAGTTTGATCTCTCCCTCAAAAAACCCTTTTGCAGTGAAACGTCTTCAAACCTAAGACATATCCAAAGCCTAGTAAGCCACCTTACAAAAGTTCAGCCCAAAAATACCAAAAACAATTTCACTCCAAACCTTAACAAGCCTAATACAAAAAGCCGTACAAGAAATTCCAAAAAACCCACAAACCTTTCCAATCCAAGGCCAAAACTAAGTTTGATCTCAAGTCCATTACTTGTTATAAATGTGGACAGAAAAGCCATACCTCTCGATCCTGCAAAATCCAACAAAAACTCCATGAATTACAAATTGATAAAGACACCAACCTTATCCAAAACCTTTACAATAAAGCCACAGACATAGACCATTCTCCTTCTGGCACTTCTAAAGTAGAATTCCAAATAGATGAATTAACAATGTCCAATTCTAATTCTGACACTTCTTCAAACTCCAAACAAGTCAACGTCTTAAACCAAGACCAAGAATTCATTCTTGAGGCATCAAATGACTTGATGATCCTCAACTCCAAAAAACATACCTAGACAAGCTACTAAATAGCTTCAACAAACAAACTGAATCATCCCGATAGACTACACGTATTGTCTTACCTACAACCAGTACTGATACATATGATCTTACAAAAATCCTTAACAGGAAGAAGTCCAAAGCCACAACTACCATCCCAGAATTACAATATAAAAGTATAGGTATGCACAATTGAACACAATAAAGATTAAACCATAAACAGTGAAAGTAATTTGAAGGATAGTAATAAAATATACAGTACGTGGCATTGTTACACCTTAACCACGATAGCTGAGCTATCCTTTGGACCAATGATCCACATATTAGGGGTTTCTAGCCGATATACTAAAAATTTCTGATGTGAAATGAACAAGCAAGATTAGCAATGTCAAGATCCCTGATCATATACAGAGCATACTTAATTTGAATAAATGAACCTTGTATTGAATTCAGAATAGGCGATGATTACAAGAGATATGTGTTTTCAAGGAAAATATAAATTTGATAGTGTTTGTTACAGAGGAATGTAATTTATCCTCTCTTCCACAAGCCCATGGTGTTCTACTATGCTTTCTGCTTAGAGTTTGTCCTCCAAATATATCGTACTACTAAAAAAGCTAGCAAACAATTTCATTGACGATTCTAGTGTCCTGCATGTTATCTTGGATTGCCAGATTTTATCTTCCAGATTTACGACATTCTAAAGGCTTTAGAAGTGCTTAGGTTTGAATTGCAAATTGGGTTTTTGTTCTTGGAAGCAAATTTACCTTTCCTATGTGGAATGATGAATGCTATTGTACATAAATTCAATTTGTATGTGTTGATATTAATTGTCTATTCTATGATCCCCCCCCCCCCGGTATCTCACATGCTCTTTGTTTTGCAGATAGTTCCAGCTTGGTTGAGCTGCTTGCCAATAAAAAGAGATTTAATTGAAGCCAAGGTTGTGCATGATCAGCTTTGTTCAATGGTAGAAAGGTAAACTGTGGGACATGGAAAACATGTTTTACCTAATTTATTGTTCTACCTCATACTTGGATTGGTTATATTTAAGTGCACACATATATTAATAAAAGGCCATTTCTTGCAGGTTCGATAAAGATCTTTTCGGGCCAAACAATCAATACCTTCCCAAAATAGTCCGTGTTTTTGCTGAGGTATAGTCTTTCTCTGTTCTACATGTCTTTATCTCTTGCTTCTGGAAATTGAACATTTCCATTGTTTAATTTCCTGTTTTAGTTTTCTCATTGCAACATTGTTGCTGTAGGTCATATGTGCTGGAAAAGAGTTGGCAACAGAGCAAACTGGTAGTCGAATGATTAATCTGCTGAGACAACTTCAGCAAATGCTACCACCTGCTACCCTAGCTTCGACATGGTCGTCCTTGGAACTGTAGAATTTTGTGTTTTGATTGTGATTATTTTGTGGTTTGGTTGCAGGTTGATTTATTTGAGAGATACGGGAAAGCTTTGAGAGCTGGGAAGAAGAAATTTCAGAGTAAAAAGATAAGAATGTATTTCAGTATTTCTTGCTTACAAAGTGCTTGATAAAATGCTCTTATATAGATTCGAGCATGACATTTACGTTTTCTGTAACATGCTGTAACTGAATTGAAAAAACTAATTGAAAATAGTTTGTTACAACTTCTTCTTTTAGAGTTAGTTACGTCCAGCTGTCCTTGAGCTTCTTCTTCTCTTTCTCTCTTCTTCTAGAATCACCTTGCAGGCTTGTCTTCTGCAAGTGTGCATAGTCCAGTAATTAGCTTATTGTTCAACAGCCTCTCCTAAGCTACTTACTGGCTTTACCCCTAGTTTAAACCTTAATTGGTTAAACCTTTCCTTAGGCAATGCCTTAGTAAAAATGTCTGCAAGTTGATCCTCACTGCTGCAAAACTTCACACTGATTTTCCCCTCCTGCAGTGCTTCCCTTATGAAATGAAACCTCCTGTTAATATGCCTAGTCTTTTGATGAAAGACTGGATTCTTTGCCATAGAAATGGCAGACATATTGTCACAAAACAGAGGTGTTGCCTCTGTTTGCATCTCCCTGAAATCATCAAGAACAAACCTTAACCAAATGGCTTGAGTTGTTGCTTCGGAAGCTGAAACATATTCAGCTTCTGCTGTAGATAATGCCACTGTGTTTTGTTTCACAGAGGCCCATGAAAAAACTCCACTTCCAAAGCTAAATGCATAGCCTGAAGTGCTTCGACTGTCATCTTCACTCCCAGCCCAGTCTGCATCACAGAAACCAACCAATGTTGTTGACTGATTTTGGGCATACTCAATTCCATAATGTAGAGTTCCTTGCACATATCTTAGAACCCTTTTAGCCACCCCCATATGCTTCTTTGTTGGCTGATTCATGAACCTTGACAGTAAGCTAGCAGCATACATTAAATCAGGCCTAGTAGCTGTCAAGTATAATAAGCTCCCAACAATCTTTCTGTAAGTGCATTCATCAGCTAACTCACTCCCATCTATCTTCTTCAATTTTTCTCCAGTGGGCAAAGGGATTGAGACTGGTTTACAGTCTTCAAGGCCGAACTTTTTAAGCAAGGATTGGGCATACTTACTTTGGTGAATGAAGATGCCTTGACTGGTTTGCAGCACTCCCATTCCTAAGAAGTGATGAAGAAGGCCAAGGTCAGTCATTTCATACCTTTGCATCATTTCTTTTTTAAATTCTTTCATCAATGCATCACTGCTGCCTGTATAGACTATGTCATCTACATAGATAGAAACAATAATCTGCTTCCCTTCACAATCAGCCTTTGTATAGAGAGTAGCTTCACTTGCACTCCTCTTAAACTTGCACATAGTAAGATATGCATCTATCTCACTATACCAAGCCCTAGGAGCTTGTTTCAGCCCATAGAGAGCCTTCTTCAGCTTGTACACCTTACTCTCTGCTTTCTTCACAAGGAAGCCTTCGGGTTGCTCAACATAGACTTCTTCTTCAAGCACCCCATTTAAGAATGCTGATTTAACATCAAGCTGAAACAATTTCCAGCCCTTCTGACTTGCTAGTGCAATTAAGGTCCGAATTGTATCTAACCTTGCTACTGGAGCAAAGGTTTCATTGTAATCCACCCCTGGTTTCTGTGTATAACCTTTTGCCACTAGCCTTGCCTTGTGTTTGTGTATTGTTCCATCTAGGTTCAGCTTTGTTTTGAACACCCACTTGACCCCAATAACTGGCTTGTCAGCAGGCCTATTTACCAACTCCCATGTGTGGTTCTTCTCAATCATCTCAAGTTCTGCATTCATAGCTTCTTCCCAAGCCTTATTCCCTGCTGCTTCTTTGTAATTTTCAGGTTCCACAATGCTCATGTGGCACCTAGCATAAATCTCCTCAAGAGATCTAAGCTTTACTGGAGTTGAGCTTGGTGTTAACTGAAGGCTGCTGCATTCACTTCCATTTCCAGTCAAACCAACTGGTGAGTGCACTTCTTCATCAACAAACTGAGTTCTTTCAATTTGTTGTTCTCCTTCACTTGCATTGACATCCATTTCCAAGCCTTTTAACCAAGGTTGTGATGTAACAGCCTCCTGTTGTTGTTCTCCCCAAGTGAAGAATTTATCTTCATCAAACACCACACTCCTTGACAATACAATCTTCTTAGATTGTATCACATAAACTCTATACCCCTTTTCACAATTACCATATCCCATAAAAATCCCCTTCTCAGCCTTGCCATCTAGCTTCTGCCTTAGGTGTGCTGGGATATGTATGTAGCAAATGCATCCAAACACTTTTAGGTGTTTGATGCCTGGTTTTCTCCCTGTAAAAGCCTCAAATGGAGTCTTGTTGGTCAATGAATTTGTGCAGCACCTGTTCTGTAAATACACGGCTGTGTTAACAGCCTCAGCCCAAAAATTCAGTGGCAAACACTTCTCTGTCAACATGGACCTTGCCATTTCAACAATAGTCCTGTTTTTCCTCTCAGCCACTCCATTTTGTTGAGGGGAATAGGCTACTGTCATCTGCCTTTCAATGCCCATTTCAGCACAAAACTTCTCAAATTCTGATGAGGTATATTCTCCTCCTCTATCACTTCTCACCTTCTTCACTTTAAATCCACTTTGCAGCTCAACAAGTGCTTTGTATTTCTTAAACACAGTCAGTGCATTGGACTTGTTTCTCAAAAAATACACCCAACACACTCTAGAGTAGTCATCAATGAAGGTAATGAAATACCTATTGCCTCCATTAGATTCACACTGCATAGGTCCACACAAATCTGTGTGTACCAACTGCAGTGGGTAGCTTGATCTCCATGCTTCTCCCTTATCAAACTTCTCCCTATGGTGTTTCCCTGTCACACACCCTTCACACACATCTTTAACCTCTGTTAAAGCTGGAAGTCCAGTCACCATCTCCATACTTTGCATTTTCTTCATACTAGCGAAGTTTAAGTGACCAAGTCTTCTATGCCAAACCCAAGAATCCTCAACTACTGATGCCTTCTTTGCTGCAGGTAACAAGGATTCTAATGACAGTGGGAAGCATCGATTTCCCTTCATCACCACCTTGGCTAACACATTGGTAAGCCTCTCATCATCAAATATCACTGCTGTATTTCCCCCAAATAGGATGTAGTATCCATGCTCCATCATTTGCCCCACACTTAGCAGATTTTCATCAAGTCCGGGTACCAACAACACCTCACTTATATACCTTCTTCCCCTTCTGGTTTCAACCACCAGAGTACCCTTTCCAGTGGCTTGAACTAGGTCACCCGAGCCCATTTTCACCTTACATTTAATTGATCTATCAATATCAATTAAACTTGACTCTTGTGAAGTCATGTGGTTGCTACAAGCACTATCAACAAACCATTCATCCTTATTCATTATACTTGCTGCATGGCAAGCATAGAATAGGTTTCCAGTGGACATGTCTTCTTCTTGTGCACAATTTGCCAACTGTTTGTGCTCATAACATTCCTTTGTGCTGTGCCCAAATCTGCTGCATTTACCACACTTTGCTTTGCCTTTGTATCTACAAATACCAAAGTGATATTTGTGACACACTTGGCATTGTGGCTTTACTCCTTCACTGCTGCTTTCTTGTCTGCTTTGTGAGTTGTAGTGCAGATTGTTGATTCCACTTCTGTAATTCCAGTTCTGAGTATTTTGGTGCTGATTGTTATGCATGTGATTACTTTGCATATTTCTCCCTTGTGACCAACCTGTAGGTCTTCTGTTTTGGCCTTGCTGAACATGATTCTTCATACGAGGACCTTTATTTCCACCATGAAATTGACTACTGCCAATTCTCAAGGTACTGAATGCTCTCTCAACACCATTCTGTTTCTCCCTCTCATCATGCATACCCTCTCTCTTGTCTGAAACTTTGATTGAGGCAATCACTTCCTCAATTCTAAGCACATCTAGGTCTCTTGTTTCTTCAATTATAGAAACAATAGACTTATATCTTCTGCACAAACTCATCAACAATTTCTGCACTAGCCTAGCTTCGGTCACCTCCTCACCAAGTGATTTCAAATCATTCACTACCTCAAAAAACTTGGCTAAGTAGTTATCTAGGCTATCATTTTCAGACATTCTCATGTATTCAAAATCAGCTCTAATTGACTGAAGTTTTACAGCCCTTACCTTCTTGTCTCCTCTGAACTCTCTCTTGAGAATGTCCCAAGCTCCTTTAGCAGTCTTCTCATTTCTTATCCTTGGAAACAAATCGTCTGATATTGCTCCTTGAAGAAGACTTAGGGCTTTTGCATTTTTGATCTTCATTTCTCTTGAAATTTCAGGTGTAGCAGCAGATGATGGTTTTGAAGCTTCTCCTTCCTTTTCTTTTCCAGCAGGCTCTTTTTCAGCAGTTGATTGAGATGTCATGCCAATCTCAATCACCTCCCATAGGTCATATGCTATTAGCACAGTCTCCATCTTCACTGCCCAGAAGTCATAGTTACTTCCATTAAACTGTGGAGTTCTTAGGTCTCCACCAGAACTTGATGATCCTGTCATACTTACTGATTTAAATCTGGTTGATAGTTTGTTTTTCACAGAACACGCCCCTTCTTGAATCGGGTTAGTGCTCTGATACCATGTAGAATTTTGTGTTTTGATTGTGATTATTTTGTGGTTTGGTTGCAGGTTGATTTATTTGAGAGATACGGGAAAGCTTTGAGAGCTGGGAAGAAGAAATTTCAGAGTAAAAAGATAAGAATGTATTTCAGTATTTCTTGCTTACAAAGTGCTTGATAAAATGCTCTTATATAGATTCGAGCATGACATTTACGTTTTCTGTAACATGCTGTAACTGAATTGAAAAAACTAATTGAAAATAGTTTGTTACAACTTCTTCTTTTAGAGTTAGTTACGTCCAGCTGTCCTTGAGCTTCTTCTTCTCTTTCTCTCTTCTTCTAGAATCACCTTGCAGGCTTGTCTTCTGCAAGTGTGCATAGTCCAGTAATTAGCTTATTGTTCAACAGGAACCACAGCAGCAACTTGCTTTGCAATCTATTCTCTCTTCTTAGTTTGTTTGGAGTGGTGGGATTCGTTATTATTTCCTAGTTGCATCTGTCATTCATTAGTCTTGCACCTATGGCCATGTCATTGTTTTCTCCTGGAAGCAGCTGAGTGTCCCGTCCAAGTTCCTTCCGAATTGGTGTCCAACGTTATTGTTTTGTGGAAGCTGCTGCATAAGTTCAGCAAGCGTGGTACGTGCTAGATTTTCCATCCTTCCTGGAAGAGGGAGTTTCTGCCGAGCGGTTCTCCATTTGTGGGTGAAAGCAAAAAATAGAGAGAAAAGTTTTGGTATATAACTGTGATTGCTACTATTGGTTTTGTATAGGTGGCATAAAGTGAGTATTAGAAACTAATTCAAAGTTCGTGTGGGGCTGAGGATTGTAACAGTTTTGGTGCTATGCATTTTTGCTGGATATGAAGTGGATCAATATAGGTCATGAAGATTGTTTGCTATATATCAAACTCTATTCTCTTTTAAAAGAAAGCCAGCCTCCTGCCTCTTGTTGCCAGCTTTTTGGGTAATAGCGAATGCAGATCTTGCTTGCTCATTTCATTTAACAGTTTCGTGACCTTGAAACGCTTTTTCGAGGGATTTGAAGCAAGCTGGTGATAGTTCTTCGTTCCAAAACTTCCGAGGAGGATGAGGACATGTGTGGGTTATGCTGTGCTACGCACTCATACGATGATGGTTAAACATTTGTTTTTGTGGCTGCGCTATGTCAACAATAGTAGTTGCCCTGTCTCTCTCTCTGTTTTTCTTCTTCTTACCTCCAGTTGCAGTTCCCGCATATTTGGAAAGAGTTGACAAGATGCTCGCAGTTTGTTGGCCCTTCCTCGAACAAATGTTACTCTCAATACTATCTTCATGAATTGTCTGCAAAAGTGAGAATTCGGCCGGAAGTGCTACTGGTTTCTGTTTGCTGTACGAGAAGAATATACTGTTGTTGGGGGTAGCGGGTATGATCAATGAAGCTGTTGCTAACGTTAAAATACAAAAAAAAGAAGGGAAAAAAAGGTGTATATCTTGGAAGCCTGACGTTTCTTGAAAAGGGAGAATTTGCAAGGGATTGCAATAACTTATTGTCGTCATGCTTGAACGAAGAATAAGGTTAACTAGTTTATCTCTATTAGATGAAGAGACTCCATCAGACTTGTATTTTCAAATGCGTCTGCTGATTTCTAACCTAATGTATGTATGATCAAGTCTCAAAACTAAGGAAAGAATTAAGAAATCAGAGATTCTTACGAATGAAAGGAAAACAATGAGAGAGAGAGAGAGAGAGAGAGAGATTCTTTCTTTGATTTATAAAAGACTTGCATTGTAGGATAGGTTACCTCTTGAACAAACCTCATTAATTTGGAGGTCACTATCAAGAATTACAGTGATGGTCTTCCCAAGCTTGAAAAAAACAAATGAAGAGGCATCTTTCAGTTCAGACAGCCCTCCATTTCTTTATATGAAAAATAAAAACCATTGAAAGTGACGATAGTCTCAGCTATTTTTTCTTCTTAAAAAAATCTAATTGATTAATGCATGAAACAAGAGGGTTATAATTATTATTCAACAACCTGCAGTATTTTATTTTCTTCAACTAATTGTAACATGGCCATGCATTTTCTTAAGACTATAATCTACTCTATTTTTCCAAGTCTATATAAAGTTTCCAATAAGCTACTTGACATATCAAGGTAAGTAGACCATTAATAAACTGTAAAATCAAATGGACAAGGATGACCAGCTGAATTCTTGGCATCATTTTTAGGATTTTGCCAGGTAATTAACCAGCCCCAACTTCCCAAGAGCAGAGATGTCAAATTACCCAAAGCACTGATCAGCATGCATTCTTGGGCACTGACACTGTTGCCTATGAAGGAGCCAGCAGTTTTGAATTAAACTTTGTTAAGAACATGAAGATTTACATCATCCTTGGATAGTCAACGCTAAATTCTAATCTAGCCATAACCAAGCTATAACAGGTAGAATACGTTAGTGATAAATGTGAATAAGAAGATAACTATGAATCTATGAATTTTATAATCCAAAGCATTATGTTTTTGTCTGGTGATGCGAGGGACAGTAGGTTAGAACCATTGCAGCGTGCACGATAAGACACACCTTGTCTGCTTAATTAGTGCATGACTGAGTCCATGCCCTCGATTTCTCTTCTCCCTAGCCATGGTTTAGACCTTAATTTATGGGCTCATCTGGATGATCATTCTGGTGCCTCCAAGTGGCATCATTCAGGCCTTCATGACCCTCTCGTCAAATGTTGACCTAGTCATAGAGATACAAGCCAAAGGACTTAGAGATAGATAATATACATGTTGCATCATGCTAATAAAGTGTTATATTAGGGTTTTCTTCTCTTTTTTTTACAAAAAAAGAAAGAAGAAGAGGTGGTTGGATTAAAAAATGTTTCATGATGTTACATTTTGATACAAATTTCCTTAATTTCCTGCGGCTTTTCTCAAGTTTCATGCTAATGCTAACCATGATAATGAGTTTGGTCAGTAACCTTACTGCCTGTAAATCAGCATCCTAATCCCAGGAGAAATCAATCATTTTTGCACGAGTCAAAGTTCTAGCAAGAAATAATTCTCCTTTGATAGATTGCTTGTCAGCAAGGTAAAAAGAAAGTCTAAAAACAACTCTTCTAAGACCTTGATATAAGCACCAACCCGCACATTAAAACAAAAACCATTAAAAAAACCTCAAGGCATCCCTTGAAGTTTGGACAGTATAAATAAATCCATTGAAAACCAAAAAAAGGGACATATTGACAAGGCTCTCCACACTTCCTGCGAAGTCAGCAGAGCAGCTCTTTCTTTTTGTCATCTCTTCTTTTAAATCAAACAAACCATCATCTCTTTCTAATCCAACCTCTTTAGTCCTATCTCGTTGCCTGTACAGCTTTGGGATCGATGGAAATTCATTTCCAACAACAAAAGCAGCATAAACATGCAAGCATTCCAGTTAGCAAAGCAAGCAAGCTCAAGGGGAGAAGGAGGCCGAACAACAACAGTAACAATTTTGTTGGTGTTAGGCAAAGACCTTCAGGTAGATGGGTGGCTGAGATCAAAGACACGACTCAAAAGATAAGGATGTGGCTAGGAACCTTCGGGACAGCTGAAGAAGCTGCACGAGCTTACGATGAAGCTGCTTGCCTGCTTCGTGGATCCAACACTCGAACCAACTTCACCACTCATGTGTCCTTGGATTCTCCTCTTGCTTCCCGGATTCGAAATCTCCTCAAAAGCAAAAAGAGAGACAAACAACAGCAGAGTGAAGAAGAAGCTGCTGAAGTCTCTACTCCACCAACTAGTACCAATACTACCACAAGCAGTGCTATCACCACTAGCAGCAGCAGCAGTTCTGGCATGAGTGATAATTACTCTCATTCCAGTTCATTTCATCACACGGATCACTTGTTTGAGGATGCATATAAACCGGATTTGAGCTACTGCGTTGAGGAATTCAAGTTGGGTTCTTCCCGGTCTGATCTTTCATGCGGTTTTGGACCTGTATTCGATCGGTTTTCATATGCACAGGAAGTATTGGATTTTCCAGAAAGTGTGGTATTACCCGAGGCAAGTGACTTGGGATTCTCAGAATTTGATAGGATGAAGGTGGAGAGACAGATATCAGCATCTCTATACGCAATTAATGGGGTGCAAGAGTGCATGGATGCTGTCTATGATCCTATTGAAGCTGTATGGGATATTCCACCACCATAATCATTGCAGAATTTGGTTGTTTTAATGAACATAGAATCTCCTTTTCTTTCTTTTCTCCCCCTAGTTTCTGCTTTCACACTAGCCTTGCTTGTGAAGTTACAGTGACAAAATACCAGCTAGGGATGAAGTTGAAATCTTGTGTTTTTGTTTTTTAAAAAATTGTTATGCTGTTTTTTAAAATCTTAACAGCAGAATACACGGAGAGGTGATCCTGCTGTTTTTTGAAGTTAAAAAAGTCGTCAATGAATGACAAGGAGAAGCAATCATGGCGATTAAAATATACCTTTTGTTGTCCATGATAAGCTCTCCTTTTCGTTGGAGTAGATATAGATGTCATCCATGTTTGTAGTCATTGAAAAACATATTTCAACCTCTAATAGCTCAGACAGGGAGCTCTGGGGCCCTACACCCGACAAATATCCAAATAAGTTGCCGTGTCTTCCAATGTGTATGGATTTCTCAGGTTATCCTCCATTTTCATCTTTATATTGAAATGTTTGATTTTGGCATTAGTCATTTCTAACTTTTCAGCAAAGTTTTGATCATTTCGCTCCAGGCATGTCAAATTTTCACATAAATCTGAACCACCTTCTCCCACTTTACTCGCTATTCACTTTGAAGCATTTCATGCGAACCTTGTGATCACGTGATCATACAACCTACAATTAAAACTGAAATTTGATCTTGAAAAGTCAAAATAGGTCTGATAGAAGTGTGACATAATGAAAACTTACCCAAGACATCAACACCACTAAAATAAGTAGAATAACGCTACGAAACAAGCTAATCTTCGAACATGTAATGGATCCTTGTTGATGTTTCTAAGTTGATCCATATCAATAATCTTTGATGTTGTTAGCTATTACTCTTCATAGAAATTGATATTCTGTGAAATAAAGAGCTACTGTATAATGCAATGCTAAACACCTGATCATGCTCGCTACAAAAGAGTAGGGCTTGTAAAAATGCGACGACAGAAAGTAACCTAGCTATTTCAGGGAAGTTAAATTCCAATCTGCTTACCGAACCTAATCTGACATAACATCAATGTCTTTTATATATTCACCTGTTGACCTTGCTGAGGTATTTTTGAATTTAAAAGGTTGTTCCCATCTAAGGCATGCTCCACAAGCAGGGTCTGCGCTGCAGTTTTTTTAGAGGAGTTCATACTATGTCTGAAAACATTTTAATTAGACATCAGGCATTAGATTCTGATAAAGGTTGCTCCAGCTTGCTTGGAGCCTTCAGCTTAGGATTTAAGATATCTGTTATGGAAAAATACCTACCATCTTTTCTAACAAAAACATGAGATCATTGTTCGGCGTTACTGTGGTTCATATATATATATAAGCGTTCTTAATATTTTTTAAGTGGAAAAAGTTCGACAAAAAAATTCAAGATTTTTATTTTAATATTGAGACAACAATATTTTAGATTGGCCAGGTCAACTTGAATTAACCTTTTAAATTCATAACAATAGTCATAAGATTATGATAACCTCACAATAAGTAAATAAAAACAAATTATAAAGTCTAATTTCCAACTAATAAGTTGAAGGATGAAATTAAAAAAAATCAATTAAAAAAAACCTAAAAACCAAAATCAAGTCAACTTAGGATGATCTGTCAAACTCGTGACATGGGTAATGAGAATAAGATAACTTCACACAAAGAAAATAAAAACAAACTATAAAACTCAATTCTCAATTAACTCAATGTTAAAATATGAAATTGAAAAAAATAATTAAAAAATAGATACAAAAAAACTAAATTGTGTCAATGCAAGTTAACACACCAAACTTGTGACTGAGGTTATGAGATTAAGATAATCTCATATAAATCAAATCGAAAAACTACTAGTCAACACATGTTAAATAATAAAGTTGTGATCTGAGTCACAGGGCTGAGATAACATCATAAAAAGAAAATTAAAATAAATTATGAAATTTAATTTTCAATTAATCCAATATTGAAAGATAATTTTATTTTAAAAAAAAGAGTAAAAAAATGACCTCGGTAAACTCAGATTAACTCGCCAAACTTATGACTAGGATCATAAGAACAAAATAATCTCATAAAAAGTAAACCAAACCAAAACAAAAAAATCATGATGTTTAATTTTCAATAAATAAAATATTGAAGGATAAAATTGAAGAGAGAAAAAACTTGAATTAATCAGGTAAATTTGCTAAACTCACGATCTAGGTCATGAGACTAGAATAACATCATTAAAAAAAATCATATTAAACAATGCAACTCGATCCCAAAAAAACAAATGTTATTAAAAGATAAAATTGAAAATGAAAAAAAAAACATAGATTTTTTTTATAAAAAAACACTATTAAAATGAATAGTGCTTTGTAAAGTGGGCCATAGTATAAACACCTCCTTTGAATGTTTTGTTAATAACATCCAAACTGATAAGAAGATGCTTGAAAACGATTTTTAGTTTTAAGAAGGCATAACCCTTTAAACCTTATAAAGATTAGATGATTCACCGCCTAACATTGAAAATGTTAAGTATGGGTGTTAGGCCCATAAATGCTTATTA